>CM062816.1:1492155182-1492755182 GCA_031772625.1 Pinus tabuliformis | reverse complement strand
CAGGATAAAAAATCCGAACAGGACACAGCAGTAAGAAAGGTGACGGGCAAAAAAAACATTCCATGTGGAAGCATTCAATAAGGAGTGCAGAGTTCTGAACAGGGTTCACCAGGTGAGAAGACCTGATTGGGACTTGCGCGTGCCAGTGATTCGATGGGCCTATAGGACCATGTGAAAAAACCTGAGCGCAGAGACAATTCTAAAGCTGAGGAGCAGAGTCAAGACCATAATTTTGGAGGAAAGGAATCCACACGCAATAGATCCCACAGTTGGGATAGTACGCGAGGACCCAGATGAAGGAATTATGCAGCTATGTGAGGACGAACATATGCAGATTCAAAAAGCCATTTGGCAAGGGAACCTTAAACTTCGCGAACTCAAAGAAGATTGGGTACGACTAAGGAAGAAAAGCATGTTAATGGATGCGGAGATCAAAAAATTGGAAAACGAAATCACGCAAGTATGTCTCGTTGATAAACTAAGAATGACAAGACAAGATACAAACAACCTTACTACTGCATTAGAAGATTGTCACCGAGAATTTGTGACTCTGCTACCATGGCTGCAACTGCACCTTACCAAACAAAGTAACCAGGGGAGTGCACCACATAAGGAAGAACGTGTGGCGCCAATTGTCACGAGGGTAATTGAGGAGTGCCCATGGACTAGGCTGGAAGGTGAATTGAAGTCTCGCATAGGTGGTGCGACCACTTGACTAGCCGTAGGGCACATAGTCTCAAGGCTCCAATCAGTTGAAAGAGAGCACAGGACTATAAAAGAGTCTGTGGAGGAGCTATGTGATAAGGAGGTTGTGCATAGGATCGACATGTCATAAGGGTCGCACCCGCGTGGAGGGGGCTGCGCTGCTGCACGGGTAGGCTAGGAAGTGACCATTGGTATCATTGTTCATGAAAAAATGTCCAATTTAAGACAAAGAGGAGCAGGGGGTGGGAAATTAAGGCATGAATTAAGAGCTAGATTTGGGACGATCTGCTACCAAGAAGGCATTAATGACTCATAAATGGGGGGAATGGTCAAATTCAAATTCAGAAGATGGTATAAAAATACCATGGCTGGCCACAAGACAACACTTGTTTGTTTGAGATTTGAGCTGTTACAAAGAGCACAGAGTGTTGAGCGCCAAGCGGTGTTTGAGCCCCTAAAGTCGCGAACAACTACAGACAACCCGAACAAGATGACAACTACCAGGAGAGGTGTGGGTTTTGTCAAAAGTATCGTCGAGGAAGCTGTGTAGAGCCCTACGACGCCAGTGTGGGATGTGCCGAAAATCCTGAAATCACCTCAAATGCCAAGGCCCAAGAAGGACAAGCAGACATCAGCACCATTCTGCATGTCCCCACGAAATCCGTAGTTTGGTAAACTTTCCATGGAGGAAAATGGCAAGGCTATAAAACTTGAAATAGATGATGAGGAGGAGGACCTACAAGCCCTCGTAGATGAGATAGAGGCAGATGAAGAGATGATAGAAGACATCCAGTTGGTGCGCACTGCAACACAACTGCCTGAATACATTCCCCAGTGGAAAGGGAAAGTTAAGGTACCCAAGGATCTAGATGCCACTAAGAGCGCACTCCAAACCCCTCTCCTCCCAGATGGAGTTATGTCCGAAGGCTCGGCCCTAGGCTGAGTGCCCACAATGAAATTTGAAGACTAGGACCTCACGGAAGGTGAAAAGTTCCCCCATTTACAAACTAAGAACCTCATGAAACAAAGCAAGGAGGGGTTCGTTACAATGCTAGAACTGCAGAAATGGTTGCGCTATGTGGAGAAGGCCGGGCTACTGGACCTACTATGGCTTCTGCATTTTCACCATGCACTAATTACGATCTTTATCATCAGGTAGTTGCTTTTCCTAGTGCACGATGGGTACTTGTGGCTGGAGGAGCCCATTCCCATCACGACAGAGCTTATCCACAAGATTTCTCGGCTTCCCTGTAAGGGAAAGGACCCTGCAGAGATAGCTGGAAAAAGCAGAGATTTGGCGCTCACAGAGGCCATGAAAAAGAAGTATAAATTGGAAAAGAAGAAGAGAGGCTATGTCATCAGTAGCATTAAAGACAAGGGGGTGCACATAGCCACCCAACTGCTGGCAGAAAGGGTGATGAGAAAATGTCGCGGCGACGAGGTACCAGTGCTTGTGGTTGCGTTGGCCGAACAGTGCACGGAGGGGGTCCAGTTCAACTTGGCTAAGTTCCTCTGTGGGGAGCTTTTGACCAATTGTAAGGAAGCTTAGGAGTAGGGCAAGACCTTCCACTACGCATGGTTGCTTATGTCCATCTTACTGGTGACATGGGAGCTGCCAGAGGACAGTCAATTTCCTCATATTCAATAGGACTTGTCGAAGGCTGCCAAATATGCATCACACTGGGCTACGAAGGACACCACGCGAATCATAAGACTAAGATCTTCTGAGTGCTCATGGAGGTGAGTGTTTGAATTTGGATTAATAGAAGGCCGCGCCTATCCCCCACAGTGTACAACAATCTGCAGACCTTTGTAGACTTCAAGGCAGATATGCACAATGTGTATATTAAGGCACGCAAGGATCTGCCGCAGAACTGGACCAAACTTCCTTTCATTGCGATTGATGATGCCATTTTCGTTGTGCTTGACTCATGGCATCCTGAGTGGTGCGCCCTAGATCTGGTGGAGAGCGATAAGACAATGGTGCAAAAACAAAAGGATGCCACCAAGTTGTTGGCTCAGTAGAACCGCAACGAGCAATTAGCTGCGGATGTAAGGGTTGTCTGGGAGGTAGCGAAGGCCACCACAGAGCAGACCAAGGCCGCCAAAAAAGCAGCAACAACACAGGCAATAGGGGTCACCACAACGCGGGAGGAAGGAGGCCTGGACTTGACCACGAGACAGGGAACAGAGGACAAAGCGGAAGGTGTGGACCCAAGCACGACATCTACACAACTGAAATGGCTGTGCAGTACAGAATGAGAAGGCTCACAGAAGAAGACCAAGGCTTCCAAACCAGACAGTGAACCTATCACACTGGCAGAGGGTGAGCTCTATGACATCGGCGACACAGTTCGCGAGGTCACTAGGGAAGCGCTCTAGGAAGCGATGACAGAGCAGTAGACTGTGGGCCCAGCTGTAGGAACTTCAGGTGCGGCCCCCATAGGAGGGAACAGTATCCGCCTACGGTGTCGCTGGTACATCGGCAACGGAGCAGTTGTTGTGGGCCAAAATGGCTAACACCATCATGTTACCATAAGGAGCACTAACAGTGGAAAGCACGAAAGGCAGAGCCGTAGTGGGCCAGATCAAGGGACTTGGCCTAAACTTGGCTGCCCTTCCGCAGGATACATTATACTAGCTACAGGACAGAGCGACAGTAGAACTCTGCACTAGGGAAGGACGCACAATATAGATGCTCAGCGAACAAAGAATCAACATCGAGTAGCTTAGTCTACAACGTGATGAAGTGTTGGCACAGAATCAACAACTAGAGCAAATGGTAGAGGAAGCATGTCGTCGCGTTCCAGAGCTAGAAATTGCGACAGACCTCCCAATTGGAGTGCGAATTCACAAATTGGCCAGTGGATTCCGCGAGGAAAAGGAGGAAGCAACGAGGATACAGCTGGACCTCAACCTTTAGATTTCCGAACTGTGATTAAAGGCGCAGTCATCCACAACCCCAGAAGTTAGGGAATAGTGCACTGGCACTATCCAAAAAGGGCTGGAGGAAATAGGACAGGTAGTGTAGACCTGTACTACTATGTTGGAAGAATCCTTCATGGTCCTCACTTCCTTACAGGAGGACCCCACCATACAGCACCTGGAAACAAAGGCACGAGAGCTTTAAGTGCAGTATGATAGAGTGCGCGGAATGACGCAAACAGTTGTCCTGACCCAATGGCTAGTGAAGCTCCAGCAGGAAAAGGCATTGAAGGAACAGGTGGATACCACACGACAGGAAGAGGCAGTACTTAAAGCGCGTGTCTAGCCTTGGATTGATGAGGCCTTCCTCGTCATTGACGACATTGAAGGAAAGCTCGAACAGATGAAAGTGATGCATGCCTTAAGACAAAGATTTTCCCCTGACAACGAGCATTCAGCCGAAAGAGTAGAGCGGATCCAGTAGACGACAGAACAATGCATTGCGAACCTTTGCACAACACAGGCACAGTTGGAGGGGCTCCGTGCCAAGATCGCCACACCAGCAGAGTGACTCGGGACAAGTCACAATGATTGTGTTGGGGGCCTGTTGGGCGTGGGATCCCCCGTAGCATGTTTCGGGGCTCAAAGCCCAAGTTTGGTGAAGTATATTGTAAGACTCCACAAATTGCGAGTGCGGAGTGTGAAGTCTAGGATGAGTCATAGGGCTGTCTGCCCTAAAATATTTTAATTTAATGTAAAGTAGTGTCAGCCTACCCATGGTCCACGGACCATGGGATTGTATAAATAGAGTGAGGCTCTAAGTGTAAAGAAAGGTAATGATAGATAGAATAGCAAAGGCATAGTTTGAGGTTAGAGTTGAATCTAAAGTGTACTAGGTCATAGTATTAGGAAGAGGCTTTGCAGCTGAGTGTGCAGAGGCCTAGTAGAGTCTGCAGCTGAGTGCATAGACCCCTGCAGCTGAGTGTGTAGGGCAGAGTTAGGTCTGTACTTGGGATTGA
Source organism: Pinus tabuliformis (assembly GCA_031772625.1). NCBI lineage: Eukaryota > Viridiplantae > Streptophyta > Pinopsida > Pinales > Pinaceae > Pinus > Pinus tabuliformis. The sequence goes on along the minus strand of CM062816.1, from coordinate 1,492,750,533 downwards.
AATTTGATAAAGAGAAGTTTACTCTGCGCATCTATTCTTGAATCCATATTTTGATGTTACACATTACTTTTACTCTATTTACTTACTGCACGCAATTGATAAGTACTTGTATGAATGTTTATATATGAAAATATTCTAAGTAATCAGCTAACAGAGCCTAATTAAGGAAGACTTGGGTAAATAACACAGGTCACACTGTGGATAGAACTGCGCAAAAGACAATATCGCAGGGTGCAGGGTGCCCGCTAATGTGCGTAGCACAGTAGTGCAAAGATTGGACCGCGTACCAATCACCTCCTATCAGACATCCCCATGGTGCAAAAACCTGGTTCTAGCACCCTCCCATACTACTTCGGGTGAGACCTCAGCCTGCGCTATGCGAACTGTTGCTGAAAGGGCCAGTAGTACCGGGATTTTCTTGGATAAATCACTTCTGAACTTGGGTCAGGCCCCACTAAGCCAAAATTTTGTTCCGATGTTTTAAGGAAATTGAACTATTTCGATGCCTTTGGTACTTATCTTGTTGAATATGTGTTTTATTTGCTTTACTGTTCGTTATGTCTATTGAACTACTTTTCTAGATAACTAACGAACCTTTCCTTTCTCTCGTGTGTCTCTCTTAATGATGGTACTATTACTTATAGTGGCTCACTTTTATTTCCATCTCGTGGGAGTCTCCATTTACATATTGCAATTGGTGTTTCATAATGTCAACTTTCTTGTTGATTCCAAAGTTTATGTCAAGGCAAACCTTGAAGTTATCGTAGCAAGGCCGAAACTGTGGATGGGGCTCCCACTCCAAACAGTGTCAGGTCTAATTGGGACTTCACATTTGGGATACCCCTTTGGTTGACAAATTTATAGCACCACCAACAGGGTGATTATGAAGGGAAGACAATTATTGTTTCTTGGGTGACTACCAAAGTCTAGATCTAGTGAAGTGTTTTATGATACTATGGAACACAATTATAAAGATCATGCACTTATATATTATTTAACTATACATCTAGTTTTATTCATCATTCACTTATTAATGACCTTGAATATGGCACCAAATACTATTAAAGAATTCGAAATGAGAATTTTGTTAGCGATTTTTCATTTTCAGCTCCCCCAAAAATTGCAATAGATGTTGCTTACAGTTTTGGATTTATAGACTTCACGAGAAAGAAATTCATTTGTTTTCCACTTTTAACCATTACTTACAAGTAATGGATAAGAAGTACTATATGTTGGAGATATTTATTATGCTGATAATTATGAATATGATTCTTTGCGACACATGTGGCCACTTTATTGAGCTAAGTGCTACTTATTAACCATGGATATGGACTGCAAGAAATCATGAAATAGAATTTTGACCAAAATTAGGAAAAATTGATCCCTTTGAGACTTATTTTTATAGATATTATGTTCCTTACATCACATTTGGTAGCACCTCATCTCTTTGTTAGTCAATAAAATGGGCATCAATGCACATAATTGTGCTATCAAGTTATTCACCATTTGATCCAAGTGGATATTGGTGGCCACCTGCCTAATCCACTTGTACCCCCACTATTGTTTCCTATTAGTTTCCTATTTTTAGCATAGTTTCCTATTTTGGAATTTTTCTATTTTTGGTAATTTTCTGGGTCCTTAACTTCTAGAGTTGGTTTAAGGCCCTAAACGGTGTTTTTTATGGAAACAAGCAAGCAAAGTCTAAAGACTCACATTTGTATTCAAATGTTGTTTTCCTTGGATAAACCTTTCTAATGAGTTATTGTGCTCGCCAAACAGAGATCATATGTCAAAGTTACAAACCCGGGAAGTTGACATTCCGACTAAACCCATTGGTGCCCACAAGCTTTTGGCACTTCATCTCCTACGATTAGGCTTTTGGATGTTTAGGGTTTCTCATTGTTTCTTCGTGATAAAAAGGACTCAGAGCCTCATTGTAACACAGTTAAGAAGGCATGTAGCCATCATATCTCTTCTTAGAGATAAGCTACCATTGCTCAAGCTAGTTTTATTTCATTCTACATGTAAACAATTTTCAACATTTTCTATGCATTAATTGAAGTTCCATTTCACTATATCTCTATGTTTTTTTGTTTAAATCTATATTTCATTTTTTCCTTCATAAATTCATATTAGTGTTATCATAGAGGTTTTCTCTTTCTCTATTTTCTATACAAGTCCCCAACAAGGTCAGGGCATAAGGAGTTTGAATCCTTGCAAGACCTGCCTCGCCGACCCCAATGGCCTCCCATGGAAGAAGAAAAGAAAGACAAGGGAGAAAGAGATTATTTCAAACTATTTCTTGAATAATCCCTCAAGCGACAAAGGAATGACATGATGGATATTCTTTTCTAGATCTTGAGATGAATGCTAATAGGTGATGCATCTTCATCCAACAACCACTTTAGAAGCACTTCCCTCTTTAAGGTACAAGTTAATTTTGACATTCCTATATTTTAAGGCTAGATAGATAAAAATTCTCTAGAAAAATGGTTTTATCTACTGGAAGGATATTTTTCGGTCCACAATTTTTCTCATAGAGAAAATATTACTTTTTCACTCTTCAAGCCTAGCTCCCCATATCAAGGACTGGTGGGAAACTTACACTGAGAAAAGGGCCAAGGAGGAATCCTCATTATTTTCAGCTTCACCCTCTTGGGACTCTTTCTGAGATGTTGTTCAGGAAGACTATCGCCCTGTTGGAAGCTATGAAGACAATACATAAAATGGACCACACTACTATAGGAAAGAGACCAAGAAGTGTTGAAGTTCATGAATATCTTTCATACCCTACACACAAAGCTAGGTATTAAGGACTCTAAGCGACATATTATTGTCAAGTATCGTGGTTGTCCACATAAATACATCCAAGAAGAAATGGAGTTCCTAGACATATCCTCACTTGGTGCAATGTACCGATATGTTGTCAAGATAAAGTAGAAATTTAAATGGGGAATTTGGATCTATAAATACAGAGCAGGGAAAAGGCACCTCCAAACTATAGAAAAAAGGATAGAGCCAAGGTGGAATGACCCATGAAAACCCGTTGAAGCAACAAGCAAAGAATAACAATGGGAAGAACAAGAAATAAACAAGAAAGTGTAGTGAGTTCCACAAGATCCCCACTCACAACAAAATTGAATGTCACATAAAGCAGTGGTTGGTGGTTGAGTTGAAAGATTCAGAGGCAGATGCATGTTTCAACTATGAGACAGAACCTGACAAGGGGAACAAACCATTAATGCAGAACCTAGTGACACTATTACCACCACCAAGGTCAAGAAAACTGAGCCCAAATATTCGGAGGAGGGTGATAGGCTCTTCCACTCACAGATTTGGGTGAAGGGTACCCCGCTATAATTCATTATTGATAGTGGGAGCCAAAAAACCTCATCTCAACAAAGGTTGTTAAGTGGTTGGGCTTGCCAACAACACCACACCTGTAGTCATACACCATCGGGTGACTCCACCAAGGGTGATATCTTTGCATCAGTTAGCAGTGCTGCTTGCATTACAACATCAAGCCTTTCACAAATGATATATTGTTTGATGTTTCTCCCCTTGAAGTTTGTGATGTTTTGTTGGGCCAACCATATTTGTGGAAGTGTCATACCGTGTATGAGTCCAAACATTGTATTATTATTATTACTATGGGTAGAAAGTTATACATGATACTAGAGGAATTCTTATCTACCACCATTTCCTTGATCTCTGCTAAGCTCATCTCCCAGACTGGGAAATTTATTTTCTTCTTGATTCACTCTCAAATTAAGGGGAATATTGTGGCCACATCCATGGCCCTTGGAAAGGGTCCCTTCGCATAGCAGAAGTAAGTGCATAAGGTCATGGAAGAGTACAGGGACATCTTCTCCTTGTCCATAGGGATACCTTTGCACTGTCAGGTCAAGCATTCGATCGATCTAACTCCTAGAGCATTGCTACCTAATGGGCCAATATACTACCACTCTCTTTTAGAAAATAAGGAAATCAAGTGATAGATATAGGAGTTGTTGTAAAAAGGGCACATCCGACCAAGTTCCCCACCTTGTGGGACCCCATTTATACTCTTACGGAAGAAATATGGGACATGGAGACTCTAAATTAATTATCGGGCACTAAAAAGAAATCATAGCCAGGAACAGATACTCGATCCCACGGATTAGTGACCTTCATGACTAGCTTAAGTGGGGTAAGTACTTTAACAACATTGATTTGAAGTTTGGATATTGCCAAGTTCCAATAGAACCCATCGATGTGCAAAATAACACCTTCAAGTCCAAGAAGGGTATTTTTGAGTGGTTAGTCATGTTTTTCAGATTGACAAATTCCCCGCAACTTTTATGTGGCTGATAGATGACATATTGCGACCTTTCACCAAATCGTTCATGGTTATATATCTAGATGATATCCTCATCGTCAAAAAGAGTTGGGAAGAGCACTTGAAACATATTTGACAGGTCTTTCGAATCCCGCAACATCATAAACTTTGTGCCAATCTAGAGAAATTCTCCTTTAGCATGGGCCAAGTGCAATATTTGGGCTACATAATTGATGAGAAAGGCATGCATGTGGATGCAGTTAAGATCCAACTTATTCAGGATTGGACAACCCATATGACTCTAACAGAGCTTTGCAATTTGTTGGGCCTTGCTAATTTATATCGGAGATTCATGTTCGAGTTCTCTCACATCACTTGGCCCTTAAGTCAAGTTACCAAAGGTAGAGAAAAATAAAACATTTTTTGGTTTGAGTCACAACATAATTGAATTAAAACAATGCCTTTTCTTTGCACCACTCCTCACCTTTCCAAACCTGCAACAACCATTTGAGATTGAGATAGATGCCTCCTATTATGCTATTGGTGCAGTCCCCAGTCAACAAGGGCATCCATTGGCCTATCATAGTGAGACACTCTCTGATACTGCTCGAATATGCCGCACCTATGATAAGGAAATGTATTCTATTGTACGAGCCTACCAACAATGGAAACATTATATTTTGGGGAAGGAGACAATAATCGACACGGATGACCAAACTATTCAATTTATGTAGACAAAGGGAAAGTTACAAAACGATCAACATCAGAAATGGTCCACCTATCTACATCAATTCCATTTGCACATTAAATACAAGAAGGGTAGCACCAATCACATCGCAGGCTGCCTCAACTAGACCTTTATTGTGGCACTAAGATCCATTCTCAACTCTTGTGGGCATGAGACCTTTGGATGGTCACAATTATAAAATTGACTCGAAATTTTCTGCCACCTATAAGATGTTGATGTCTAGAGAGCCAGTTTAATGCGTCCACCTTCAAGATGAATTGTTGTGTTACATGGGACATATTTATGTTCCTTCAAGTGACCATGCCAAGCTAATTTAGGAGGCACGTTACATCTAGGCCACATGACACTTTGGTGTGGAGAAGACAGTGGCAATACTGCAAAAGTATTTTTAATTGCCAAAAGTTTGAGAGGATATTAGTAAATATATCAGATATTTCACTGCTTGTGACATAACTAAGCCAACCATTAAGAAGCAAGGCTTATACATCCCTCTTCCTATTCCTATCCGGCCTTAGGAATCCATCTCTATGCATTATATTTCTAGCATTCCTTCCACCAAGCATGGTAATGAATATGTGTTTGTGGTCATTGATAGATTTTCTAAGCTGGCCATATTAACTACTTATAACAAGAATATCACAACAGAAGCGACTTCCAAGCTCTTCTTCAAAGAGGTATGGGTACATTTTGGGATCTCGTAGGTCATTATATTATATCAGGATAGTAGGTTCCTAAGTGCATTATGGTTGAGCCTCTGGTCATTTTTGGACATCAATCTCACCAAGTCGATTGCTTTCCAATCCGAGATCGATGACCAAAAAAGGTCATCAATAGGATGATAGTGCACATATTACACATGTATAACTCTAAGGATCCATGAACATGGGATGAGAGTATTCCCTACGTTCAATGGAACTACAATATAGCTCTTCATATCTCAATTAGCCACATCCCATTTCAACTTGGCTTGGTATTTCAACCAATGTGTGACATTGATGTAACAATGCCTCTTTCAACTACACAAACAAAATATGCTCATGTTCAATCTGAAGCTAATAAATCCATCAAGTTTATTAAACACATTCAACACATCTATTAGCAGGTTCATGATATCTTGGATAAAGCTAATGTTAAGTATAAAGAATGTCATGATCAACATTAGGTGCCACATTAGTTTCAAGTGAGTGACAAGGTTTGGTTGCATTTGCAGAAGGAACACCTTGCAGGAGCCCATTGAAAGATCTGACCACTCTGATATAGGTCTTACACTATCACCAAGGTTGTGGGTGACAACACTTTTGAGCTAAGTATCCCCCATTCCTTAGCCCACACCCAATATTCAATGTGGATTTCCTTTGACCATACTTTCTACCATTGTTAGACACATTAGACGTTGTCAAGTAGCTGACACCAATAAAGCTCAACACATATTGCAATGAACAAGCCACAAGTGATCAGATCATGGAAACACAGATTAATAACACTCGCAAATGGAGGATCCAACTTTATCAAGTTTCCAACGCCTGCCAAACCCTGCACCAAGGCAAGTGGCTCACTAGGGATCAAGTTCACCATAAGTTTCCCCATCTCATGGAGGCACTCAACGCAATGGGGACCATTTCTTCCTAAGGGGGGAGGATTGATCTAGGTGGATATTGGTGGTCACCAATCTATTCCACTTGAATCCCAAACAATTTTTCCTGTTAGTTTCCTATTTTTTAGCACAATTTCCTATTTCTACAATTTTTTATTTTTGACATTTTTTTGGGTCCTGAACTTTCGAGCCATTTTGAGGACCTAAATATAATCTTTTAGGGAAACAGGAAAATTTGAGGTGAAAATTCACATTTTCAATCAATTTTCTTTTTATCCTCAGACAAACCTTTCTAACAAGCTATCATGTGTGCCAAGTGAAGATTGTGTGCTAAAGTTACGACCCTAGGAAGTTGACATTCCAACTAACCCAATTGGGGACCACAAGCTTTTGGTGCTTCATCTTCCAAGGTTATGTTTTTGGATATTTAGGGTTTCTCATTGTTTATTCATGATAAAAGAGGCCTCTAAACCTTATTGTAACACACTTTATAAGGCATGCATCCATCACATCTCTTATTAGAGTTAAGCTACCATCGCGCAAGCTAGTTTTCTTTGATTCTACATATAGACAGTTTTAAAAATTTTCTATGTATTAATTGAAGTTTCATTTCGCTATATCTATGTGTTTTTTTGTTTAAATGTGTATTTCATTTTGTTCCTTGATAAATCTAGATCATTATTTGTAAAATATACTCCTTAGTGGGTATGACTAAGGAGTGACTTAGGACGTGTTGATAGAGAGAAAACACCTTGGATTCTTATTCTTATGCATGCTTCTCTTTACAATAGTGACGGATTCACTAGATGGAAGGAGAGAGTATGAAAATTGAGTTTGAGTTTTGGTTCATAAAATATGAATTCAACATTATTTTTGTAGGCCATTATCATGCATGGAAATGATCTTATAGAATCTCCAATGTAAAATATAACATTACAAATGGAGCATGTAAACTTGAGAAAGATAAATAAACTCTAATGTATATAGCTATTGGTGATAGTGGAAACCTAGAATGCCTTGCTCGGCTCTTCAGAGAGCGACAACCTACATACTTTATATTTTTGTGTGGCTAGTTATGGTCATGATATGCTAGTGACAAAGAATCTTCCTGCCCCCCTAGAACCCATGTCAATGAAAATGAGGAACTGAAAGAGGATGATAATGAAGTGAAATGGTGACTGACACTTCTATTGAAGCTACATAGCAACATAAATCAATTGAATTTTTCTGCGAGTGAAATGGTCATGTTGCACTGCGATGAAGAACAAAAATATAAGAAAATAAATATTTTTTGAAGAAAGAATGAAGAGGTTGAGGTTGATAAGAAGTCTAAAGTTGAAAACAATGATGAGGTATCTAAGAAGCTAGTTAAAAATCAACTCTCAGGGAGGAGACTATTCTAATAAAATTGAACACAATGAGTATTCATGATGAGCCTAGCCCTACTTTCAAGGTGTGCTTGAAGACTAAAGATACTCCTAAACAACTACAATCTACATGCAATCTTCCAACGTTTCTCCAGCAAAAATCATTGATGCCTATTTTGAAGTTCTTTTGAAGGGCGTTGGAAAAGATTTTAAAAAGAACCGACTCAAAGAAATGCTATTATTGGGAGTTGTGGAATATGAAAATTGTTAGTTGATTCATCCAAGCTTGCTAGAGAATGGTGAAAATAGAGTCTATAATGCATTTTGTTAAAAATCCTATTTAATACAAACCCACAGACATAATAATTCAAAGTAGAGGCAAAAAAGAAGAACACTCAGCTAGTTGAACATAGGTTTTCTGTAACTTGGCACATTAAATTTGCTATACTTATATTTGATTCCCTTGATTGTTATATAAGTATACTAATCCCCCAAGCATAGATAAAAGGCTCAATGGTCAATTCTACATTTTGTGCATTAGGACATGCAAGAGTACATGCATGGGGGAGATCTATCAATTGGCCCTCTTGTTGACTTTTCATCCCATTCCTATACATGTTTACTATACCTCTTATCACATTTTCTCATACTTTTGAAGCTAAGTATCATCATAGGCTTATAGAGGTATAAAATTGTTTACTATCATAATTTCCTTTGTTTTTGATGAGTAAGACAGGTTTGAACTAATACCACTAATGATGGTTATGCTTAATTTAATTCATGTAGCTCTTATCCACTTATGGTAACCAACCTCTAAGGTTGCCATATCTACACAACTTTAGGTGAAACTCTAGAACACATATATTGTTTATGACTCCAGAATATGGATCCTTGTTGTTCAGAATCCAGGTCATTCTTACAAGCCTCCAGCTCACAAAAATGTCTCAGTCAAATTATGCCAAGCATAAATGAGTAACAATATTCACACATAATTTTTGGATTTATGAGGATGAATTCAAAGATTTTATGGCAGGGGCTTTGTGCAGAATGTTCCCAATTAGGTGACATATGAGTAGATTTCCTAGAAAATGTGTGATTTGGGAGCTAAGGGAATTTCTTTAAATGATATTTTCTCTGTTGCAATCATATTTTAAACCACATCTCAAACAGAGCACCCAATTATCAAGGAGATAAAATCAAGTTATTTCTAGATGGTTTTATGTTATAGAAATGATTTGTAATCGGATCTTGAGTTGTCTCTTCAACCAAGATCCACCAAAACTGGAATAAAAAATATCTTGTAAGTTTTTCATAGTTTGATAGTTTTGATTTGGGTGAATTGGTTTCAATTCATACATGGACAAAGAACAGAGGGAAGGAGGAGAGAGGAGAATATAGTATCAAATCACCATCATATCATTTGATTGTTGTATTGTTGAACTTTAATTCCATCAATATAAGAGAGACCAAGCTGATGTTCTAAGAAAAATATGTGTAGGCATGATCAATCCTTAGTGCTATAGTTCTCTTGTAAGGTGAAGCCAATTAGTAGAGTGCCTCAACTCAACTAATGTTGCAATTCGGTTCCTCAATGTAGTTTGGATAAGTATAATTAGTTTGCATTCCATTTTCTTTGAATTCGATAAGTAATCTAATTGTCAAATCAATTAGTTTTGTTTCTATTCAATTATTGTTTCTTTGCTTCATTCAATTGCATCCTTTATTTCATGTGTTTTATGTGTTAATAATTGGTCATGAGTGAGACAAGCTAAGAAAACTAGTGAAAAAGGCCTAAAGACCTTGTGTTGTTTAGTATTGATCTCAGAATTTGAATTTATAATACATCAATGAACATTCTATATCTTCTAGGTCTAGATCTAGATCACACTAACAACTCACCAGTGGATCATCAAAACACCTCATCAAGATAAGAATGAAAATTGTATTCTCATATTGTGATTGTTTATGGACTCATAGTGTGACATTATGTATCATTCCTTGCACATAGTAAGTCTCCCCTTGAAAGTTGAATGCCAAGTCGAACACCATATTTTATTATAGGAACACTTGAGTTCAATACATGTGAAAGAACATGATGTGCACCATTAAAGTGACTATGTAACTATCAATCAATGCTAAGAGATACCTTAGTGAATTCTTAGTTCATGTCTCTATTTTCATTTTTATGAAGGAATATTTTAGGGGTTAATATTTGCAAATGGGATAATTTTCTATGTTTTTTCCAAAACAAAATCACCAATTTCTATTTTTTCTAAAAATGATTAAAAATTAATTTATCTTAGAATTTTCCAAAAAATTATAGAGATTATATAAAATCATTTGAAATTTGATTTTTTTTACAAAAATATCACCAATCATTTTACAATTTATGTTATTAGGGACTGACAATATTTGCCAAGGTTTTTAAATTTTAAGATAAATTTTCATCCTTAAAATTTTCCATAATTTATATAAAATATTTACAATCTCTCTTTTAAATTATTTTTATACTTTCATTTATCACACTCTTTCAAATTTGACAGAAATTAGTATTTCCATTGAAGATTAGAAATTAAAACTACTTCACAATTCGTTTCAAACACATTTGAAAATTAACACATTGAAGATTAGAGATTAAAACTACTTCACAATTCGTTTCAAACACATTGGAAAATTAACACAAATGCACGCTTGTTAGATCCTCCTCTAAAGTATTTTCATAGCCATTGTTCTAGTGAGCCAGACATCTTTGTAGTCTAATCATTTATGCTTAAAGTGGTTTCCATTACTAGTGTGTTGCAGGCATGCTTACTTGTATTAAGATCTAATGAATTGGATGGCCAATTGTTGTATAAACTTTTTGACTTTATGGGAAGAGTGAAATATAATGAACTTTGCCTTTGTTAAGTAAGAATTATCATAAATGTCATTCAAGTGATAAATCCTTGTAATGTTGAGTTTGTATTTCTTAAAATAATATTAGTTTTAGATATAATTTTCCAACCTCTCATGACTTAAAAAACGCTTAGATTAATAATTAAAATATAATAAAATTTACCAGTGAATCATAGAAAACTTGAGGGAAAAAAACTATAAAACCTAATAATAATGTATTATAATGTATGAAGAATTGGAGAGTGTTAAAGTAAGTTATGTATTTTAATAACCACGGGGTATAAAATATATTTAAATGCATAATAATGAATTATAATGTACGAAGAATTGGAAAGTGTTAAAGTGAGTTATGTATTTTAATAACCACGGGGTATAAAATATATTTAAATTCATAATGAATGACTAATAGGAACGTGTTAAAGTAAGTTATGTATTTTAATAACCATGGTGCACAAAACATATTAAAATAAATATGTATCAAAATGAAATAGGTAAATTTTCTTATTTTCTTACATTTGAATATTCTGGAAATAGAATATTTGACCATTATGGAAATAGAATTAAATAGATAAATATCGTTATTATTTTTTAATATTATATTAGTTTCTTTTTACTATTATGGAAATAGAATTAATAATTTTTAATAATATAGTTTTTTAATTACATAGATAAAAAAAATATGTCAACACATTAATTTAGTAGATAAGAGAGGAAGTAAACAAATCAAAAAGATGATTTTAATTTTTTTATTATAAAATCTCTTTATAATTAGTAATATTAAGAATATATGGGAAAGTTAATTATTTAAGAAATTATTATTAATTTTATTTTGATGAGGGTTAGTGGGCCTTAAAAAAAAATAAAGATTTAAAAAATTATTAAGTAAACATTTCAAATGTTGGAATTTATGTTAGTTTTACATATTTATAAAATCTTTAATTTAGTATTGAAGTAAGGTTTTTCTAAATCTTAGACTCGCTTTTATTGTACTTATTTTTAAAATTTGAGATAAAAACAATCTTTTTAACTATAGGACTATTATGATTAGTCTTTTCTAGCAAAATTTTATGGATTTTTTTTGCAAAATAAATTAATGTATGTTTAGAAAGTTATAAAGAGCAAAAGATTAAGTTAAATTTAGGAATTATGATTCAATTTTAGACCACTTTGTTATGGTTAGAATCGTTATGGAGTGGGCCACAATAATGAAACCTAATGAAACCAATCTTTTGTTTTGTTTTCTTGACTTTGGAAAATAATCTGATATGGTGCTCAAGATTAATCTTTAGAATATGTTAGAAGAGTTAAAAGTTCCTCTCTACTTGAGAGCTTGTGTCATAAGATTATACAAAAAAATGAATGCTAAGTTTAGGAACACTAAGGGATAGTTGGAAGAAATAAATTGTAATACAAGAGTTAAGCAAGGTTTCCCTTGTTCCTTGCTCTTTTTGACATATCCATTCACAAGCTAGAATGTATTTTGGAAGAACCAAGGTTTGTGGGATTAACTCTCTCTAGTATAGTTATCATCCTTCTACTTTGCATTGTTGATATTGTTCTTATAATGAGCAGTCCAACTAAGGTTTGTGGGATTAACTCTCTCTAGTATAGTTATCATCCTTCTACGTTACATTGTTGATATTGTTCTTATAATGAACACTTTCGATAATCTTGAAAAACAATTAAAATCATCAATGATTTTGCTCTAATATGAGTATGTCTTTTAACTCTAACTAAATGAAGGATATGATATTCAACAAAAAATGATCACTTATGCTAATTTTTTGTATAACAAAAGAAACTTGGAGGAAGTGACTTCATACAAAAATCTCAAATTCATTTTTTATTTGAAACTTAACTATAAATATACCATTGATAAAAAGATACATGAAGGGTGGAAAATGAGGTTACAACATCTCCAATAGTTTATAACTTATAATAACAAAATTAAATGTAATATTCCTTATCTTATATTTCTTAGAGATATGACTAAGTACCTAATGCGTAAGAACAAAATAAATCAACAAAATAAATTAAATAGAAGAAAAGAAAATTCCTAAAATTTGGTATAACTCCAAGTGACACCCTTGTAGCTGAAAATAAATTGCCATACAAATACAAAATTTGTTAAAACCTTAAGGAATAAAAAAAAATTAATCAATATTTATTACATCTCACAGTAACATTAAATATTAAAAAATTAATAAAATAAAATTCAATTAATAAAATAAAAATTAGACCGTCAAACTTCATAATAAAAAATAAATCAAACAAATGTGATTTTAAGAATAATAATCATCAAATTATCATATTATTTAAACTATTAATAATTATTTTATAATTAATTTACCAAATTATTATTATTTAATTGAAATTTAACAATTATATATGTATATGTTATCATTATTGTCCCACTAATCAAACTTTAAATAAATTATATTGTTTAGATAAATTAACGGTAATATAATTTTTCAAATGTCAACTATGTCAATATGTAAATATTTAAAGTTATATTAACATATCGTTCTACGATAACACATACATATGTTTTTAGACTGACAGTTCAAGGTGTGTCTAGAGTTTTGATACGAAGTACTTTTCTGAATACTGTGTACCGGTAAGTATTTAGACAGACAAAGACCTGTGTTCTCTTAGGTCTTAGAATGCCTTACAAAATGTGATCCATGATTTTTATGTTTGAATGCAGAGGATCGAACTTCGCCAGATCCAATATGAGGTAAATTCATTCCCGAGAAATATTGGCTGGTGTGAAACTGAGAACGGAAGAAACAAGGGGAGCTGCGACGCAGCGAGTCCCTGCGTGAAGTAAAACAATGAACTGAGTTTTTAAGAAGCAAAATGCAGCTTCTGTATACAGCGTTTATTGCCAATGGCTTGAGCCAATAGTTTTAAACTAGCCAATCTGCTGTGCTGTGACAGAGTGAGGCCAAATCCAGCACACCCACGATACACTGGTCAGGGTTGAGAATAGATAACCAGGGAACTTGCCATTACTACAAACTAATGCAATAGCTAGAGGTCAAATAGGTGGATATTTTAAAATGTATATATAAATAATGTGATATAAAAATAAAATTTACCCAAGCCTAAATCCATTTATACTCTTTCTAAATTGAAAAACATAACAACATAATAGAGATGGAATAATGTAACATAACTTCGAATCTGGCATCTAATAAACCGACATCCGAACAAAAATAAAAACAAGCAGAAGAGCAGAAGAGATTTTTTTTGTTACCAGCTCAATGAAGATAGCTCCCCTGATAAAATCAAGCAGTTTTCCGAACCCAGAGTTCGACTCCACTTGTATCAAATTCTTATTTTACAGCCTTTGTTTTTACAGAATGAGCAATCAGCGGGTCCACGCACGTAGAAAGGATCTTCATAAATCTGATGCTGCGTAGACTCTAAAATAAAATGACATTAATTTGCGCATTTGATAAGCATCCGGACTTTTATATATTTTAAATAAATCATCGTCTTGGATGATTGAGAGAGGGATGGTTTCGACGCCTGAGAAGCATGCTGACTTTTACGTGTTTGAATGAAAATGATAAGAGTTTCACTTAAAATAAATAGTCTTGCATGATGGCGTTAGATGGCTTCTTGCTACGAAAGTGAAAGGCTCAATTATTCACATGTTTGTTAGAAAAACCCCATCCGTCAATTTAATATTACAAAGTGCTTTTAAATGTATAGTATTACTGCTAATAAGTTGTAATTTCCCTTATTTCAGAAGCAAAGCAATTTAATGGTTTGAAATTTTTCTTATTTCAGAACCAAAGCCATTTAATTATTTGAAGTTTTGAAGTTTATAAAACGCGGCATTCTTAACAATGGGGAAAATAAAAATGCAAACGGAAAATAAAGACAGAATCATGTAATTGTATTATCATTGGCAGGTAAAGGCGCATGGAATAAAAAAAAAGGAAAAAAAGTTAGTGGACTATGTGGGCCTTCGCATGAGAGGCACATGCCTTGCCACTCTATCCTCTACCACCATTACATAGCATGCAATCCGTAACAGCGCCACTTAAATGTTGCATCAAGCTAACATATGTAACTCATTCACAAAGCCAGCGTTTAACACAGAGCACCCACTAATTGTTCCCATGTAGACCAATTAATTCCTCCCATGGCCTTCCATTCACCTGCTGTCTGGCTGTTCTGGTCTCTGTAATCTCCAACGTCTTCAATGCTCGTTAACCCAACTTACTCAACAGACTGCACATTGGAGGGTGAAGAAAATAAAAAGGCTATTCTTCGGCTGTACGTTGCGGTAGAATCGAAAGATGGCGCGACAGTGCGGAAGATTTTGGCCCCCGATACAGAGTGGTCGTTCCACGGCCCGCCACGGTATCGATACTTAGCGCGTTTGCTCACAGGTGTTTATTTCTGCTACCAGCAACCTCAGAAGCAGCATCTCGACCTCTGCTACCACAAGGGACCTGTACAGGCATGTGGGGTTCTTCCGCGGGCCTAAATGCACCCTCGCTGCTTCAGAATGGGGGTTCCCACTTTGCTGCTACAGGGAAGGGATCCCTCACTTCCTTGCTGTCTCAGTTCCACTATTCACTAACTCATGGAGGGAATTCCAGCCTACTGTCACCATTAATTCAATACCAGGTTGCTAGAAACCTCTCGCTGCCACAAACCAGGCCTAAGAAGTGCCTCAGATAGTACTCGCTGCCACAATCAGGGCTTGAGAAATAATTTGGTGCTACTACAGTGCCTCAGACATACCCTGCGGCCACAGATGAGTGAACTAGAGGGGCTTGCACGATCAACTAGAAACCACGAAAGGTCGAGACGGAGGAGGGAATTAGTTAGACTGCAGCCTTACGAGGAGCAAGCCCAACATGAAGCCTTACGAGGAGCAAGCCCAACACTAGCGTCATGAGGAGACAACCCAACACTAGCGTGATGAGGAGCCAGCCCAACCCTGCTTGAGACCAGCATCTCTTAATTCGGCTCCGGTCTCAGTTAATTCGGCTCCTGAACGAAGCGAGGCCAGCGAAATGCCCTGAATCATCCTGTTCACTGGATTTAATTTTCGCCACTTACCTGAATGTCGGACTTACCACTCGGACGGAATTTTGATCCGCTCCAGCTCTTCCGGGAAGTGCAACAGAGGGCTCATGGCCAGAGCATGATCCAGGTAACTCTTCATCGCTCAAATCTCAATCTACCTAGCTGCCATAGCTGCCATTAAAGCTTACACCCTGCAACCAAAGAATGTTAAACCCTACGAACAAGGAGTGTATAATAGACTCAGAGGCAGTTACAGCAGCGTGCAACCATACGAACAAGAATGCAAAGGAAGTGCAACAGAGGGCTCATGGCCAGAGCATGATCCAGGTAACTCTTCATCGCTCAAATCTCAATCTACCTAGCTGCCATAGCTGCCATTAAAGCTTACACCCTGCAACCAAAGAATGTTAAACCCTATAATTTCATTTGTGTTCCTGTTATAATTCCATTTCTATTCATATTATTGCAGATTCCGAGAATATATCAAAATCAAACAGTCAATCACCATAGAAATAAAAAAATAAACAATTGAAATATGTGCATTATTAAAAAAACTTGCCTGAGCTACGAATGCAGTTGATGCACCTCTCGTTCCAAAGGTCTTTCTGTTTTCAGGCACTACAGTTTTCAAAACGCAAAGCAGGGATTCCCACTGGTTACGAATGATGGAGTCTCCGACGAACATGAGCCTCTTTCCTCTCAGCCTCTCCAGCAGGTCCGTAGCATTCAACCTTCAAGGCTAGACAATTGCTAAGTTAGATGTTTAAGCAACTTGGTCTCAGATTCCATTACAGTATAAGCATATATTCAAAATAGATGAGGATGCATTTGGTTAAGAAGACGATACCTTGTTCACAGAACGAAAGCAGACGACGCACAAAAGAGCAGGTGGAAGACGACGCACAAAAGAGCAGGTGGAAGACGATTATAAAGCAGAGCACAGCTGCGCTGCATCATCCACCTGTAACACATGCAAACACACTTGTAGTAATTACGTGCGATTGATAATGAACTTATGCTAATGAACTTATCATAGGTTGCTTGTAACTATCTGCCCATCCCAACATTTAATGTTTCAAAACTAATGTTAACATTAAAACAAGCCCTTTTACGGTTAGCCAAAATGCAGCAGCCTTAAAACCAATATAACCCATGGTCAGGCCTCTTCCGCCTCGGGAAGAGGCCAAATAAGATGAGAAAAGTTAAGCCCAAATGCGACTTTGGTTATGTGCACATAAAACCTCACACGACTTTAGTATAACCGCCGTATAACAGATGGAGAAAGCATTGAACTAATGCTAAGTCGGCATTGAACGATTACAATAGTCCCTGCCGGATGCCAGATGGCAGGGACTAATAAGAAGACCACAAAGGCCATAAAAATTGATGGGTTGTTGTTAGATCTCCTGCAAAATCTACCTGATTTCACTGGAAAAAATTAAAATATATTTGCTGTTAGGTGTTGAAAAGTAGCTTCTGTCATGACGTCGACGTCGATAAAGAAATGCATTAGTGGATATATGCTGTAAACAGAAAGCTGAACATAAAGTTATATTCCTGTCGTCTTTTATTGCTTTATCAACCCAATGCGAAAAGCCCACCACAACGTCTGATCGATTCTTGGGCAGATAGAATTCGATCTTCAGATCTTGTGAAAACTCTTGGCTTCAGATCTCAAGTTCGATCCACTCGGTGTTGCAATCCACACAGTTGTGGAGAATGTATGCGTGGTATCTGTTACCTTCTACAACGACCGCTCCAGAGCACTAAACCTACATGAATTTGTTATGTGCATTGAGAAATATTATTTAGTGAGCAATGGATACCAATAGGAATATCAACCATGAGAAAAATACAGTTACAATGCCGCCGGAAGAAGGGTTAGGCCAGCCTTTTCTGAAACAAAGAGATGGGAGACGTATTGGGTCTGCTGCATATCCCAGTTCTCAGACAGCTCTTGTTGGAGCACAGCTCTCACCCCTAGAGAGTTTGGATTATGAGTAAGAACCCATTTTTTTTCTCTTTGAATTTGATCCAAAATTGCATTCTTTTGCTTTGTGTATTTATGGCTACTCATAAGTTTTACCTTGTGTGTATAAACGCGCAGAATTATCGAAAACGATTTGTTCAAGCAAGATTGGAGATCCAGAACAAATGTAGAAATATTTCAGTACCTAATCCTCAAATGGGCGTTGGCCTTTTTGATTGGCCTATTCGTTGGCCTCATTGCGGCCTTTGTGAACCTGGCAATACAAAACATTGCAGGGTTAAAATTCCATATTTCATCTCAATTGATATTGCAGAACAGGTAGAGACTACAGTATGAATTCTCTTTACATTTATATCTGAAAGCCTATATTCTGTTCTATCTTCACACACATACCCATCTAAACTTGGGTATGATATGTAACACAAAGTTATGAATCTTCATCTGGTTTAGATGGGTCTGTGTTATAGTCCACACTGTCCATATTCAATATTTAATGGATGTCATGAATTATATAAACTTAGTGCATAGTTAGGAAGAGAACTATCATTTCTATCTGGATGGTAGATTCTAGAATTTGATAGATAGAACTGAGGTCGACTAATTGAATTTTCTTTTTTTTTTCTGAAGAAAAAAACGTTAACTTTTATATATAAAAGAGAGTATAGGTTACATAGCTTTTTTTCAAATCAGTTCATGCTGTACCAAGTAAATACATGTAAATCTTGATTCATATCAAAATTCTGCAAATATAAGCCTTAATAGGAACTGCTTTATATCATCAAAATGCTAATTCTTCAGCCGATATAGTTCAATCATAGTCGGTGTAGAGAAACTGAAAATGTGGAATAAAGGAACAAAAATACAGATGTCTGTTTTCAAAATCTGAAGAGCAAAACAAAGAGAGCAGGATCTAAGTAGCGAATATACTGCCTGAATCAATCCTGAAGTCATGATTGTAAGCAGCATAGTGAATGACCCCTGGAACTGAATCAACTCCTCTTTTCGAAGAATTCTCTTCTATATGTCTGATTCCAGAATATTGTTGAAATCCGTAATGAAAATAAGTTCAAGAGAAAAGTTGAATCGTGATCAATATGTGTTAGTGTGGATCATAGTCGTAATGTGAATGCACCAAATTTTCAGTACAGCAAATATAATTGCGTTAGTGTGGATCATAATAGTAGTGACAAACGAACCGAATTTTTTCTTTGCATATTTTTTCCCTTCACATTATATTCAAGTTAATATCCTAATATTGCTATTATGATGTGGATATACCATGCACCCAAACCATATAGATTCAATGCAACCTTACACAGAGAGAAACAAAAACTAATGAAGTAATCCAACCTCGCTGACCTATCAATTCGTTTGTTTATATTGAATTTCTACTAGATGAGTTGTTGTTGACTGCAATAATACTAGTGCTCAATTTTATTGTTTTGACAAATGGTTGAAACGTTTCAATGCAGGTATCTGTTAGCCTTTTCAGTGTTTACAGGTGCTAATTTAGCACTAACTTTATTAGCAGTAGTGCTTACTGCTTATATTGCACCAACAGCAGCAGGGGCCGGTGTGCCAGAAATCAAGGGTTACCTGAATGGGGTGGATCTGCCAGGATTTCTAGGTCCAGATACCCTTTTTGTTAAGGTATGTACACATCTAGCACAATTAAATTCCCATGAATCCTTAAGGTCTGTGAATGGTTAAACAGATGCCGAGTTCTCTATTCAAGCCCCCATGAAAAATGCAGCTGAAGTCTAAGATCATTTATGATTTACTCAGTGGTACTGTGGAAAATGTCCAAAAGCGTAGCTGCATATGTGAAAGTCAGAATCTAACGTTTCTGGGGTTTCAATTTTTTTAAATGGTTATTAAATCTTGGGTGTGTGCAGGTATTTGGAAGTATATGTGCTGTGTCCGCTGGATTGGTGTTGGGGAAGGAAGGTCCCATGATACACACTGGGTCTTGCATAGCATCTCTGCTGGGTCAGGGTGGCTCAAAACGTTATCATGTAACATGGAGATGGCTGAGGTACATCAAAAATGATCAAGATAGGCGTGATCTTGTCACATGTGGTGCTGCTGCTGGTGTGGCCGCAGCATTCCGTGCGCCAATTGGTGGTGTGGTCTTTGCACTAGAAGAAATATCAACATGGTATGCCAACGTTTCCTCTCTTCTTCAATTTCAGTGTTTCCTCTGTGTCAGGTAAGTATGCGACCTATAATCAAGTAGTATCAAACTATGGAAATGTCTATGACAAAAAGTACTGTGGCTCATAACTGTGAAGTTTAACGCATATGTAGCTTATGGTTTTATTTTATGTTAGTAAACAAAAGGAGAAAAAAAAAAGAGTGAGATTGTTAAATTCACAAACAGATATAGAATGGAAAATAATTAGAAATTTATGCTAGCAAAAAAAAATTATAAATAAATATTAGAAAAATTATAGAACTAACCAGATTTGAAAAAAATATAGATATATAGGGATTTCTAGAAAATAATTTTTTTTTTTTTTAAATCAACCCAAACTATTAATGTCGTTGATATACCAACAAATTAATTTTAAAATTATATTATAAATATTAATAGATATGCCAATAAATTAATTTAATATAAATTATATTATAAATATTATTTATATTAATATAATTAATACTATTAAATTATTAATTAAATATTATTAAAGCTAATTTTAAAATTTAACTCCTAATATTTAAATTTAAAACTTAAGATTATAAACCTATTTAATATTATAAATAACCTTAATATTATTATTATTTTTAATTATATTATTAATAATTATATAAAAATCGATGGTATTTATTATCACTTTTCTATTATTATAAAAATTAAATTTATAAAAGATTGTAAATTTATAAAAAGTAAGAATTAAAACATAAAGTTATAGGAAACTATTATAAAAGCTAAAAATCATTAAAATAAAGGTTAAAATAAAATTTTATTTTATTAAAATAAATTTTCTAGCAAATCATGTTTTTTCTAAAATTACCACAATCACATTAAATGTAATTAATATAAACTCTAAGTATCAACTTCATATAAACTATATTATAAATATTAATATAATTAATAATATTAAATTATTAACTAAATATTTTTAATATTAATTTTGAAATTTAAAATCCAACATTCAAACTTAACTTAAAATTACAAACTCTCTTATAAAACTAATATTATATAACTTAACTAATATTATTATTAATAATTATATTATATAAAAATGATGGTATTCATTATATTTTATAGAACTTAAACTTCAATAAATATAAATTTATAAAAATAAAACTTAAAACATAAGACACTATTATAAAAACTTTAAATTATAAAAGCCAAAATAAAATCTAATTTTATTAAAAAGATAAAGTTATAAACTCTAAAAGCTAATATAATCCAAAACTCTATCCTCACCGCGTCTCCTTCCTAAACTTTGGAAAATATTTGTAGATGGCACTAATATTATCTGGTCTCATAGCCAAGAAGAATTGGATCTCTTCTTCCAAAATCTCAACAAACAATCCGCAGCCATAAAGTTTATCATGGAACAAGAAGTTGATGGTTGCCTCCCTTTCCTTGATATTCTTATTTCTAAGAATATGGACGGTTCCCTCTCCCGCCAAGTGTTTCGAAAGAAAACACACACGGAGCAATATCTTCATGCCAACTCACATCATTTCTCGGCTCAAAAGTTGGGCGTTCTCAATGCTCTCGCTACCCGTGCCATAAGGGCCTCTGATAGTAAAATTTTCGAGAAATAGAAATCCCATCTCCTTAATGTCTTCATCAAGAACGGTTGTAGCGGTAACCTAGGTCAGAAGGCTTTTCTCAAAGCCTCCAAAAATTTGTTTGTTAAAAAAGAGCCTAAAGAACGAGTCCAAGGAGTCCATCTTCCCTATGTTCAAGGGACCACTGATAAGATTGCGAGGATTCTCAAGAAGCATAATGTTCCCTCAACCTTTAGACCTCTTAACACCATTCGTAAATCCCTCCATTCAGTTAAGGATCCTATCGACCCTAAGGACATGAAGGGGGTTTATATTATTCCTTGTTCCTATGGGACCCCCTATATTGGTGAGACTGGGCGCTCCATTAATCAAAGGATTAGTGAGCACGCAGCTGATCTTAGGCATAGGCGAACCAAGTCTTCCGCTCTAGCAGAGCATGTAGAGAAGACCAATCATCATGTCTGTATTGAAGATGCCAATGTTATTGCTAGAATTTCACAGTGCCATCACCGAAAATTTAGGGAAGCCATCGAAATTGAGAAGAGACCTAGTAATCTCAATAGAGAGGACAGCTGGAAAATCAGTAGTTGCTGGGTCCCGGCCCTCACCTCTTAGTCATTTCCTCCCCATCCTGCCCCTCTCTTAATAGCTTGTTCTTTAGTCTTTCCCCCTTGATACCCTCTTTTTCTTGGCTTAGTTCTTTGATCCTCTTTAGGGTTATTTTATTTTTAAGATATTTAAATAGGATATTTAGGTTATAAGTACTTGACTTTATTAATAAAATTAATTAAATATTATTATGATAACACTATTATATTATTAATAACAATACAATAAATCCTTTCAAAACTCTAATTAATAATTCTGGTTCCCTTAGATTTCTTGATTTTAAAGCCTTAACATTGGTGGTTAGAATAAATCTTTTAACAAAGAAAAATTTTAGTATTGAATTTCCCCTTTTCATAACTAATTTGAAGGCTAAAATATTTCCCCTTTTCATAACTAATCTGAAGGTTCTAGTATACATAATATAATTAAGATTCTATTTAATTTATATTAATTAATATAGAATTTTATCATATAGATATTCCCCCTTAATTAAAATATTAATTAATTTTAAATATTAAAATATTCTTTCTAGCCCCTAAAATTTCTCTCATATTTATATTTTTATAAATAACTATTATTTTAAAATTAATTTATTTTATAATTTATGTATTTTATATATTAATTTATTTTAATATAATTAACTATGTATATTTATATTTAACAACTTTTATAACTAACGATTATTTACTCTAATATTTATAATTAACTATTAATTTATTTTAATATATGTTTATATTTACAAGTTTATAAAATAGTCCTTTTGACTTTTATTTTAATAAGAATAAAACTAACTATGATTTAATAATCATTCGAATTAACTTAATTAATTAAATAAAGGTCATGTCTCTATTCCAGTCCAACTAACTGGTCAAATATAGTCATTAGTCAATATAGTCGTAACCTGGTCATGAAATATAGTCGTTGGATGTTCTGCTCTAACTATTTAATATGCAAAGCTAGATCTGATTCTTCAACTTGTCCTGACAATGAACCACACTGATTGGTTCGAAACGCGTCGACAAATACTCTATCATGTGATTTACGCCATAATACTTGTTATGAATCACAAAAGCTTAAATTCGACAGCTAATATAATGACAAACTTTGTTACAGCACTATTTGAAAACATTATAAGATGCCTTTATCAATTGCTTTAATGAACATTGTGTGCTTAGGAGGAAAATCTCTCCCATGCACTATAACGAAGTTTCGTTAAGATGGCACCGAGTACGTAAAACGATCAATCTGATGACTCTTTAACTCGAAAGCATGATGTTGGGTATCGATTTGCTCCGATTGGATCAATTTATTAGGGTAGATCAATTGTTTAAATTGCTTCGGTTGGAGAATTTAATCTCAATCATTGGAATTAAATTTCAAAATCTTTTTTCTAATGGTCTAAGTTCAGTTTTATTTAATCTAATTTATGTTTATACTATAATTTTATTTAAGTGATTTGTAATATCGAGAAGACTAAATTTTCTATTTTTCTCTTTAATTTTTACTATGCATAAGACTTTTTGGTATAACAATTTTTGGCATAGCAACTGAAATTTGAAAAAGCAGAAAAAGAGCTTAAAACTCTTTGAAAGAAGCAGCAAGAAAATGAAAAAACCAGCGAAAACTGATTGAAAAGATCTTGAAGTCAAAATCAAATTATTTTTCAGAATTTTTTGCGTATTAACACACCCTATAACATTGAAGACAGCGCATTAACGCCCACACAAAATACCAGAATCACATTACGGTAACGACACTCAAAGAGAACGCGTTAATTTCAACTTTTCGCCCTGACGCACGTTCTCTTCCACGCACAGAGCGTTAAGGTAGCAAAATTCCGCAATGTCGAAGTTCCTTCGTCAAAAGTCCGCAGCCACCATTCTATCTGAAACGTCAAAGTTCATGAGTCATTTCAAAACGAAAATTATGCTTCTAGTTATGCATTTCTTTTAGGAAATACGTTTGAACTTTTTGGAAGCATGTGATTTAAATTCTTTTAAAAAGGGAGGTTGCTTTGTTATATTTGAAAAGGGAGGATTAAAAAGATGGTATGTTATATTATTTTGAGGTTTTTTTTTTTCTTTTTCTTTTTAAAGACGAAGGGGTGATTTATTTTTGTTATAAAAAAAAGTGTTACATTTTTTGTTAAAGGAAAAAAGAGATTTAGAAAAACGGATTTTTCAATTGGTTGTGTTTTTTTTTAAGTTTTTGTGAAAGGGTCTTTTTTATGAAAATTTGTAAACTTGTTTGTTTGCGGAAGTAAAGATATTTTTATTGCAATTAGATGCAATGTCTACAGTTTGTTTTGCTTGTTGAGTGGTAGTGAGCCAACACTCAACAAATGGGAAAAGCCAAGAGGCTAACAAGGTCAAAGCGACAACAAGAGATGTTTGAGATCTTTTTAGATCTGCAAGTGGAGGCAAAAGGATGCCTTTGCATTGACATGCATAAAAGAATCTATAAATGACAACATTCTTCCACTCATTTCAAATGCCAGGATAGCTAAGGAGGCTTGGGATACTCTTGAAATATGTTTTGGTGCAAGGGAGAGTATTGAAGTTGAAGATCAATGTGGATCTACAACCACAGATCTACAGTGAGATGAAAAGTTTGTTGAATCCCACTGTGTTCAGCCACAAGTGGATGATGTATGTGAAGAAGTCGCAAAAGAAAGAGAGAAGAAGCACGTAAATGCTCGTGAACCACACTCTACACAGCCAGAAATGGATGAAAATTTAGTAAAACCAGCAACAGAGCCTGATGAAAATTTGGTAAAACCAACGACAAAGCTTGTTGATGAAGAATTGGTAAAACCGACAACAGAGCTTGCTGATGAAAGTTTAATGAATCCAGCAACAGAGCTTGCTGATGAAAGTTTGGTGAATCCTACAACAGAGCTTGCTGAGGACAATGAAGCTTCCATTGGAGCAGTGAATGCTATGGTGAATACAATAATTAATATTTCTGATGTAAATTTTGATAAAGAATTATTGGCTAATGATGAATGGTTGCAGTTGATACAACAAAATCATCATATTGACATGATACTATTTGGTTAGATAGTGGAAGACAACCTGTTTGAGGCGGCATAGGTTAGTAAAAAAGTCGAAGAGATAGAGACAAAAACAGAGGAAGAGGCAAACAAGGAAGCTCACAAAGAAAAAACAGAGACAGAAGCAGAGAAAGAAGCCCAACAAGCGAAAGCTCTCATTGCAAAGCAGAAGGAACAAAATCAATGTCATTTTGCAAATATTTGTCAAGCCAGGTAGTAACTCCATTAGGCAGAAAAACTGATTCATATTATTCCATCAGGGATGTTATTGTTATATACAAAAGGGTGTGACTGTTCAATTCATCTCCTGATGACTGTTCACATTCCTAATTTAATTATTTACATAAATTCACCCAATCGTGAAGATTAGGTGTCAACATTCCCCCCCTAATCTGAAGGGATGTTGGTGAGTCCAAGCATCGTTATGAATCTTTCAAGCTTTTCTCTTCCAAGCACTTTGGTGAAGATGTCTGCAATTTGCTCATTTGTGGAACAATGACGGAGATGGATTGTTTTGGCCTCAACATGATGTCGGATCAGATGATATTTAGTATTGATGTGCTTTGTTTGATCATGGAACTTTGGGTTCTTCGCCAACTTTATTGCAGAGGTGTTGTCAATCATGAGTGGAGTTGATTGTACTTGTTTTACCTACAAATCTTCAAGAATTTTCCTGAGCCACACAATTTCTTTTGTTGCTTCAGCTACTGCCACGTATTCAGCTTCTGTTGTGGAGTCTGCTGGGACTGATTGTTTGCATGATCTCCAGGAGACAACTCCTGATCCAAGACTCATAGCATATCCTGAAGTAGATACCCCAGTTTCTTTGTCTCCATCAAAGTCTGAATCAGAGTATCCAATCAAACTGAAGTCATCCCCTTGTGTGTACTTGATTCCAAAGTCTTGAGTTCCCTTCAAGTACTTTAGAACTCTTTTTGCAGCAGACCAATGTCCCTCACAAGGCTTTTGCATAAACCTGGAGAGGATTCCAACAGCAAATGAAATGTCTGGTCTGGTAGTAGTTAGGTAGTTGAGACTTCCTACAAACTGTCTATACTTTGTTGCATCCTCAAATTCCTTTCCTTCAATAGATGTGAGCTTTCAGTTTTGTTCCATTGGAGTAGTAAGAGGATTGCACTCTGTCATGCCAAACCTGTTCAACAAATCTCCAATGTATTTCTTTTGAGAAAGAAATATGGACTTTGGATGTTGGGTTACTTCAATGCCAAGATAGTAATGAACATAGCCCAAATCAGTCATTTCAAAACTTTTCCCCAATTCCTTCTTTATGGATGCAATGTAGCTTTCATTGTTCCCTGTCATTAAAAGAACATCTACATATACCACAAGATATACAATTGTTTTGCCAACTTTCTTGACAAATAAAGTTGCATCATCAAGATCAAAATGATTGAAATTGAGTTTCAGAAGATGCTCAGTTAGTTTTTCATACCATGCTCGCGGTGCTTGTTTGAGGCCATACAAGGACTTCACAAGTTTGCATACTTTATGTTCATGTCCTTTCACAGCAAATCCTTCAAGTTGGGACATAAAAACATTATCTTTTAGATCTCCATTCAAGAAGGCAGTTTTTACATCCATTTGATGGACTTTCCAACCATTCTGAGCTGCTAGTGCAAAGAGTGTCCGGATGGTGGCCCATTTTGATGTGGGGGCAAAAGTTTCCTCATAATCGATCCCTTCCTTCTATGCAAAACCTTTTGCCACAAGCCTAGCTTTGTGCTTGTCAAGTGAGCCATCAGCTTTGTACTTGTTCTTGTAGACCCACTTGCAGCCAATTGGATTGGTTCCAAATGGAGGATCAACCAACTTCCAAGTGCCATTATTTATGAGGGCATCATACTCCTTTTGCATCGCTTCTTTTCATTCATCATGAGAAGCAGCTTCTTTGAAGGAAGTTGGTTCAAAATCTGTAAACAAGTTCAATTCACAATCATAAGAAACATCCATATCAACAGGTGAATTAGAGTCATCTACATCACCTCCATTTTGTCGATTTGAATTTATGGTTCCTGTTTTTCCAATTTCATCAGGATGAACACTTTCAAGTGTCTTCGTCAGCCACTTTGGGGGACCTTTCTGAGATGGTCCAGGCTGCTCTGTTGATTGAGTTGGGACTGAATCAAGATTGAGTCTCCCAATTCTATCAATTACATCACTTAAAGCATCATCCGTTGTTGGAGTTTCATGCGGGGGAGAGTGTTCTTCATAAGAAGATTCCACATGTTGACCTAGAATAGGAATCCCCCCTTCAAGATGTGGAATCTGATTATCAAATTCTTGAAATGATTTTGTTTTTGCGAATCTATCCAAGCGATCAAGTTGCCGCTCAACAACATTGTCAGATTTGGATGATTCAAGAAAAATTACATCTCTAGATACAACAAACTTTTTATTTACTTCATCATAGAGGCAGTATGCTTTGGAGGTGTTTGAATACCCCAAGAAGATACACTTACGACTTCTAGCACCAAGTTTGTTTCTATGTACCTTTGGTATCAAAGCATAACAGGTGGAACCAAAGACCCTGAGATGTTTTACCGAAGGAACATGTCCATACCACAATTCATAAGGAGTCTTGTTTCTTATAGCATTAGATGGACATCTATTCTTTATATATGCAACACAAAGAACAACATCAGCCCAAAACATTATCTTTACATTTTTGAAGAAAAGCATGGATCGTACCATATTCAAGATTGTTCTATTCATTCTTTCAGCTACACCATTCTGTTGGGGATTATAAGGCACAGTTGTTTGATGTTTGATCCCATGTTGGCGAAGATAGTTTTCAAATTCATTTGATGTGTATTCTTTTCCATTATCAATGCGAATAGACCCAATATGAGATTTTGCATCATTTTCAATCCATTTATGAAAATTCTTGAATGTTTGAAAAGCATCAGATTTGTTCTTCAATAAATAAACCCAACACATTATGGTGCAGTCATCAATAAATGTCATGATATATTTATTTCCATTTGTAGAAGGAACATGCATTGGACCACATAAATCTGAATGAATGAGTTCAAGTTTCCTATGTGCTCTTGAATGCGAAACATGAAAAGACTATTCGCTATGCTTTCCTAGAATGCAAGCATCACATTGCTTAAGTTTTCTAGGAATCGTAGGCAAACCAGCAACACCATTTTTCTTCAATAAGCGGAGACTGTCATAGTTCAAATGTCCAAATCTAGCATGCCATAATAAACTTGATGGAAGTGTACCTTCTTCATGATGAGAATTGTATGAAAAATGTTGTGCATGAGCAAATGTTCCTTGCAGTTTTAGAAGCCTTTCTTCTTCTATTCCCCTCATGACAAGTGAGTGGTCAGATGCTTTTCTTACCTCAAGCTTGCCATCAAACATATGAATGGAGTGACCTTGCTGGCAGATGTGGACCAAGGACAGCAAGTTTCTATTGAGCTGTGGGAGATATAGAACATGATCCAGAAGAAAGTCTGGAAGACCAGGCAGTTTAAACCTGATTGTGCCAAGCCCTGATGGCTTGATTTTTGATTGATCTGCAAAGTATACTGCTCCATCAACATTGTCAGTGAAATATTCAAAAAAATCTTTTCTATGAGTCATGTGGCAGGTTGCTCCTGAATCAAGCAACCAATCATTTTTCCATGAAGCAAGTGAAGCATTAAACAAATCTTCATTTACTCCAATGTTACATTGTGCCTCAACATAGTGAGCAGATTCAAGTGCCTTACCTTTGTCTGTATCATCATATTTACTTTTCTGCTGGTTTCTTTTCTGCTCAATTTTGTCCCATGGTAGCTTGCATGTAGAGGCATCATGTGATCCGTTGCTTTTGCATCTAATGCAGTGCAGATCTGCCTTTTCTCCTTGAGAATGTCTTGCCCCCCTACCTTTGAAATATCTTCCTCTTCCTCTTCGTCCACCTCTTCCTCTTGTAGAATCATGAGCAGGATGCTTTTCTTTATGAGCAAGGCACACAGTCTCTTCAGAAGATTCAAGGGCTGTCTTCTTTCCAAAAGCTTTCTCTCTTTCAGCAAAATTTTTCACAAGAGAGTCAAAGGTTATATCTTTGAGATTTCCATTTGCTTGCAATGACTCAAGATAATTGGAATAAGTAGGATAAAGTGCCTTGAGAAAAGAAATAAGAGGAATATCCAGCTCAACCTTAGTGGAATTGATATCATGCATTATAGACTTTACTTTAGATGCAAGAGCAAGAGGATCATTATTTTGCAGTTCAAGAGTGAAGAGTTTAATCATAAGTTGAACAACTTCAAGTGCAGAATGTGAGTCATAGAGTTCTTTCAGCTTTTGTAAAGCTTCAAAGGCAGTTGAATATGACGAAACATGGCGACTCACCTCTTCATTTACAGATGCTGCAATTAATGCATAAGCTTGTTGTTCTTGTTTTACCAAATAACGAGTTCTTTGTCTAAGGTAGGCTGTACTGGGTCATTGTCTCCTTCTCCGACACACACTCCTTTCCACAACTCATTGAAGATGAAGGTGTGTTTTATCATCCGGGACCATTCAAGGTAGTTCTCCTTGCCAGTGAGAACTATTCCTACCATGGATATGATTGAATGCATTCTGTAAAAAAAACTTTTGTTGATAGAAAAAAAATACTTCTGCCAATATACAGTAAAAATGTACTCAAAAGGGCATTCTCAAAGGGTATTATCGTCCACTAAAACTTCTAACATAAGGTTTTCATGTACCCATTGAATCACTGTCATCACAACTTCAATACACGGAAAGAAAATGACTTTCACGAATGTACACAACTACCAATAAAAAATATTCAATGCATGAGCAGTATACAGCCTCTTTTTAAAAAAGGCTCAACGCATCATGGACATTCTGCCTTCACCAAATATTCTGCTACAAATGTTGTCACCGTTCAAATGTATGACCAACGTTCAAATATTAGAACATTCAGCGTTCAAATATTACAACAGGCAGCAATACAATACCCCAACGCAATAGAAATACGACCCCTTCAACACAAAAAAATAAACGCTCTAGAACTCAACGTTGGTTGTTATAACATGGAGTTAAATTTTGCAGTGCGCTAGGCCAGCAACTTGAACTATGGAGCCATCGAATCCAAGGAGAATTCGCTACAAGCACCAAACCCAATGCACACACTAATCTCCGAGCCAGCAGCCCATGAGTATATACATAATTAGGGACGATGAGTATATGAAGCCATCGAATTCAAGGAGAATCTGCTACAGTAAAACAACCGAGAATAAGAAGCTGAATCATTTAGTATGAAAAACCTGAGCCGCGATTTAGATAATTTTCATTGAGCAGAATAGCATAAACGTATTCAGTGAGTAGCCATCATGCCATTCGGTTGGTGAGGAAGAAGGGCCACTGCCAAATTCGCAATTAACATTTGTTAATTATCACCATTAATCTCAGGAGCTCATCAACATGAGAACCAGGCATTCGCGTCGAATTCTTCTTGGTATGTGGAGGCTCAATGGGCATGTCGCGTGGAGTTTCAGGTGACAATGGTGCGTTTCGTTGCTCCTTGGGGTATGGAGTGTCGCGTCTCGCGCTACTGGAGTTTGTGAGGAATCCGCATGGGACTTTGCCACCAGCCATGTCAGACCACCACAACAGAGGCAGTGCTGGTGCGCCAGAGAGCGTTATGGACAGAGGCAGCGCTGGTGCGCCAGAGAGCATTATGGACAGATGTTTTATGGACAGAGGTAGCGCTGGTGCGCCATAGAGCGTTATGTCAGGACAGAGGGGATATGGTAGATAGAGGAGTGACAGGAGCATAAGAGCTAAAACAAGGAGCTGGCTCTGATACCATGTCAGGCCAGGCAGTAACTCCATTAGGCAGAAAAACTGATTCATATTATTCCATCAGGTATGTTATTGTTATATACAAAAGGGTGTGAATGTTCATTTCATCTCCTGATGACTATTCACATTCCTAATTTAATTATTTACATAAATTCACCCAATCGTGAGGATTAGGTGTCAACAATATTTTTAAAATTACCATTGATTTCCAATGTGTAGGTACACAAAATGATTATGAAGAACAGTTAAATTTCCTTGAATCATGGATTGCAACACCATGCCTTCATAACGTCTACATAGAAGCTTCAAAAATGAATGTTGAAAACCATATCGATGAAGAACAAATTAATGAAATTTTCAGGTATTGGAGTACTGAAGAGATAGAATTGTATTATGATGTTATGTTGTAACAGATTGATGATGAAAAGTGCACTATAGAAGATAATATGTGGCAACAACCCACATATAAGTTGTTTCTTGAAGAAGTCCAAGATATGCTTAGACATCTTGGAAGAATGGAAGACCTACACCAACAAATGAAGAAAGTGAGGTTTGAAGGATACAACAAGGAGAAGATTTGAAACAATTTAGAGGCTATAGGATCTGGAAAAAGAGAAGAAGAAAATTTGAAGTCAATTTTTAAATTGTAAACCTAGCTGAGACATAGACCAGCAAGTATCTTAATTGAATTTTATGTGGTTGTAATTAAGGGGGAGTGTTGGAGAATCTAATCCCAACCACCTGTTAGGTGTCAAAACCGTCCCTCCAAGTGTCCTAGTTCAGTTTCACTTAGTCCAGTTTAAGTTGAGTTTAACTCCAGTCATTTATTACTAATGTTTCCAATGTAATATTATTTAAGTGATTTGTAATAGTGAGAAGAGTAAGTCATCTGCTCCACATTTTGTTCTCTTCAA
This sequence comes from Pinus tabuliformis, assembly GCA_031772625.1. Taxonomy (NCBI): domain Eukaryota; kingdom Viridiplantae; phylum Streptophyta; class Pinopsida; order Pinales; family Pinaceae; genus Pinus; species Pinus tabuliformis. Next base: position 1,492,718,418 of record CM062816.1, on the reverse strand, counting down.
TTTTTGTCATATGCTAAATCTATTCAACTTTAATCCATCCAACATTTCAATAGTCACTAAATGAACTGGAGCTACACTAAATGCCAAAGTTAATAAATTACAAGGAGTTTCACAAATGATTTTTTAATAAATTAAAGAGAGGAGTAGATTTAAGAAACTGAAGAATATTGTCCATTCAATTATGTATTAGATGAAAAATATTCATTTAGCTTGTAATCTCAATTATTCATTAACGTAATTATCTAATAACTAACTACAAAATAATTCAATTAACAAGAGAGATATATTTTAATGCTTTCCCTTAGTCTCAATTGTTATGTCCATTAGTAGTGGCAATGCATAAGTATTGTCTCTTAAACTTAAAAAAAAATTAAAAAAAATCAATAGTTTGTTAAAGATATTAGCTCGTTGATTTCTAAATCCACGAAATCATAGAGAAATACCACCATTGTTTACAAGATTGTGAATGAGGTGATAACATGTGTCAATATGATTTATTTTCTTTTGAAAGCATGATTCTTTGATAATGCAAATGTTGAATTGTTGTCCCAAAAAATAGAAGTAGTTTCCTTCTTCACATATGCAAGATATTTCAAGAATCTTCTTGGCCATATTGCATGACACGTCGTTGTAGTAGTTGTTACACTTTATTTTTATGTTGAAGATATTGAGAAAATGGGTTGTTTCTTATAAGCTAACGAGATCAAATTTGTCCCCAAATGAAAAGCATGCCCCAAGGTGCTTTTCCTATCATCAATATTATCGACAAAATCATTGTTTATGTATGTTGAATCAAGAATTGGTCCATCATCATGTTTGCCCAATTTTATTCATGTTGCAATAGGTGTCTCTGTTAATTTGTATTCATCCATCCCAAACCTCCTCAATATGTGTATAACATAATTTTTTTGACATATGAAAAAATTCTTGAGTAGATTGCTTGACTTCAATTCCCAAAATGTACTTCATGAGACCAAGGTTTGTCATCTCAAATTCTCTTTTCATAGTAGCCTTGAATTCATCTAACATCAAATTTTCTGTATATACCATGTCATCAACATATTTCCTTAATCTGGTTTGTTATAGTAAATAGGCTCATTGTTGCTTCTTTTGAATCCATTATTGAGTAAATAGAGTCAATTTGATTATAACAAGCTCATGGAGCTTGCTTCAAGCCATACAAGGCATTTTTCAACTTGTACACTTTGTACTCTTGGCCTTTTATTTCAAATCCAAGTGGTTGATCTACATACACCTCCTCTTCTAAATTTCCATTCAAGAAAGCTAACTTTACATCCATCTAGTAAACTAGCCATTTGTTCTTAGTTGCAATGGTTAACACAGCTCTAGTAGTATCTAAGGTTACTACTGTAGAAAAGTTTTTGCCATAGTCAATATATTTTTATTGAGAAAATGCTTTGCAAAGTAGCTTTGCCTTATATTTCTCTTCTCATCTAGTTTTGTCTTATACACACACTTAACACCAATGTGAGTTTTATTAGTTGGGAGATCAACAAGATCCCATGTCTCATTCCTTTCAATAGCTTCAATCTCTTCATTCATGACTTGTACCCAATGCTCTTCTTTCACTACATCTTCAAAATAAGTAGGCTGATGGGATAATAAGGAAAAATTAACTTGTTGATACATGCCATCACATTGCTTATATATTTCCCTTAAGCTCCTTGTTTTCTAATTTCTTACTGAATTTACTGACTCATTGCTAGAAAATAGACTATTTCTTTGACTTTTCATTGAATCTAATAACTCTCTACTAGAAGAACCATCTTGTTGTCTTTGCACCTATAATTTTGGCAATCTTGGTGGAGGGACTTGTTGCAATCTCGAAAATCGTGGTGGAGGGACTTGCTACTCAGAGCTTCTCACTTATTCATTTACTTGGAGAGATGGATTTCTACTACCCATTGTTTCATTCTCTTGATCACTCCAAGATTTTTCCTCCAAGAATTTGACATATCTAATCACCAAAAATTTCTCGGTGACTAGATTATATAGCCTGTAGCATTTGGACTATTCACCATACCTTTGAGCATACTCCTTTCCATGTTCATAATGATATGATTATTCCATTCAACCACTAAATCATGTTGTCAAGTATATTGGCGGTGAACTATCTTCTAATTCCTTGTTGCCTACAAAGTCTTCCAAACACCTTTGAGTCATATTCTTCTCCTCCATCTCATCTAAGCACTTTGACATATTTGCCAATTTTATTTTCTTCTATATCCTTTAAATTCTTTGAACATTGTGAATGTCTATGATTTATTTTTTAGGAAATGCACCCAAATTTTCCTGCTAAAATTATCAATAAATGTTAGAAAATAAAATTTCCACCAATGGAGTAAGTTTGCATGGGTCCACATAGATCTATGTGGATAAGTTCTGGATGTTCTTTGCCTTTGTATGAGGCTTTTAGAAAATTATTTGTTTGATGTTTTATGAGAATGCAACTTTCACAAGTGATGGTTTGGTCTTTGAATATGGGAAGTTCCTTAATCATTTATTATTTCTATAAGAAATTAAGACTTCTAAAAGGTAGGTGATTAAGATGCCACTATCAAGTCTCATCTATGCTTGAGAAATTTTTTGCATATGACTGTGATGGATTTGGAATTCTTACATTCAATGGAAACTTTCCATTCTTGGTCATTTGGACATTTGCAACAAGTCTTCTATTGGGTGACTTCTCTAAGATTTTGTATGTGGAGTCATTGAATCTGACATTATAACCTTGTTGAATCAAGTATCTAATACTTAACAAGTTGTGTCTAAGATTTGGTACATAAATGACATTAACAATATCTTTCATTTCACTTTCTTAGTGAGAAGAGACATGACACCTTTACCTATGGCCTTGACATGATAATCATCTCTTTATGTAATTTCAAATTGAATGTATCTATCAATACAAAAGATGGTTTTTTGTTGTCTATCATGTGATTATTGCAATCACTATCCAACGACCAAAAGCACTTCTTGTGATTTTCTTTGGTGATTTGACATGAGATGAAAATTGACTCAAATGTCCCTACTTTAATGGTGAAGATAGTAGTTCCATCCTTGTTCAAATATGATTATTTCTTTCTAAATTCACTTTCATAGTGTCCATTCCTTTTGCAATAGTAACTTTTTACCTTGGACTTGTTTGTCTACCTCTTCTCCTATAATTCTTAGAGTGACTAGGCTAATTTGATTGTCTTGATTGTTCTAGTGTAGTTCTTCATTTTGCTTGATAATTATTTCTTCCTCTTTGACCTTCATTTCTACCTCTACTAATGGATTCCTAAGTCTTGAAGGCAAGTTCTAAAGACTCCTTCTATGTTTATTCTTGATTCATGGGATAAAATATATCTTATTAATTCTTTTATTATTAGTTAGGATAGATCTTTGGACTCCTCTATGGTAATGAAAACCATCTTAAAATCCATAGGTAAGTTCTAAGAACATTTTCCACATTTTTTTATTATCTACAATCATCTTTCTATGAGTCCCGAGTTGATTAAATACTCCCATCACTATTGTCATGGATTAGTCTGTGTTCTATGTCTTTTTCATTTTCAACATTTCAAACTCTCTCCTTGGGATTTGAAGCTTCAAAGTTTTCTCTTTTTCATTATATTGATATTCTAACTCCAGAATATTTCAAACTTACTTTGCATTGAATGCTCTCATTACTTTGGAAAAAATTGTGTTATCATTCAACTAGTTCTGGTTACCATATATTACTTGTATAGACCATTTTTAAAATTTCTGTTATACCAAAATTCATTTTTGAAATCAATATTGAAAAAATACAAATTAACAGAGAATGAAAGAAGATAAATTCACAAAGAATCTAGATCTATAATTATAGTGTTGCTACTTAAAACTATAGATGAATCACCAATACCATTTAGGGAAGAGTCCGCAATTAATAACCTTTATAATGCAAAAGATATAACTTCAAACTAGGTCATTATAATTAAAACCATCTTTTAAAATGCCTTCCAGAGATGCCTTCCAGACAAATAAGTAATATAGGGAATATTATGTATAATGGGAATATTTAATTTTGTAATAATCCACTCATCCATCCATGTAAGGCAATTAATCCAATAATTGAGTGAATTTAATAACATGAATAGCTTTTAGGAAACATTCTTCAGATCTGACCTTCACAACTCTTCATATTTACCAGCATTCGCCAAATACCAGTGCTCTAGAATGAAACAACGATGACAGCTCAAAGCAGCGGCGGAAGTTAGTTCGAAGCAGAAGCAAATGGTGTCGGCTCAAGGATGGGCTTCTTCCCTGTAGCGGCTCTACAAACAATGGATGCTGCTCATGCGCTGGCAACTCTCCAAACTAGCAACTTGGCTCTTCTCAACGAATGGCTTGAATCTATCAACCACAGCTAAGTAGATATGCTAATCAACGACACAGCACTCATCCCTTGACCTCATGCTCCGATCTCTCTTTTTGGCTATTCGCTCTGCTTCACAATCTACTTTTCACTCTATGAAAAATCTTACATCTATCTCTGATACCATGGATAAGAATGAAAAACAATCGGAAACTCATGCACCATGTTAAACTCACAAGTAGAGATAGGAATTCAAAAATATCTAGGATTAACAACTTTCTAAAATGTACTCACAACTAACTGCGAGACTATCTCAATTTACAGGAAAGATTATATTTTAACAAAGATAGTGATTTTGAATGCTTTTTCAGGTGGCGGAGTGCTCTTCTTTGGAGGACATTTCTCACGACAGCAGTGGTTGCTGTGGTGCTGAAGGCATTCATAAATTATTGTGAAAGTGGTAACTGTGGCCTCTTTGGAAATGGTGGCTTGATATTGTTTGATGTGAGCTCTGTGAAGGTCAAGTATCGGTTTATTGATCTGCTTCCTGTAGTCATACTTGGAGTTATGGGAGGAGTATTGGGAGCTTTCTTCAACTACCTTCTTGAGAAGACTCTGAGGCTCTACGCCCTCATCAATCAGTACGTATATTTAGATACTGTGATTGTTTTAGTGTCTTAGACCTGGTTTCCAATTTGCAAAATCTGTGGACTTTGTGCAGAGTGTTAATGAATAGCATTGGTATATGTCTTTGATGCAGGAAAGGACCTATATCCAAAGTTCTTCTTGCCTGTGGTGTTTCCATCTTTACATCTTGTTGCCTATTTGGACTTCCATGGCTAGCAAAATGCAAGCCTTGTCCGACAGCGAAAATGATCAGCGGAGAATGTCCTAGCACTAACATCAAAGGAAACTTCAAGCCATTTCATTGTCCAGCAGGTCATTACAATGACCTTGCGAGCTTGCTTTTCAACACAAATGATGGTGCTATTAAAAATATCTTCAGCTCTGACACAGGAGATGAGTTTCATCAATCATCACTCATGCTTTACTTTGTAACTATTTTTTCACTGGGACTCTTCACATATGGCCTTGCACTTCCAGCGGGTCTCTTCATACCCATAATTTTAATGGGTTCTACATATGGGCGTTCTCTTGGAGAGCTGATTGGATCCTTCACAGACATTGATCAGGGGCTTTATGCTGTGCTTGGTGCAGCTTCCTTTCTTGGAGGCTCAATGAGGATGACAGTTTCATTGTGTGTTATTCTTTTGGAGCTAACAAATAACCTTTCATTACTCCCTTTTATTATGTTGGTCCTATTAATATCGAAGACAATAGCCGATTCCTTCAACAGGAGTGTGTATGACAAGATTGTGCACTTGAAAGGGCTTCCATTCTTGGAAAGGCATCCTGAACCATATATGAGGAACCTAACTGCTGGTGATGTTGTTAGAGGTCCATTGATAACCTTGTCTGGAATAGAGAAAGTTGGAAACATTGTCCAGATTTTGATGAATACTAAACACAATGGCTTCCCAGTCATAGATGAACCTCCACTATTAGAAAAACCAGTCTTCCATGGCCTTGCCCTCAGGTCACATTTGTTGGTTTTGCTGAAGAGGAAAGAGTTTCAACCTTCACAGTTTTTTGTTTCTGGAGAATTAATGGAGAACTTCTCTTTTGTGGACTTTGCGAAACAGGGTTCAGGCAGAGGTCTGAAGATTGAAGACATAGAAATAAGTGAAGAGGAACGGGAAATGTATGTTGATTTACATCCATTCTGCAATACCTCACCGTACACTGTTGTGGAGACCTCATCATTGGCAAAGGCATTTTCCCTTTTCCAGCATCTAGGCTTGCGACATCTCTGTGTGGTGCCTAAAGAATCAGGGGTAAGTGTTTACTGATAGAATTACCAGACATTTTATAGTCTTTGTCTATCTTTCAGCTTATCAACAATATCACATGTTTTTACACATTCTATCCTGATCTTTCAAAAGAACTATGTTAAGTACAACTACAAATCTGTTTGGAGAACACCCTTAATGGCATACACTAAGCATCACTGGTAGCTTTGCGTTAGAATTCATTAACTATTCCTCATTTCTGTCCATGCCATTACAGTTTAATAATTTTCTGTAGTGTGTACTCATTCTTGTTTCCTTTCCTTTGCAGAGATTTCCAGTTGTTGGGATACTAACTCGGCATGACTTTATGCCTGCCCATATCTTTGGCCTTCATCCTTATCTTGAAGAAAGGAAACCAAAAAGGTTCGGAGCATAGCCATCTCTATTAAAACAGCAGCCAAGTGACTTCTAACTAAAAAAATTGAAGAGCTGTGAAGAGAAAATTGTGTCAGATGTAATATCATTATGGAAAACTTTTTTGGAGGATACATCTTGCGTAATTTAAGCCTTGAGTTCGCTAAGATGATAGGTTTTCAGAGAGAGAACTTGTAATACTGTTATAGAAAATGTTGCAATCTTTTATGTAAAGCATAAAAAAGCATACAATTCAGCTGCAATGTACCTAGAAAAAACTTCAAGTACTTAAATTGATGTAACAATTTGGTCAATCTTTTAAATACAAAATTAAGTAGAGGGCAAATTTCTAAAACAAAAAATGCTGTAATGTTTTGAAATATTATTTTATTAATAAGCTTTTTATTGAAGTATAGCAGTCTGAACATTAATTTTACAATTTTTTCTTGAGAATTTGATGGAAAATAACCAATTGGTAGATAACTAGCCTATAAAATTTTACATTTTCCATGTTATTGCGTAGTGCTGACATATAGGGTCTAATTTGAAATTGGCCAGTCTAAAATGTGGCGGCCTTCTCTTACTTCAGATGGATCTGGGCACCTGGATCCTAACTCCTGGAGACTGATAATAATCTATTCTTCATAAGTTATGGGATTTACAAAGCATCCTGAGGCTGACGTTAACTCTGTTTCTTCATAGTGGCACTGGCATTCATTCATAGAAAGCTTTTGAAGGTGCATCATCGTAGTGATTTTCTAGTTGTTTAGCAGTTTTCATTGAAGAAAAACTGAATTTGGTTAGAGATTATTTGCTTTCAAAATGATTGGGCTTTGGATATGATCATCCAGCCCGAAAAGAGCAGTAGAAATTAAGCTTGAAATTCATTAAACCTTAGCGAATTTCACGTGAAGGACGTTATTACTAAAAGTATTCACTGCTAATAATTCTTCATACATCATTTTCTATCTCAGTGTGTGTTTAAATAATGGAAAAAGTTGATTACTTTTAATAAGCTCTTGAGGTGTTTGACAGCTCTGGCCATAAGCTGCTGGTGATCTAACCAATTCTTTGAGATGATAAATACTTTTATTGAAAATTCTCTTAATTGAATAATAAGAAATTTGTTATAAAAAGATATAGAGTAATAAGTGCCACCAGCCTGAGCTCCTGAACTAAGAGCCCACAAGAGAGGATCATATGACACATTTCGCAAATTCAAATTCACTTACATTTTTGGAAGGATTCCAATTACTATTATTTTAAAAATACTTATATATATATATATATATATATATATAACTAGCATAACCATATTTACCAATGTGATTGATAAATGCTGCTAGGCATATATGAAACATATACGCCAATAAGCTTATATCAACCACATTAATAATTATTATCAGTATTTAGAATTATTAATAACTATATAAATATTATCAACCAGAGTATTTATATATATTATTATATAAATATTATATTAATATGATAATGATAATATAAACTCCTAATATATATTAATTAGTAATAAGAATAACTCATAATAATATATTATCATTATATTATTAAAATAATATAATAGTATAAAATTATTAAAAAAATAACAGTTATATTGTATTATTATAATAATATAATAATATATGATTATAATATTATATTATTATAATAATATGCCAATATAATTATAATAATAATAATAATATAATCAATATTAATATAATATATTATTATAATAATAATAATATAATCAATATTAATATAATATATTATTATAATAATAACAATAAAGACCAATTATTTATTATTTATGATAATTAATAACTATACAAATAATAGCAACTATATTTTTATATATTTATATATTTATGATTATTATATTAATATTTTTATAATAACCCCCGGATGCGGGTGATTAGAGTAGCAATTAGTGTGATGGGACTGGGGTCGGCAACGTGGCGAAGCCACCTACCAGCCAGGTTCACCGGACATGAGGCCATGTGGGAGGTGAAGAGCTTGCAGGTGGATGTCATAAATGGCAAAGGAATGTTTGAGACTGGCATTAATATGCCGTCCCATTTCGCATGCGCAGTTGGATATCAGTCTTCGGCTCCCATGAATGCCATTGTTATGGCAGAAGAGGATCGAGGAGATGGGAATCGTTTAATAGCCGGCCTCAGCCATGGTTATATGCTGTTGTGCTTCATGCTGTTTTGGATGGTTACGGGTTCTGCAGGCGCTTGGGTTTCGTGGGGGTCAAGCTCTGGTTATTTTAAGCGGCCCGCACCTCAGGCGGCAGGCTCACAAACGCTATTCGAATGTGGTAATCCCTCTGTTGTTTGTAGCATTCCCTCTGCTGGTAGTGGTATTCCTTCTGCTGTTCGTGGCACTCCCTCTGCTGTTAGTGGTATTCCCTCTGTAGTTCGTGGCATTCCCTCTGCTGCTCGTGGCATTCCCTCCACTGTTCGTGGCATTCCCTCCGCTGTTCGTGGTATTCCCTCTGCAATGCCGAGGCCTCGCCAGAGAATGCTCAGCCGCAGAGGCTCAGGACGGGGCAACCCTTCTTGCCCATCCTCGGGGTTTGACGCCATTAATCAGGATCCTCGTCCTCGCAGTGGAAATGAGGGCATTCTGAGGCCCAGTCAATTCCTCGACCCAAGCTCCCCTGGTTCTTCGAATTCGCCCTCCTTTGGTTCTGCTATTTTCACATTTAACTGCTCCCTCAATCGCCCTCGGATCACGGCTCATGTCTCTGTCCTCTTTCTAGAGGAAGCCCAAGATGAGGGCGATACCAGTGCCCCAATGCCACTCACTGAGGATGAGCAGGAGGTGGGTGATCCCAATACTCCAAAGCCAACTGTTGGTATGCAGCTCGGGATGGTTCCACCGGCCAGCGCTGTCAATACTAATCCTATGGCTCCTGCTCCTCCAGAATTGAATGATAATGCAGCGGCCCAAGCCCAGGACCTGAATGCAGGGGGTTGGTGCAGGATCGTGGAGGAATCACCTGACGAGTAATCCAGCGGTGTAGCTGCTCAACCGGTTTTTGCAGCCCAGTTATAAAGGTTTTTTGGCTCAATGTGTCAAATTCTGTCTCTGTTACTGTGTCGAGATCAATTTCCAGTTTCAATTGTGTCTGTCTGTTGTTGTTGTTGTGTATGTTGTTTGTGCTCTTCTGGATCCCCTGCGTGGGAAATTTCGTCCAATTTCTCAGTTTTGGACAATGTCTGGCTCAAATGGCCTTACTCTCAGGCTAGTTGATTCACCATGCTCAGCTTGTTGTAATTGTACTCTTTTACTGTGAATAATAGATTAGATTTACTTAGCAAAAAAAATATTTTTATAATAACATAAACTCATAATAATAATAATATTATTATTATTATTATTATTAGACTTTAGTATTTTTAATATTTATCTTAAGGTTTGTATACATTGGGTTAATTATTATAAGTATTTAGGATTATTAATAACTATATAAATATTAACAACCAGATTATTTATATATATAATTATATTAATAATATAATAATAATATAAACTCCTAATATATATTTTATGATTTGTTTTGTTTTATATTTTTTCTGTGGCCTTCGTTTCTTCTGCGGCCTTTTTGCGGTGTTTGATTTTTTATCTTCGAGCACTCGGGAGTAAAGCTGTTTGGTGAAAGAGGGCGGCTCTGGTCCCCAGAGTGCATAAGCGAATGCCAAACCCTACAGGATCTAGATCGCATATTGTTCCCTGTTGATGAATGTTAATCATGTTTGATTTCTCATTAATCTTTTGTGACCTTTTGTGGCCTTCATTAATCTTCTATGGCCTTGAAAGGGAGCATACTATTGATGAATGCTAATCAGGTTTGATTTCTAATCTTCAGGCACTCATGAGTAAAGCTGTTCGGGGAAAGAGGGCGTCTCAGGTTCCAAGAGTGCACAAGCGAATGCCAAACCCTATCAGATCCATATCACATACTGTTCCCTATTGATGAATGCTAATCATGTTTGATTTCTGATCTTCATGCACTCGAGAGCAAAGCTATTCAGGGAAAGAGGGCGGCTTAGGTCCCCAGAGTGCACAAGCAAATGCCAAACCCTACTGGATCCAGATCGCATACTGCTCCCTGTTGATGAATGCTAATCGTGTTTGATTTCTCATTAATCTTCTACGGCCTTCGTTTCTTCATAAACATTTTATACTCAGCAGGAGAGCATTCTCCAGATGGCTCCCAGCTTCACGAAAATAGTTGTTGGCTCAGTTCCATCCGCCTCTAGGGGGCAAGCTCCTGCCCATATTGTCAGTGAAGCCCCAGCTCCCACTGTCCAGGTGGTCCAGGCCTCACTCGATGAGGCTTTGAAGTTTTTTGAAAGTGCCCTAATCTATCGATTCAATGGTTTTTGGCCGTGCCTGACAGCTCTCCATAGTTGGATCTCGGAGGTATGGAAGGCCGTCATTTCTAATGCAATTAATATCTACCCCTGTGCTAGGGGTTTCTTTATAGTAGTTTTTGAAAACCCTAAAAGCAGACAATGTATTCTAGATTTCGGCCCTTGGTTTTGGGAAAACTCGGGCCTATTCATGAAGCCATGGAACCCATCATTCGATACCTAAACATTAGTCATAACCTCAGCAGCAGTTTGGGTGAGATTGCCAAAGCTACCCTTGCATCTCTAGAATTTATCCTCGCTAAAAACCATTGGAAATGCAATTGGGAAATTTTACTGCAGATGCCCAGAAATAGAGGAATATGCCAGAACCACCTATGCATGCATCTGTGTGGAAATGGACTTCAGCGCCGGATTCCCAACTGAAATAAACCTAACAAGTAAAGACTATGTGTGGAACCAGAAACTCAACTATGAAAGTGTCCTCTTCAAATGTCGATCTTGCTTTGAGATAGGCCATCTAGCCAAAAATTGCCCAAAAGCCTCCCAGAAAAATTCTGCTAGAAAAATCACCATAGATCTACATGGTGGGAAGGAGCACAAAAAGAACACTACACTGTCATCAAAGAAGAATACTCTCAAGAAAACTCTGAATCACAAGAAATCGGGCAAGAAAGAAACAACTCTCAAGACAAGCAGGAGGAAAGCCCCGTCCAACAACAAAAAAGTGAACTCGACAACCCCTCAAGCACCAACAGTTATGAGGATTTGAATACCGCACAAAATAAATCTTCATTTACAGCAAAGCAAATCTCCTAGACCAAACTTCTTCTCCAACTATCTTCAAAACGATGAACTAAGCTAAGACACCAATGTCCCAAGAACCAGAAGAGATGAAGGAGATGCAAGATAAAGGAAGTTGGAAGACCATAGAGAAAAAAAGGAAAGATACAGCACCAATCTCGCCAAGAAAGACGAGGAGCCGGACAATTAAAAACTAAATTATAGGTCCAATAGACCAATTTGGTCTAAGTGGACGTTAACCACCACCACCACTATCATCATCATTAATAATAAGAATAGCTCATAATAATATTAGATTATCATTATATTATTAAAATAATATAATCATATGAAATTATAAAAAAAAATAATAACAATTATATTGTATTATTATAATAATAATAATAATAATAATATCTGATTATAATATTATATTATTATTATTATATTATAATAACTATATAATATAATTATTATTGTAATAATAATATAATCAATATTATTATAATATATTATTACAATAATAACAATAAAGATCAATTATTTATGATAATTAATAACTATACAAATAATAGCAACTATATTCTTATATATATAAGCAACTATATTCTTATATATTTATATATTTATGATTATTATATGAATATTATTATAATAATATAAAATCATATTATTATTATTATTATTCTTAGGCTTTATTATTTTTAATATTTATCTTAGGGTTTGTATACATTGGGTTTATAACATTAGTTCTTTTTGTTTATTATTACCTAAGGGTTTAATACTAAAATCCCAAGGGATTATGAACCAACGGGAATAATATTAAACAAAAAAGACTAATATTATAAACCCAAGGAACTAATAAACCCAACTCTTTAATATTATAAACCTAAGGAATTAGTGAACCCAACGGATAAATATTAAAAACCTAAGGGATCAAGAAGCACAAGGAATTGATATTACTGATGCAAGAGCATCTGACCCCCCTTAATCAAAAGAGGAATCCAAAGCGGAGAAGAGGACGACGTGGACCATCGAAGCTGAACAGGGGACAAATTTGTTTAAAACAGAGTAAATGATGGAATGGATAAAGTCTCTCAAGACTTTATTAAATGTAATCTGCCACATATGTATGCATATAGAGAGATTTAGGGGTTGTTAGAGGATTGATCAGATCCTTTCAGTGATCTGACCCAATATTCTTGTAAATGATGAACCTGCGTGTTCTATATATATCGCGAGATAGTGATAGATAGATATAGTGCGATTGTAAAAGATTTGTAAGCCGAGAGAGTGTTCACAATGTAGTCAAGAGGAAGCTTGTTTCTAAGGCTGAAATGCCTTAGGGTGTAACTCAATTCTCTGTATAATATAATACATGTGTGTTTGTGGATTTCCGTGTATCTCTGTAAAAAAAAAATTTGGTCAAGTAAGAATGGAGCTTTCTATTAACCAAACAAGTACATTACATATGTTACAAGGTAAACCAAAGTCTTTTCGTTTACCAAAAAATGGTCCACATAACCTATCAGAAGTGTTATTGGCTTTAAACCTCTAAAACTGGGAACCATTCACTCTATCACAAAATAAAGATTACACAGGAAATACACAAAACTCGACCCGCAACCCATAAGGTTTGACTTCAAAAATAATACATCTGTGAACATAAAAAACTGTCGTCCATCTCATTCAATGATCTAACGGCTAATGTCAAATTTCTAAATCACAAATCATCGAATTGCAATTCCAACTCCACCTCCTTCCTCTGATTGTCGAACAACCACTTGTACGATTGAACCTCCACCATTGATCTCCCCTTCATGGATCCAACAGTCCACGCTGATTTCAGGTGGACAAGTAGCACGAGGATTAACCGCTCGAAAAGTGGTTTCCTCTCTCCTCCTCACTACTACGTGTCCCTTGAAGAGTGGAATCAAAGGCCATTCTTGAAAACCGGTTACCACTTAGACCCCGCCCAAAATACCACTTGTGGTTTGAGAAACCATTTCCATGCGAATTGATTTGCGCACTCTTTCGCCAAGCGAAGACCATCGATTTATCCCATCGGATGGTTCTTGTTCCTTCCTCCCTACGTCGTTGATCTCCTGTTGATCGCTAGATTTGCGCTAAAACTCCAGTTTCTCTGCCATACTCCGTTTAACACACAGACACTCATAGATAACAATATTTCGTTAATCAATGAGTCACCATCGATCCATACAGTGATCGATGGTCGATTAAACCTGTAGCACTTCCAGAATCGGTCCTCACACCACTGCATCCTTGGTCATCCTCCGTTGATCTCAACCTTCCACTCAAATCCAATGGAATACTAATGCCAACACAATCTTCGGACTTCTGCCAAAAAACAGGCAAACAATTTAGGCTTCCCTATCCTCCCACCTATCTCCCGATCCTCTTCGATCCATCTTGTCAATCCATTGCTCCCTATCTTTGGCAGCCTAACAAAGACAATCCTCTAACAGTTTACCTAGGGTATCAACTCCTAAATGTGTCGAGTGTCCCTTTCCTTATTAGTCACTCCTTCATTCGCCAAACGATCAACTAACATGTTAGATTTTCTTTTCACATGGACAAAGCTTACAGTTTTTAAGGTTTGCAGGTGGGTGTAAATACGATGAAAGACCTGCGATAGCCTCCACTATTTCGACACTTTATCCGGTGATGTACCATTACATATTTTCTTGGCCGCTCTAATAATCAATTTTGAATCTACGTATCTGTGTAATTATACTTTTCGAGTGATTCTGTAAATATATGCATTGATGACTTAAATCCCATTTGTAGAGTGTTGATCGACCATCGATCACTGTAGGATCGATGTCGATCCAATATTAAGTAAATACATCAATATATGAGCGTTTTGTGTGTTAACGAAGTATGGCAAAAAACCATGTTTATAATGCAGAGTCCATCAAAAGTAAGCGAATCAAGCTAAGGAAGAATATATGAGAGAATGCACAGGAGCCATCGGATCTATGAGATCAATGGTCCATATCAAGTCTCATAGGGAATAACCTTTATATCACATTGGCGAAAATCCCTTGGGCGATATTGGAACCGGTCCTTAAGGAAATGCAATTGTGATTACGCAATGAAGCGACAACCATCAGATCAAGAGTCAGAATGGACAATTGCGATCTAATCGCTTATCGCAAATCAGAGAGGTCAAGGGCTGATGGACGGAGGACTGCCGATGTGCTAATATGCGATTTAGCGCTGACCATCAGATTTGAAGAAATAATGGATGACAGAGATCAGCCAATCGGAGAAGGGAGAGGTCGGAGAGTGCTGTATACAGGAGTGGAGGAGCAGACCCGCTGATATTTATATATGTGGGTGTAATCCTTTTGAAGTCTGGCCAAGTGTTCGGAGTGGAGTTTCTTGTGTTTCCCATGTATTCCTTTGTTTTGCGATAAAGTGTTATGGTCCCAGCTTTTAAAGAAAAAATCTGAATAAGTGTATGGTCTCGGTTTAAAGGCTTAGAGCCTCAAATACGCTTTTGATAGGGTTTGTGGACCATAACCCACAGACCTCAAGATTGACTATTGATATGAAAGGGGGTTTTGGCCTTACCCCAAAATCTCTTTTCATCAATTACAAACGCAAGAGAAACATAAAGATGACCATGATTGATATTATAAACCAAAGTTAATAATAAACCCAAAGGATTAATACTAAAACCTGAAGGGATTATGAACCGAAGGAAATAATGTTGAACCCAAGGGACTAATATTATAAACCCAACATTGGTAAACCCTTATATGAATATTAGAAAGACTAAAATAAACATGGTTTATTTTCATGGTGAGAGAATCCTTGTCACAATGTGACATTCAACCATGGTTGGCCATGGTTGTCTATGTTTGACGATGGTTGACCATGATCGATGTTATAAACCTAAGGAAATAATAAACCTAAGGCATTGATATTATAAACCCCAAGGAATAATAAAACTAAGTGATTAATATGAAAACCCCAAGGGATTATGAACCCAAGGGAATAATATTAAACCCATGGGACTAATATTATAAACCCAACATTGTTAAACCAAAATATAAACACTACAAACACTAAAATAAACATGGTTTATTTTCATGGTGAGTCAATCTTTGTCAAAATGCGACATTCAACCAAGGGACTAATATTATAAAACCAACATTCGTAAACCCAAATATAAATACTAAAAATACTAAAATAAACATGGTTTATTTTGACGGTGAGACAATTCTTGTCACAATGCGACATTCAACCATGGTTGACGATGTTTGGCTATGGTTGACAATGGTTTACCATGATTTATATTATCAACCAAATGGAATAATAAACCCAAGGGATTGATATTATAAACCCAAATGAATAATAAACCCAAGGCATTAATATTAAAACCCAAGGGATTATGAACCGAAGGGAATAATATTAAACCCATGGGACTAATATTCCAAGGGATTATGAACCTAAGGGAATAATAAACCCAAGGCATTGATATTATAAACCCCAAGGAATAATAAAACTAAGTGATTAATATGAAAACGCCAAGGGATTATGAACCCAAGGGAATAATATTAAACCCATGGGACTAATATTATAAACCCAACATTGTTAAACCAAAATATAAACACTACAAACACTAAAATAAACATGGTTTATTTTCATGGTGAGCCAATCTTTGTCAAAATGCGACATTCAACCAAGGGACTAATATTATAAAACCAACATTGGTAAACCCAAATATAAATACTAAAAATACTAAAATAAACATGGTTTATTTTGACGGTGAGACAATTCTTGTCACAATGCGACATTCAACCATGGTTGACGATGTTTGGCTATGGTTGACAATGGTTTACCATGATTTATATGATCAACCAAAGGGAATAATAGACCCAAGGGATTGATATTATAAACCCAAATGAATAATAAACCCAAGGGATTAATACTAAAACCCAAGGGAATAATATTAAACCCATGGGACTAATATTATAAACTTCACATCGAGTAAAGGCAAATATCAATACTACAAACACTAAAATAAACATAGTTTATTTTGATGGTGAGACAATCCTTGTCACAATGCAACATTCAAACATGGTTCACCATGTTTGGCTACGATTTATATTATAAACCTAAGGGAATAAAATAACCCAAATTTTGATATTATAAACCCAAATGAATAATAAACCGAAGGGAGTAATACTAAAACCCCAAGGGAACAATATTAAGCCCAAGGGACTAATATTATAAACCCAATATTCGTAAATCCAAATATAAATATTACAAACACTAAAATAAACATGTTTTATTTTCATGGTGAGACAATCTTTGTCAAAATGTGACATTCAAGCATGGGACTAATATTATAAAACCAACATTGGTAAACCCAAATATAAATACTATAAACCGTAAAATAAACATGGTTTATTTTGATTGTGAGACAATTCTTGTCACAATGTGACATTCAACCATGATTGACCATGTTTGGCTATGATTGACAATGGTTTACAATGATTGATATTATAAACCAAAGGGAATAGTAAACCCAAGGGATTGATATTATAAACCCAAATGAACAATAAACCCACCGGATTAATACTAAAACCCCAATGAACAATAAACCTAAGGGATTAATACTAAAACCCCAAGGGATTATGAACCCAATGGAATAATATTAAACCCAGGGGCCTAATACTATAGACCCAACAATTGTAAAACCAAATGTAAATATTACAAAGACCAAAAAAAACATGATTTATCTTCAGGGTGAGACAATATTTGTCAAAATGGGACATTCAACCACAGGACTAATATGGTAAACCCAAATATAAATATTATAAACACTAAAATAAACATGATTTATTTTCATGGTCAGACAATCTTTGTCAAAATGCAACATTCAACCATGGGACTAATATTATAAACCCAAATATAAATACTACAAACACTAAAATAAACATGATTTATTTTGATGATGAGACAATCCTTGTCACAATGCGAGAATCAACCATGGTTGACCATGATTGATATTATAAACCTAAGGGAATAATAAACCTAAGGGATTGATATTATAAACCCAAAAGGAATAATAAAACTAAGGGATTAATACCAAAACCCCAAGGGATTATGAACCGAAGGGAATAATAATAAACCCATGGGACTAATATTATAAACCCAATATTGATAAACCCAAATATAAATACTACGAACACTCAAATAAACATGGTTTATTTTGATGGTGAGACAATCCTTGTCACAATGCAACATTCAAACATGGTTGACCATGGTTGGCTATGATTGACAATGGTTGACCATGATTGATATTATAAACCTAAGGGAATAGTAAACCCAACTTATTTACATTATAAACCCAAATGAATAATAAAACCAAGGGATTAATACTAAAACCCCAAGGGATTATGAACCCAAGGGATTAATACTAAAACCCCAAGGGATTATTAACCCGATGGAATAATATTAAGCCCAAGGGACTAATGTTATAAACTCAACATTTGTAAACCCAAATATAAATATTACAATCACTAAAATAAACATGATTTATTCACGGTGAGACAATCCTTGTGAAAATGTGACATTCAACCACGGTTGACGATGATTGATATTATAAACATGAGGTAATAATAAACCCAAGGTATTGATATTATAAACCCAAGTGAATAATAAATCGAAGGGATTAATATTAAAACCCCAAGGGATTATGAACCCAAGGGAATAATATTAAACTCAAGGGACTAATATTATAAACCCAACGTATATAAACCCTAAGACAAATATTATAAACATTGAAATAAACATGATGGACCATCATTGATTTTCATATTGAGACAATCCTTATTCCATGTTTGACCATGGTCGATGTTGTAGCTTATGTTGTGTTTTTAGCTTTATTTATTAGATATATCATTATCGGGTGTTCACCTCAATGAAACTTCTTTACATTCTTTACCCCCCGCAAAGTCTAAAAGACATGAAGTATTTATTTATTTCATAGCGGAATCGCAAAAGAAACAAGTGTTAAAGTGTTAAAGGGCCACACTTGAAAGGTATATACATCATGGTTTAAAGTCCCGTCGGGTCCGCCGCACCATAGAGCTATTGACGTTGGGTTCCGCCGATTGCAACTTGCGATGTCGAACCCAAAAAATATATATATATCTATATATATTGTTGTAAAGTCCTGGTGGGTCCGCTATATCGAAAAGCCCTTCATATACATTATGGTTACGCATTTTTATGTATTTATATTATAAAGGATTATAATAGAAATAAGCACTAAACATGGTCGGACCCGAAAATATATATATTGCATTTTATAATGCCAGAGGGTCCATAGAACACCTTATTTATAGCTAGCTCGTAGCTCCAATTGCGATTTGCAATTGGGATTCCAGATCTGATATTATATATGCCATGTTTTATATTTCTAGCGGGTCTGCCATATCGCAGATTGTTAAGGTTTGGAATAATACATCCATTGATAGCGCCTATTGTGATTTGCGATGGCGATCCAAACTCGAAAACTATATATTGTGTTTTATAATTCCGGCGGGTCCACAAGGCATATAAAAAGGCGGATTTAAAGTTACAAGCGGGATTTTGGGCAGAGCAAAAATGGTAAGTGGTTTTTAGTGGAGCTCACCGGATCCCACTTATCATTTGACATGTAATAGTTGGGTGGAGAGAGAAAACCGCCCATTTCGGGCGGGTATTCTATAGGCTTATGTACCACCTAAAATCTTTGTAAACCGTCTGATCCACTAAGCGCAGATCTACGGTGGACATCTATTGGGCAAATATGTTACCTAGAGAACAGTGCAAAGGCTTTGAAAAGTGCAGAAAAGGTATGCTATGCATGCTTTATGGGTATGTTCATTATAGATGGTTTATAATGAATTTAGCATGGATAGGAGGGTTTATAGGTAAAGACCATGGTATAACCAATTTTGAGTGACTTAAGTGGGCATATATATATATATTTGGGTTAATAAAAGGATATTGAAGGTTTAGAAGGGTTGATTGAGTCCCAATAAGTGAATGTGACTAAGGGTTAGTCTATGTTGGGTTTAATAAATCATTCCGCATAGGGACTAATATTATAAACCCTTGGGATTATTGGGTTCAATCCCTTGGGTTTATTATTCCCTTTGATTAATGAAAGAATCAAAAGTTTCCATTAGTTGTTGGGTATAAATTTGTAACCTTCTCTGTCATGTGTCATGTTATGTTTTCTTATTTCAAGCATAGTAATGAAGCTGCAATTCTTTATTTTCTTATGTAGATAAAGTTAAAATTCCTTAAAAGAGCGCTCCTATACTTGAAGTTTCCACCTTCCTTTCTAACTTATAGATAATAGTTTCTGTGAAAGACCAGCATATTATCTTTAACTTCTCCAAGAGTCGCAGATAATATTTTCTGTGTTAAGCAGCATATCGTCTATGATTCAGTTCTCATTTTCATAATTCTTCTAAGTTATAGATACTAGTTTATGTGAAAGACCAACATATTATCTTTAACTTCCCCTTCAAGATTTCTTCATTCATCATTTATATCTAGCAACAAATGGCATTCTGATATGTTCCGGTCATACATGTATTAAGGGTTAAAGACCAAGTTTTCCAGGTCCCTCGTTTGAGAACACAACAAACAATAAGTGACAGTAAATAATATTTATTAATGTCTTAAGCACAATTTCTCTACAGCCAAGAAATTGGTTTCTTAAGGTACAATAGTCGACATCATAATAAACCATGTTTGACTCAGGAATAATAAACCGAAGTGATTGATATTATAAACCCAAGGGATTAATACTAAAATCCCAAGGGATTATGAACGAAACGAAATACTATTAAACAAAAGGGACTAATAATATAAACCCAAGGGAATAATAAACCCAAGGGATTGATATAATAAACCCAAAGGAATAATAAACCCAAGGGATTATTATTTATTTTCATGGTGAGACAATCCTTTTCACAATGTGACATTCAAGCATGGTTGGCTATGATTGACAATGGTTTACCATGGTCGATATTATAAACCTAAGGGAATAATAAACCCAAGGGATTAATATGAGAAACCCAAAGGAATAATAAAATGAAGGGATTAATACTAAGACCCCAAGGGATTATGAACCCAAGGGAATAATATTAAATCCAAGGGACTAATATTATAAACATTAAAATAAACATGATCGACCATCATTGATTTACATATTGAGACAATTCCTATCACAATTCCATGTTGGGCCATGGTCGACATTATAATAAACCATGTTTGACTCGGGAATAATAAACCCAAGCGATTGATATTATAAACCCAAGGGATTAATACTAAAACCCCAAGGGATTATGAACCTAAGGCAATATTATTAAACAAAAGGGACTAATAATATAAACCCAAGGGAATAATGAACCCAAGGGATTGATATAATAAACCCAAAGGAATAATAAACCCAAGGGATTAACACTAAAACCTCAAGGGATTATGAACCCAAGGAATTATTAATATTAAAAAGTTGAAGAACGAAGAAAACCAATAATTTGATATTATAAACCATTGGGAATTAATAAACCCAAGGGAAAAGTATTAGAAACCAAAGGGATAAAAAATAACCCAACGGATTGATCAACCCACATGACTATGAATATTATAAACCTAATGGATCAATAAACCCTGGGGATTGTTAATATTATGAAAGTAGCACGTCAATAAATTGAAGGAATAAACATTGTAAATGTAAGGGATTAATATTAAACCTTAGGACTATTATTTAAACCTTAATATTGGGGATTAATAAAACAAAGGGAATAAATGATAAACCAAAGGAATTATAAATATTACAAACTTAAAGAACAAATAAACCTAATCATGTAACATTATAAACCCAAGGAAATAGTAAACCGAACCTAAGCCCTAAATCCATGGCATCAATATATAAACATAAATAATGCTATAACACAAAAAATAATAAAAAAACATAAACCAAAACCAATATAAGATCCACATGGCAAACCATAAAGCACTAAAACATGATAAATCATCATTACATTAATAATAACACTTTTATATCACTACATTATAAACAATAAATAGAATTTAAGCCATAAATACATTGATATCAATACATGAATGTATTAATAGTATAAATCTCAAGAATATTGATATAAACACCTAGAACATGAAATCCCAACAATAATATTATAAATGTAAATAATATTAGTTGTATTTCATAGTGATATGGACTTCAATCACTCCTCTTCCTTCTTCCTAATTGTAACATATGTGCTATATTTCATCTTGGCATAACGTTGGAAAGAAAAAGGTGGTGCAATGCATAAACCATCTATTGATTTCACTCTTGATATGGCTATGAAGGTAAGGCCTTGCTGCTCTTTATTCCCGATATCAACTAACGTTCATTCTAAAGTCAA
Source organism: Pinus tabuliformis (assembly GCA_031772625.1). Taxonomy (NCBI): domain Eukaryota; kingdom Viridiplantae; phylum Streptophyta; class Pinopsida; order Pinales; family Pinaceae; genus Pinus; species Pinus tabuliformis. Next base: position 1,492,696,163 of record CM062816.1, on the reverse strand, counting down.
TCCCTGTGACTTGTGGATTGTAAGAGCCCATGCCATCTTCAAAGGAATTTGTTTTCAATTTCCTCTTATCACTGGAGTGATAGGGACAATGTTTGGATTTCTTGCATCAAATGGAACACCAACGTACTTATCAAAAATAATAGTTGTGAACATTGGAAGTTGAGGTGGCATAGAGGTAGGTGGATAGAATATATCCTTAACAAAACCAAGTGCACCATTCACCAAACCAGCTTCAAACCATAAATTACATGTCAACATAACATGCTGACCATGACACAACAAAACTTCATGGTCTAATTGATCATCATCAACACCACTGATTTCTGAACGCCTTGAGTGCTCAGCAACACATCGTGCAATTGGAGAATTTAATGATTTTAACATATGCCTATTATGGAAGGAAACCAAATTATTTGTTGGAAACATGTGAGCTACTGCATTAAATAAATCTCTTTCTTTAGGATGCAACCTCATATCAGCCCGTGACATAAGAAACTCCCAATATTCAAGAAAAGGTCTATGTTTCTTATGTTATTGAGGACTCTACAAAAACAAGATTGTTTCTGATTATTCCCTTGTTGGTGAAAGATTGTGTCAAGAGTGACAACAATGTTGAATTTGTTACACAAGACTTTCCCTGCTATATTACCTGCATACAAAGGCTTATCTCTGACAGGAGCAAGTTGGCCAATGTCACCCACAAGGATGATGGATCTGCCACCAAAAGAACAATTCTTTTTCTCTAGAAATGCTTCTCGTAATCGAGCATCTATTTGCATAAACAACCTTGATCCTAGAAATCTCATTTCATCAATCAATATATATCTAACATGTCACATTTCTTCTTGGAATACTTCAAGTGACTGCCCTTGTGGTGCCTTCATATCTTTAATTGGAATTCTTAGAGCTTAGTGTATTGTTTTTGCATGTATATTAAAAGCAACTATTCTTGTTGGGGAAAGAAGAAGCAAAGGTCTTCTTCCATTGGTTGACGAATTAGAAAGAGCTTCAAAAATACAATGGATAAGGAAAGACTTCCCAATGCCCGCAATGCCCTAAATAATCATAAGAAGAGCTTCATGAATCTCATATTCAGCAAAGTTCCTTAAGACAATTTCAAAAGCAAGTCGTTGTTTTTCCGACAAAGAATCTGGAGATGCAAATGTTCTATTTGAAAGTTCAACAATATCACTCGTTGATTTTGCATTCCTTATCAAATTAATAGCTTCTTCTGCAACAGCATCAGAAATAAGTGTACTTTCCCAGTCAAAGGATATATCAAAGTCCCTTCGACCAAGGGTGTGAAGATCAGAAACATTCACATCATTTGGTGGAACCAAATGAGAGAAAATCTGTCATTCTTGAAAATCATCTTCAAGATTCATTTCCTGGTTAGAAAAATCACCATCTTCTTCATCTTCAATATTGTCTATAATTAATGGATGTCGATCAACATGCCATGCTCGATATCGAAAATTCCTCCAACTTTCAATAATAATTTCAGTTGAAAGGCCAATTTCTGCAGGAATGTCACGAAATGGCTTGTACAATAGCAATTATGTCCAGCAAAAGGTTTCAAATTCGTTTGAAACCTCACCAAGAATAGAATAAAACCGTGGAAAAACCCAAACAATAGCATGAACATCTCTAGGATTCCATGGATCTTGTTTACGCTTGCTATCAAATGTCCAAGATCTTGTTGTTTCTATCAAAGATAGATATTCAAGGAAAAAAGGTCTCTTCTAATAATGTTGAACAAAAGTATTCTCAGATGAAAATTATAAGCCATCCCTTGATATTTTCCTAAAAACCTTTCTTCCAACATTTAAGGAAACAAATTTCCAACTACAAACAACAAGAGGTAGCTTAAGCAACATATGGCATGTTTCTTGTGCTCCAATGTCACGGTCAACAATCGTTTCTGCAAGAAACTTTCTATATGCACATAAAGCATGATCCTCAAAGCCAATAGAATTTGAAATTATAGTTAACATATGATGATAACTTTCAAACCCTTTTTTTGCTTTCGATGCATACTTAGCAATGTATTTCAACACAGCATAGCGAGAAAGCACTGGCTGGAAATCAACATTTGCACGCCACATTGTTAGAAGGTCAATGTTATGTACATTAAGCCTGTCATCATTTCTTGTTGGCTCATATTTTTTTCTTCCTTGATCATCTATGAACAATCTTGATTCATCACAAAGATCCCATGGAGCATTGTATCGACATGTTAGAATAGTGCCATTTTTGCGCAAACAAGAATCCACAGTACACTTTGTGTGCCTTTGGACACAGTTTAACAATTCTTCATAATCATTATGAGGATTAGAAGATAAAATATGACCAGTATTCAATAGGCAAGGGTCATCATTGAGGCTTCGTGGAACCATTATGTTGTGACGATGTATGTCACGTGGATTCCATGCAGTTACATATTTGTCGAAGAATATCTTTGCAAGTTGTACATCAGAACTATTTGACCAATCAAGTATTTCCATGTCAAGAGCACCTTCTAACCATAGGAAACCATGGATATGTGTTGAACCTCTATGTTGCCACTCATATCTTAAATAAATGAATACATAGTTACTACAAACAATATAAATAGAATCATAATAAAAGTTGAAAAAGTATAGAAAAAAATTGAACACAAACCAATACCAAAAGTCTTTAACTTTAAGATATTTTTGGATAACTTCCTCTCAAGAAATATTGAATCTGTGGTGCATAAATGTCGCAACAATGTGAGGGTACTGGATAACATTCTCAGTTTTCATACGATGCTCATTTGAAGAACGAGAATGTGAACATATGGGCATGAGGTTATGCAACTCTGGCCACTTTGTGTCAGTTGCACTCAAAGTAAAAAATAAAGATGGACATCCTAACTGAGTAATCATGTCCGTCAATTCAGATCGACACTTAGTCCAGTATGCCCTTGTGCCTCTCAGAGAAGAACCAAAATGCATAAGATGCTCAGCCAACTTATTATCTGGTAAATCAGATAGTTGTTAACGCAAATCCTCAGCTGTTGTAGGTTAGTTATCACGTACATGTTTCTTTGCAAAAATTGCAGCAGTTGCTTGGCTCTGATGCCACATTATCATGTTTAATAGGTAATATCGAAAGCGAGGATGGCTTCCAAATCTCTAATAATAGTACCTAAGAAGATGTAATGCATACTCATGAAGTTCAACACTACAAATACGTGGTTACAACCAATCATAATCACTAGTGGGGAAAAATGTTGGGAATGCCATATCTAATAACCCCTCTGTATTATATTCATTCACTGGAGAGGTTCCAATACTGGGCCAATCCATGTCTTGAACATGTGAAGAATCAACATTATCAAGAAATGCTCTAATTTCTTCCACTTCTCTTCGTTCATTTGGTAGGTGAGCAACAAAGGAAGAAGGATGAGAGGGAAAATGCTTAGCATGAAACTCTTCATTATTAGTTTCATTGATCTCAGATTCTTCAATATCACAATCAACAAATTTAAGCTTGGAGGAGACATCTGTTGATCTTTCGGGCAGAGCATTCACTAAATCATAATCAATTACAACATCTCGATAATATTGATCATGTTGGATTTTGAAAAGCAATGCAGCCATCACTCGAGATCTTTTGACATAACATTCATAATATTTAGACTGAGTGCCATGTCTCCTCACAATTAGAAAGTCAATATATTCAACATGTCGAGGAAGGATTTGTACAATTGTAGAAATATCTTGAGGAAAGCTAATTATATGACCACTATACTTATATTTCCCACCTCGAGCATGTGTCACTTGAAAAATAAGATTCACACGTGCTATTAGCATTTATTCAACTTGAGTAAGAACTCTTAAAATATGAGGTTGCTCACCAGGATCCATGTTATTATATCGACAAAAACGATGGGCTCCTCTTTCACTCTTACATTGTCTGCAAACAGGTCCTTCAGAATGTCTCACAACAAGGATTCCAGGATATGATTCTTGGAAAATGTGGCACATTTTGACAACTGACAAGCTATCTATCTTTGCTCGAAACCTTTTATGCATTGAAATCATGTTTTCATCAAAATGAATATGATCTCTACTCGTCGAACCATGTTGAAAACCATTTGGATGAGTAAAATCTCTTCTAAAATTTACTTCATCTTCAAGAACATGATATTCCCTTCGCAAATTTGAAGCATGTGGAATGGATCTATGAGAATGTCTTTCCAAATTTATGGTGTGCATTTCGCGAACATGAGAGGATGTAAAGGTCTCTTTGTCATAAAAGACTTTAAAATCTAATTTCCAACTAATTATAAATGAAGAAAATGAAAAAAAATCAAATGCATTCAAATTTTACATTTGTGTTTTCATGTGGATGAGGGTTATGACATGGTTGCTCTTACATTCTAAGATCAGTCGATGGAACATTTTTGGATGTAGTTTCTTTGCCTCTATTCAAATGAGTTGTTTCCTGTTTCAAAAAAATAAAATACATTATAAAACTAAATGTCCAAAAAGGAAAGATTCAAAATTTGAAAATAAATCAAATACATTGAACATCTACATTAGTTTTACAATTTGATGTTTTGGATTCCAATTCTCCAACCTAATGAGATGAGATCATGGTTTCTCCATGAAAGGTTACAAAACACAATTTCCAGGCAACTGTAAATGAAAAAATGAGAAAAATATAAAATGCACTCAACATTTACATTTGTTTGGCAATGTGGATGAACATTATGAGATGGTTCCTCTTCACTTCTAACATCAGTAGATGGAACATCTACAAAGTTAATTTGTATGCCTCTATTGAAATGACTTGTGTCTTGTTCAAAGAGAATAAAATACACCATAAAATTCAATGTCTAAGCAATTAGAAATTTAAAAAATGAAAAACAAATAAAAAACATTGATTTACATTAGTTTGGAAATTTGATCGTCGGGGAGAATGCACAGGAAGATTTTGACATGCTTCATCTTCACTTCTCAGATTAGTAGATGGAACACTTTGGGAGTTAATTTCTAGACCTCTATTAAAACAATTTGTATCCTATCTAAAGAGAATAAAATAACATAAGTCTAGTAAACAAAACTTTGTAAATATAGGAATGTAGTAGAACAACAACTGTTGGAGCGAAAATCAAAATATAATTGTGTTACATCCATTGTGCCATGCAAAATGCTATCAGGGATGACTGATTCTCTTGTTGGGACCACATTACTTTGAGAAGTGGTATTTGAAGGTCTTTTGTTTCGAGCAACTGGATCCAAATTATCAAACAAATGGCCTAGTAAACTATCATCCAAATCATCACAAAAAATGTCATCATTACCTCCACCATGGATGTTTGGCAACCTTTGGCCATAAAAATATGCATTTGGACACACGGAAGGGTTAGGGTGGACATTTGCATCCACATTATCAATATGGCGTTCTTCCCGATTGCAAGATGTTTCCCCAATGTTATGAACATTTTTAGAAGAGCATCGAACAACAACATTATGCTGAGGAGGAGCATATCCTAATAATGAACTGTCAACAGGAAATGTTCTTTCCATTTTATCATCCATAGTGCGATACTTATGAGGAATTATAGAATCAATTTGAAGAGTGGCTTCACTCTCTTTTTTGTTATATGTAGCTCTCCTATGCTCATTTATGGCATCCTTATTTTGTTGATACCACAAATGACGACTTTCATTAGACCTCTCACATGATGTGGCGACAAATTTCTTTTTCTTGTACGCTTGCTTGTGCCATCAGATGACATGTCTACAATGAATAATAAAATATTCATTATGGTATGAGCCAGTTATAAGGGTTAACTTTGCGAAGAGGGACATGTTTTTTATTATAAATGAGTTAATTAGTTGATAATTCATAAACATGGAACATAAAATGTGTATATGTTAATATCTACATGATTATGATTATGTGGTATATGGAGGTTAAATTAATAAATATTAGGAAATTTAAATAATAAAAAATGTAATATGTTTTATGTTTGTGAGATTTTTCAACATAATTATATATATTTATAACTTTTTTTAATTATTTGAATTTCTTAATATTTATTAAAATAGTATTTCTTACTTAATAATGTAATTTTTAATGATACACTAATCATAATAGTTATAATTTAAATGTTCTTAACCATTAAGAAAATGTGTTTTCTAAAACAATTAATTCTATATGTCTCCATTGTTTTAAAAAAATAATGATATATAACTTGATCTTAATGGGTTGTCTAACAACCCATTAAAAAAAATGTTTAAACCATTCTCAAAACAATGGTGCCACATAGTTAATTTATAGTGAACAATTAATTAGGTTAATTATGAGTAATTTAAATATATTTACAAATAATATAAACTTATTCATAAAGTAATATGAATATAAAGACAATATTGATATGCAAAAAACACTCAAAACAAACTACAAAATTACATTTGATAAACCATCTCTACCTAATCTTATGCTATTGATTTAAGTAGATCAAGTGCAACTTCCACACACATAATTTTTTTTTTAAATATGAACAATGGATGTCATAAATCTATATATTATTTCATTTTCATGCTTCGTAATAGAAAAACACAGAGTTAATCGAAATCAAACATAAACATATAACATTGTTTGAGAATCAATGACCAAAACCAATACAAATAACATAAATCATATAAATTATAATTATACAAACAAAGAAAAATGCATAACATCGAGAAACATTTACATGTAAATAAGAAAACTTTAGGGGAAACAATATTAAATATTTTACATCACAAAGATCAATACAAACATAATTTTAAAGTATTACCATAAAGACACATAGTATGTATAGAGGCAAAATGGAAATATTTTCCACAACCATAGAAAGTATATAAAATGGAAATATTTATAAGAACTCATAAGAATACCAATATCCTAAGAATCCATCACCATATCCAATGGTGGAATCTCATCAACAGAATCCATATGGGCAGCAATTGCAAAAACATCTCCATACTCAATCAAATCATTGCAATCCTCCAATGTTGGGTACCAAAACCGAGACATCTGCTCATTAGTTGAATTATCAATATCTATTGGAAAATAGATGTGAGTTACCATGTCATATAATAGGAAAGGAACTTCACTGCAGTTGCACATAAGAACCAAACCATGGACTGTTCGGAACGGAAGATAGCCAGGACATTTGCTATTTATATCTGCAGAAATTTCTTCCAACAACTTCCATCTGAAACCCCAATCATCTTCAAAGTAGTCAATTCTTCGTTCAACACACGGTTGACCAAATTGGAAATGATCTAATTCTTCAATTGACCATACAGAAGTGGAGCCATCATTGACAAGGCATATCAACTGATTCATGTATATTGCTAACAACATACAACGTATGTCACTGATTGGAACAAATGAAAAACCCCACTCATTTTTTATTACGTCAAACCAGTAGATTGTATACCCGTACTAAGGATAATCTTCATACTCCTTGTCAAGATATAGCCAAAACAAATTAATTTTATAAAAAACTACATTCTTAGGGGGTGAAGTGCCACCAAATGGAACAACAGCCCTTTGCCATACCCTATCAAGACTACTACAAACATAAAATTCAGACTGCATTCTATCATAGATATGTTTTAGAACAACCCAGTCATATTTTCTACTGCTTACATTTTCCAATAATGAAAAGAATCTCGAGTCTCCAATTCGTATTGGCCCTATGTTTTTAAATGCCTTTGTAAATGGATTCATTACAAAATAGTTGTGTGTTTGGGAGCATTCTGTTGGTAAGGATAAAACCACCATTGGTCCAACAATACACTCTACTCTGTATCTTGAATCTATGAATCCCAAATGAAATTGATATATGTGGCCATTCTGATTAAGGTATTGAGCAGCAAAACAATTGTCTTCACTATTGAGGAAAGGAACGAGAAATCCAAATTCATTCGTAGAGACATTCTTGCAACATAAAAAGAAAGAAGGGTTTTGCAAAGCATTCTTCCATTTTTTACAAACAGTGCCAAACTTTATCACAACCGATAAAGGGAGCCACAGGAAGACAAGTTCAAGAACTTCGAATGGAAGACAACTCCAAATAGCTGGATCCATGATGAAACAGTGAAATCACCTAACAGTAAAAAAAAGGCATTTGATATCAACAAAACAATTTAATGTTGAATAAAATTAAAAGTAACATAAATACATAATTTACCATACACAATTTTCCATTTTGTTAAGGATAAGAAATGTTAAGGGTTGTGTAAGAGTGAAATTTGAACCAATAAAAAATAGTCAGTGAACAACTTGGTTTTTTTTCTAGATTCAAGATCACATGGCTACATGTTTTGTATAGTAGTGAATTTATTTTAGTTTTATGTTTTAATTATGTATGTAATGTGAATGACCTAAATAAATGTTGGTTGGAATTTGACAAAAAAAAAAAAAAATTGACTCAATCATAATGAATCCAAAAATATCAAATTAAAATTATATTACTAAATTTCTAAAACAACATATTAGTATATATTAATATTTTTTTCATATTTAGAATTAATCTAAAATCATTTTACTTATTAATAAATAAAACAATAGATTGATAATATGATAAGATAATCCTTGTAATGGACTGCATTAATATCACAACCTAAGCAATCCAATGGACTACATTAATATCTACATGATTATGGTTATGTGGTATATGGAGGTTAAATTAATAAATATTAGGAAATTTAAATAATAATATGTTTTATGTTTGTGAGATTTTTCAACATAATTATATATATTTATAACTTTTTCTAATTATTTGAATTTCTTAATATTTATTAAAATAGCATTTCTTACTTAATAATGTAATTTTTAACGATACACTAATCATAATAGTTATACTTTAAATGTTCTTAACCATTAAGAAAATGTATTTTCTAAAACAATTAATTCTATATGTCTCCATTGTTTTAAAAAAATAATGATATATAACTTGATCTTAATGGGTTGTCTAACAAGTAGATGTTAACAACTTTTTGGTTGGAACTAACTACATTTTACTTGTGATTCCAAACATTCTTTACTCAAATTTACTTGTATTTTTTTTTTTGACTCAAATTTACTTGTAATTCCAAAGAATTTTCACCAAATTAAAAACAATATAAAATCTAAAAACGCATGAATTTAAACATATATTAAGTAAGGTGTTTAAAGTTTCTTTTAAAAAAAATTGAAAAGATTTGTTTTATTCAATTAATCTATTCCTATACAAATTTTTACTATATTTGTAATTATAATTTATGAAAGAATAAAAAAAATGTGTTTAAAGTTTTCTAAAAAAAATGAAAATATTTGTTTTACTCTGTTCTAAAAGTAATAGAAGATATGACTGGATGTCGACTCCCCCAGGGAGATTGCGCGAAGACTATCACAGACAGACTACCGATGATAGGGAGTACTTTCAAAGCATGAAAAATAAGCAGAGAGACAACTAATGGGAATGGAGGAAAGTGGAACAATCATAGGGAAGTAGCAAGTGGTAAATAGCAGGCAGGATGACAGGCACCTAACTAAAGTGTGCCCTGAACTCCATCATCCTATGGATTTTGGGCTGGAATCTGCATGTAGGTTTATTCTACGGATGAACCCGGAAAATATAGAGTGTTCTGTGTAAAGACAGAGTATGGCGGAGAAACAGGGGGTTAAGCATAAATCCATCAATTAGCAAAAGATCGATGATGTAGACAGAAAGGAACGGGAACCGTCGGTTCGATGGATAGTAATGGAGCAAGAGCACGGAGTTAATTTGCAGGGGAAAATGGTTTTGCAATAGTAAAAGTGGTATTTCGGGCAACCTCAAACCCTTAAGTGGTATTGAAGGGTAAGCACCCGATGCCACTCATCAAGCAACACGTAGCAGTGAGGAGGAGAGAGAAAACCGCTTTTTCGGGCAGTTAATCCTCGTGCTACTTGTCCACCCAAAATTCCTCACAGTCGTTGGATCTAGAGCGAGCAGATCAATGGCTGAGGTTTGTCGTGCAAGTTGGTTGATCAAGCCAGTGACAACCATCGGTTCGAGCGCCAGATCAATGACCAAGATCTAATCGCAAACCACTACAGAGAGGGGTCAAGGGACGGTGGAGATAGAATTGCGATATGTCGACGGGCGATTGTGCGATGCACTGGCAGCCGTTGGATCGGAACATGGAATCGACGATTGAGATTGGGCCGATCAATGATGGGTGAATGGAGAGCACAGCGGTATGCTGATGGACCGGGAGTGTGGACCCACCGATATTTATAATCGTGGGTGTAATATTTTTGAAGCCCAGCCTTTTGGGTGTTGAGCGGGATTTCCCATGTTTTCCTTTGAATTTTGATATAATTATCGGTCCCGATTTTTAAAACGAAAACCCAATATTGTGTTCTGGTCGGGTCCGTGAACCATTACCTATCGCATCGCAAGTTTGTTTAAGAGGAAGGTGGACCCCAAGTCTTCATGAGTTGTGATTAGCGACTGCCAACATATCACATCAGAACATTTGAGTGGAGGCGATAAGGCCTTAAGCCGGGGGGAAGCAGCAATCACCGATAAGTGATCGGCACAATAAATCACATCAGGGTTTTAACAAAGGGAAGCTTCGGATTAAAACCCTTGCGACTTGCAACTTGAAACTTGCGACTTGCGATGATGCGATTTAATCTAGACTGTCGGTTTAGTTAGATCATGATCTCTGGTGAATCGCGAACATTTCTATTTATAAAGCACAAATGCATTGTTTTGGTCTTGTTCCAAAGGCATTCCGGTTCTAAAAGTAAAAGGCAGAATTGTGTAAAAAGGGTGAACAGCGGGGTGATTGTTGAGATTTCTTATGGTCCACTAAGCAAAACTTAAATGTTTGCAACTTTAGGGATTTTAATAACAATGAAAGACTAAAAGACCATGAAAGTTTGATGGTAAATGCTATATCAAATAACCAATGTGTAGTTTTCCATTGTGAAAATTCAAAATTTTCGTGGGTTCAAAAGAAGAGAATGTTTTCATATGAGTGAAACCAAATACAAAATGCAGAAAGTGGTTTGATAGTATAATCGCGGGTTCTATTATAATGTTCCTTTATTACTTTAACCTAAACCTAAAATATGCACCCATTGGAACTAGGTAATTAAAGTCTTATAATAATTAACGGTTGGATGGAGTCTCAATAACATCATCTTGTTGTAGTAATTCTTCATCTGCCATCAACAGAAACCTTGATACTTTGAGAGTGTAAATGCGACACAGGGTAGAGTATATATAAAATTATTAGACCATAGCGTTTTAAAAAAAAACCACAACCTAAATAGTGTCTTTTAAGATTTGTTGTGCATAAACTACACCCATGGAAATTAAATACAAAATTATTAAACCATTAAAAATTTTGGGAGAGCGTTTAAAAAAAGACCAGAACCTTCTTTTTTCTACGGGCTAGTCATCTCATTTGAATCAAAGTGGAAAAATATCGCGGAAGGAAAATGTGTAGATACCTGTAATATGAGATGGTGGCTCTTATTGTCTATCCATTATGAATCCTTCAATCATACTTGATTCTCTGCACCTTCTCCACAGCTACTTCATTTCCAAAACTCTTGCATTCCTTCTTTCCTTCATGTAATGAAATTTAACATCAGAATTTAGGAAATAATTCAATCAGACACCAACTACACCAAATTATCAGAGACAACTGGGAGAGGATGGAAACAATTAAAAACACAATCACTAAGAAAGGGTTTCTCCAATGCTGAAACCTGAAAAAATAGTAGGTAGAGAAAAGGAAGGCTATCAAAGATTTGTCACATTTTTTACCAGATAGAAGCTGAGAGAAGCCGAGAGGGGATCATGCATTCATCCATGAAATCTCTACAACTGTATCAATTTTCATTACATGCATAGTTCCCGACATACACTATGTTACATCCCTCGAGCGAAGCTTCATCTAATGTGTGGTTATTTGCATGGAGGAGGCCAATTGAAACGGTAAGTGATGGCTATATGAAATTGAAACTGTTAGTGATTGCCACGCTAAATCAATGTCTTACATCCCTCTCGCCACGTTTCGTATAGGAGAATTGAAATGGTGAGTGATGTGTAGGCAGAATTGAAACTGTTGGTGTTCCTAAGGTAATTGAAACGGATGGTGATGGCGATTGGTACATTTCACAACCATTTTTAATCTTTCCACTTCGTCTTAATCATAATAGGTGGCGATTAACAAATGGTATGGTAAATTTTTAGTCATGGTATGGTAAAAAATTAATTTAAGTATGCTTTAAACATGTGATTTAGACATGCAAGTAAGTTAGTGGTGTGAATTTTGTCCATTGATATAGTGGCAACCACAAAAATACACTGGCATCTTTCAATTTAGATTATCCAATAAAAAAGATTAATTAAGAAAATGATTAAAGTGCCCAACTCCAATAGGAGGGACACCTATCGACGTAACAAGTGGGATAGGAGCATAGCAACTTATGTTACAGAAACCAGAAACGAGACGAGAAACAGAGTTTAATGAGCAAAGAGAAATAAACAACAAAAATATGAAAAAAAATAAATTGCAACCTTTTAAATGAAATAAAATTTCAACTTTTCCAGACCTAAATGAGAACTTGGACCCAATGAAAATATAATAAAAAAAATCAACCTAAAATGTGATCACACTCAATTTTATACAAGACTATAAATTAAAGCAAATTCCTTAAGTAAATAAAATATAAAACCTAATTAAAATACACAATCTCATTAGAAAATTAACTACTTATAAAATATTAAATAAAATTTAAAAATACATTATTTTAAAATGACATTAACCACTTTTAATATTATCCCAATAATAAACTATATGATAATATTGGATTGTGCCAGCAATAACATTCTCGATGGTTCTCAATGTCCAAATAATAAGCGATTTGAAAATATTTAATGTTTTGACAGGGGAAGAAGCCTAATAGACATTTTCGATGTTACCCAAGAAGTCACACGAAACGAAAAATACAGGGTGAAACAACTCATCCCGGTGGGTGCTTAGGCACTTCCGAAATAGCGATGATCAGTTGAAGAATTAGATAAAAGTCTTAGTTGTATAAACTGCCTTTATTAACCATGCGAGTTGTGTGAAAGATCCTTCCAGACCCGTGCGGAGCCCTGAAAATGCACTTCCACCGTGCATTAAGACCTATTTAGACATCATATAGATCGAGTTATAGATTATGTATTCCAAAGAATTCATTATGTTTAGCGTTGAACTATCCTGACTAGAACGGCCGTTTTTTTAAGGCGTTTCCCGTCTCGTTTCCAGTGCGTTTTTCTTCCAAGAATGATCGTTGTCGTCCCGTTTCTGGCAATAGAGAGAGGAGTCAGTCCCTGCCTCTCTGCAAAATGTGTACTTTTACTTGAGATGTAGTCTAAGTTGAGAGCTCGTCGTTGCTGTAGTTGGATTGCTGACTTATTGATTTTCTACGGTCAGACTGAAATAAACCTTTGCTAAATCACTTTACCTATTCCGTGATTATTATATAGCTGAACTTATTTTTAGATTTCCTCCTCTCCTAATTCCTGATGGTCAGATTTCAAAATATTTCAAAAATCTGCGATCAATTCTTGATGGTCAGATTCCAAAATATGCGTTCAAAATAATATGCTTAGATTTTATATATATATATATATATTCTTTGTCATTGTTCTTAGTTTTGATGGAACCCATTTCTACACTGGAACGTCTTTGCAAAATCTCCTGCTAGAATCCTTCGTCATCAGTTTGCAAGGGCATCTGTCAGTTTTGTTATTCCTGAATCCTTTGTTATTCGCAGGGTTGTCCATATTAGACATAACACAAAGAATTGGAAACGGTGAAACAGACCACGCTGCCCACACTTTGTCTATTACATTGAAGTAGAAGAAATTCAGTTACATTTATAAGAATATAAGGTAGTTTATAGAGTTAACTAAATTCTCAGAAAGATTTGAAGATCTAATTATGACCAACCATACTCTAAACATTATTCTAATAATGAATTTTTCTATTATTTCTTAGACTCCTCCAACCACACTCTAAACATTATTTTAATAATGAAATTTTCTATTATTTCTCCGACACTTCTCTTAATGGAGAAATTCATTCAAAATCATGTTTTTCCTTTCTTTTAGTGCTAGATGATTACACAGTGTAAACATTGTGATATGGTTTTTCCTCACAATGATATGGTTTTTTTTACTATTGATAATAAGCAACAGTCTAGAGAGTGCAAGCTTGCTAGGAGCATCTTGCTTATTATTTCTTTTAATGTCGAGCACCTGATTTTTTCCATCCTGATAGAATTTTATCTGCTTCTATGTGCTTTTTGTGAGTCACTCAATCAACTCAATTTTTGTGGAGATCCTTTTGAATGCACTGTGTTGGTCATCATCTAGATATTGAACAATAACTTCTTGTATCAATGGAATACACCCTTCCTCGTGAACAATTGGCGACTCTTCAACCATAGAATCTTGTGGTGTAGACTGTGGCTTCTCATAATCAATTAAATCACATTGTTCGTCAGAAAATTCTCCCAAATAAAAAATACCACCTAACCTTAAAATACTTCCAAATGTGCACATGAATAAGTGATCATCAAAAGAGGTATAATCGAAGAACTCTAAAAACACAGACATATTGACTGTGCACCACTTTACCTCTGCCACAGAGCCAAATCTGAAGCAAAGGCAGCAACGCAGCCTGAATCTGAAGCACTCGCACCAAGCTCTAGGATCGAGGTTTCAGGTTTCAACACTAACTTTAAAACTTTAAAGAACCACATGCTCCATGATTGATGTACCTCATTTCGAGCAGCCACACCAATCTGTTACCAGTCGGTTGGCTCACTCCTCCTTGTAGCCACTACAGTCTTTCACCGGCTCCACACAGTGCACAGTAAATCAAACTCAACTACAGATTGAACGCAGGAAGGTTCTACTCCTTATTCGTAAGGGTCCACGGACAACAGACGAGCACGCACAGTAACTCTCCTCCACACGCTGTAGATTCACCTAAGAAGGCCGTGTCTCTCCCTGGTCAGATCTCTGCAGGCAACAGTAAGAACGGCCTCCTCAAACAACGATTCCACTAGTCTGCGCTCACGACTAGGTCGAACCAAGGCTCTCCACTTTACAAAACACGACAGCAGTCTCACCGTACGACAGGTTGTGTCCAACGCAGAATTACCAAAACAGGATAGTCCACGACAAGTCAGACCAATTTTCTAGTGCGCCTTTCCCAGCAACAAGAAATGCACGACAGAGTCAACCTCTCTAGAAATTAAACCAGCCAATACAACACTTGACAGGAAGGACCATAAAATTGTGCTGGCAGTTTCCCTTAGACTCTGGCTGCACGACTGTGTCCACTCGAACAACAAAGCAATAGCAAAATTTCTCTAATTTACATCAAAGCATGAAGCACGGTCAATGTATCGTTTGAGTCAACGTCCAGGCCGCAGACTCCTCATGCCAATGGTATAGGTCATAGCTTCCTTATCTCGATCCACGACTCTACCAGCCGCACCTCCTCCTTAGGCCACCGTCTCAGATGGAGCAGCTCTCCCAGCACTCCTTCACGCACGTGGATCTCAGGTGTACAAGAGCTGTACGTAGCTCCTCCACTCAGTGTTCACGCCCCTTGATAGACTCGCAGGACCACAGTCAACACAATTCCACAGTGCCTTGCAGGCATGTCAAGGTGGCCGACTATTCATGCCCGCTGGTGCATTGATATCTACCCCTTTCGTAAGTTCTGCTCCCGGACGACCTATCTATACTACTTATATATCGCTTAGGGCTGCGCGGGGCTTAACCCAAACTCTTTATACGAACATTGACATCATCAACAGGTTTTGGTTTTGGAATTCAATCTCGATTTGCACTTGGATCGGGTAAACTACCCCAAACTTAGCAAACTCGTCAATATGGGCAAGGTCCCGGAGGGGCTTGCGCTTCCTAGTGCAAGGAAGTTAAGGAAGCTATGGATTCGTAAGAGCTAACCAGTTTGGCATAGGGCATTAAATCCCTGGTTAGCTGGGTTCTCGATATCTCGATAACACGCGCATGGTGACTTTATAAATAAAAATAATGGGTATGTATTTTTGATCATTAAAATTACCTCTGAAACATTAAGTCACCGCACACGTGTTATAGGAATATCGAAAGCGCAGCTAACCAAACATTTAATCTCGATAACACGCACTTGGTGACTTTATAAATAAAAATAATGGGTGTGTATTCTTGATCATTAAAATTACCTCTAAAACATTATGTCACCGCGCACTTGTTATCAGCTAACCAAACATTTAATGCACTATGACAAGCTGATTAGCTCTTGCCCTAATTCTTGATCATCAAGATTACCATCCTCAGGACTATTCCTTACGTACTAATTCTTGATCATCAAAATTACTTCTGAAACATTTTGATTATGTCAACATTTAGTTCGTCCTCAGGACTATTCCTTACGTACTAATTCTTGATCATCAAAATTACTTCTGAAACATTTTGATTATGTCAACATTTAGTTCGTGAAGAAAGAGGCGAGGAAAAATGACATCTGTGCGGATTTGCCAGTGGATAAGACTGGACCACACTGATGGACGAAGTGACGACCTTCTCTTGTCACCTGGTCTGCCACGCTGACCCACCAAAATACCAACACTTGGCACCAGGTCTAACATTAAATGCCTTGCACACTAACGTGTGGATTACAAAGTAACCATTCACACCTTATTTTGTGAAGCGTTTAATACTGCGTGGTGTGGTGCTTTGCTGAGTACTTGTTGTAGAGAAAACATGATGAAATCTAGAACCGGAAATCAAGCGAATGATGGTTACCGAGTTTTAATGTATAAAATTCATTTCAAAAGATTAACGAGTGTGTAATATGGAGCGTTGTTGAAAAATATGCAAAACGTAATATAAAATAAATTATTATAAATGGAAAAGTTATTTATAATTATTTATTAATTGTAATAATAAAATATTATTATTTAAAAAAAAATAATGTAAAATCATTTTCGCAAGTATATTCTAATTTATAATTAGATAAATGAATTTTATTTTTTTCCAAATCATATAATTTCAGTCAAAAATATATTTTTTTATCATAAAAATTTATGTCAAATATTAATTAAAATTAACTGTAAAAATATTCTAAAAATGTGATTTTATCTATTAAGTTTAACTACATGATTTTAGTATATTTATTTTAAATATTATAACATAAATAATAATCATTTATAATGCAATAAAATAAATTGATATTTTTATATATAAATTAAATTAAATTGTTATGTAATATGATGATAGTTTAATGATGTTATTGAGATAGAAATATTGCTATCTAAATTAAATAAATTATATTATGTTTAAATTTTTAAATTTATATATTGTCTAGTTTTGTATAAATAGTTAGGAAGGAAGTATAGATTATACTCTAATCTATTTAAAATTTTAGATAAAACTTGATCTAAATATATTTTCTTTACTTCCCTTAGTCAAACATAGCTGTTTTTCTAGCTGTTAGGTTCACTTGACTCCCTATTTAACCCTTTTCCTAGATTTGCTTCTTCATCGTGCCCTGAAGATGAACCACTATTGTTGGTTCGAAACCGGTCGAACAAAATTTTCAATATGATTTCTTCCAAAAAACATTTTATAAATTATGATATGAATCAAGCTTGAATTCGCATAAAACTTGATCTCTTCTTAATTTCATAATAAAGTTAATAAAAGATAAACACCTCAATCCAAAGACAAAAAAATAAAAATAAAATGTCTATAAAATATTTTGACTCTCAAATAAGTTATGGTTTGACCCATAATATTATAACAAAGCCTATTTATAAGGAAAGAGTCTCCATGGTAATGTTGGGGTAAATTTCCAAGATTAAGAATATTGTTACATGTTTTTTTTACATGTATATATGTTTATTGGTGTATTAATTGTTTTTATAATTCATAATAATAATAATTATTATTTAAAATAAAATTATAATTTAGTTGATTTTAATGTTTTCTTAATTTTAATAATGTGAAATGTATTATGAAATGTTCCAATGTTTATCAATATTTACAGATTATTTAATTTATATATTTGTATTACTTAATAAAATGTTAATTATACCTGAAAAAAACTATATTAACTATACTCTTTCATTAACTTCTTTTTTTATAATATCACGAAAAACCTATCATAACTCAAAATATCATCATTAACATTTTTCTTTAAATATTTATGAAATAATTATACATAAAAAAAATTAAAACTTCAACGTTGTAGTACTGGTTCACATTCATGTAGTACTGGTTCACATTCATCCCTTCCTATATAATATTAGTGTAATGTGTGAGTTGAAAAAGCTACAAAGCATTTTTGAATTTTCATTACCTTTGACATGGTTGGGAAGACTCTTATTGGGTTATGCCCTCCATTAATTCATGTTGGAAAAACCTCTAATCTTATAATCACTGAAATTTTGTAAGGTCACGGCGATCCCTTGAAATCCATTATATAGAACTACAAAGGCCTTGGGAAAAATTGAACGGAAGATTATCAAGTACTCGATAATTTCCATAAGTGCCTAATCTAATACATTATTGTGCACAAAGGAACACAATTGTTATTTAATGCGCACATCCATTCTCCCACTTGGAACACGAAGATACAAGAAAAGCCCAGTGGTAATTTTTTATGTGTTAAATTTATAGAAAACATAGATAATGAATTTTTAGATATCAATACTGGCAATAGAGCTTTATGCATTATGATTAGAAATTCTAACGCGCATAAATTTGTGGTGAATAAATCAATTCAAATTGTACTTTGTGCATCAATTGACTAACAATTTTTTTATGTGTTAAATTTATAGAAAACATAGATAATGAATTTTTAGATATCAATACTTGCAATAGAGCTTTATGCATTATGATTAGAAATTCTAACGCCCATAAATTTGTGGAGAATAAATCAATTCAAATTGTACTTTGTGCATCAATTGACTAACAATTATATCATTTGATAATTATCAAATAAATTTAATTCACTAACCATTTCACATTGAACCAACCATTGTGTGATGAGAATGGTACACATTTTTCATTAATGAAAAACTGAATATAAGATTTAAGTTTCAGGGGCAATTTAAATCACTATATAACTATGATGAAATATGAAGATCGAGAATTGGATTTTGAGATTATTTAAGATTTGACTATACATTGTACTTTTTGTCCTATGTATTAGTATGAGTTTTTTTGACTAAATATATTTTAAATCACATAAACATTATCAAATCAATATTCATCGCCAATACAAAAATATCTATATCCCACTTGTAAAAAAACTAAAAATTAATTTTTTATTTTCAAAAATTTATTTTAGTATAAATTTATAATAAATATATGAAAAATTTATAATATTTTTTTGGTTTTAATAGAAGCCAAAGTTTTTGAGCATAAACAAAAATAATATGACATGCCTTCCGTGTAATAATAAATAAAAAAATAAAAACGTGTAAGAAAGGATAACACAAAACCAAAATTTCAAGTTATTTTAGTAATGAATAAAAAACTAAGTTCATTAAGAGGGTTTTTTACCAGGCTATAGTTACATGCTTTTAAGGCAGTAGAGTGCAGAGTTACTGAAAACACGGAGAATAGAGAAATCATGTTTCTTCTCAGGATTAACATTTGCTTTCTCACTTTATGCCTAATGTCCACTAGCAAAATTAAAAGAACATCGTGTATCACTACACTGAATAAGTTATATTATAATCACCTACTTACATAAATATCATAAATACAAGGACAAAAGAGAAATCATGTTGGTGGTTGAATACTTTTTTTTTTCGCTTGCGGATAGATTTAGTGGAGTAAAAAGGAAAACATTGTCATGTGAACAGGAAATTATGAATAAATGTGGTAGATATATGTTGAAAATGTAATTATAATAATAATTATTAATTAATATTATCATTATTATTAATAAATATTTGTATTTATAATTAATAGTAATAATTAAATTTAATAGAAATATTAATAATTATTATTATTAATTAAATCATTAAATAATTAATCAACTTAATTAGTTAAATAATTATTCAAAAATTAATTAATTATATAATAATAATTATTAATTAATGTTATCGTTATTATTAATAAATATTCGTATTTATAATTAATAATAATAATTAAATTTAATAAAAATATTATTAATTATTATTATTAATTAAATCGTTAAATAATTAATTAATCTAATTAGTTAAATAATTATTCAAAAATTAATTAACTATCTAATAATTACATCCTCAATAATTAATTCAATGATGCTCTAAATAATTAATTAATTAAATAATAATAATTCAAGAATTAATTAATTATATAATAATCACATCCTCAATAATTAATTCAATGATGCTCTCAATAATTAATGAATTAAATTATTAAATAAATAAATACTAATTATTAATCAATAATTAATTAATTAACTCTACGGATTAATACTAAAAACTCAAAGGAATAACATTAAACCCTAGGAATATGAACCCTTAGAAGGGATTGATATTATAAACCCAAAGGAATAATAAACCCAAGGGATAAAAAAATTCTACACCCATGGTATATAAACCCTAAGATAAATATTATAAGCCCTAAAATAAACATACTTGACCATGCTTGACCATGGTTGGTTTCCATATCGAGACAATATTTGTCACAAAGTGATGTTGGACCTTGGTTGACCACGATTAACCATATTTGATCACAATTATTTTTATAAAACATGGTTGACCATGGTTGAATAATATTAAAACCAAGGGACTAATATTATAAACACAAGGTATATGAACCCTAAGATAAATATTATAAACACTAAAATAAACATGGTTGACCATGGTTGAATAATATTAAAACCAAGGGACTAATATTATAAACACAAGGTATATGAACCCTAAGATAAATATTATAAACACTAAAATAAACATGGTTGACCGTGGTTGGTTTCCATATTGAGACAATTATTGTCACAATGCGACATTGGATCATCGTTGACCTTGGTTTACCATGATTGATTTTCATATTGGGACAATCTTTGTCACAATGCAACGTTGTACCATAGTTGACCATGGTTGATTTTCATATTGAGACAATCATTGTCATAATGCGACATTCGACCATGGTTGGCTATGATTAACCATGGTTGACCATGATTGATATTATAAACCTAGGGGAATAATAAACCCAAGGGATTGATATTATAAACCCAAGGGATTAATACTAAAACCCCAAGGGATTATGAACCTAAGGGAATAATATTAAACCCAAGGGACTAATATTATAAAACCAAGGTATATAAACCCTAAGATAAATATTATAAACACTAAAATAAAAATGGTTGACCATAGTTGATTTTCATATTGAGACAATCCTTGTGACAATGTGACATTGGACCATGGTTGAGCATGCTTAACCATGATTGATTTTCATATCAACATAATCTTTGTGACAATGTGATGTACG
Source organism: Pinus tabuliformis (assembly GCA_031772625.1). NCBI lineage: Eukaryota > Viridiplantae > Streptophyta > Pinopsida > Pinales > Pinaceae > Pinus > Pinus tabuliformis. The sequence goes on along the minus strand of CM062816.1, from coordinate 1,492,674,589 downwards.
AACAACGTTGACCATGATACACCATGGATGACCATGTTTGATTTTATAAAACATGGTTAACCATGGGTGACTAAGGATGAACATGATTGACCATGATTGAGCATTGTTGGTGATTATTATCATATTGAGACAATCTTTCTCATACTGAAACGTTGGACCAGGGTTGAGACAATGATTTATTTTCATATTGAGACAAACTTTGTCACAATGCAACATTGGACCATGGTCAACAATGATTTACCATGGTTGGCCATAATTGATTTTATAAAACATGGTTGACCATGGGTAACCATGGTTGAATAATATTTAAGCGAAGGGACTAATATTAAAAACCCAAGGTATATAAACCTGAGATAAATATTATAAAAACTAAAATAAACATGGTTGACCATGGTTTATTTTCAAATTGAGTGAATATTTGTCACAATGCAACACTAGATCATGGTTGATTCTCATATTGAGACAATATTCGTCATAATTCAACGTTGAACCATGGTTGTCCATGATTGAATTTATAAATCGTGATTGACCATCATTGAGATTATAAACCCAAGGGAATAAGAAACCGTAGGCATTAATACTTAAAACCCAAGGGATACCAATTATAAACCTTGAAGTAAACATGGTTGACCATGGTTAATTTTCATATTGACAAAATCCTTGTCACAAAGTGACATTGGAGCATGGTTGACCATGATTAATTTTCATATCAAGACAATCTTTGCCACAATGCGACGTTGCACAATGGTTGACCATGATTTTCATATTAAGACAATATTTGTCATAATACAACATTGGGCCATGGTTGAGACTGATTGATTTTCATATTGAGACAATCTTTGTCACAATGCGATGTTGGACCATGGTTGACCACGATTGATTTTATAAAACATTGTTGATCATGGTTGACAACGATTGATTTTATAAAACATTGTTGACCATGGTTGACCATGGTTGAATAATACTAAACTCAAGGGACTAATATTATAAAACCAAGGTACATAAACCCTAAGATAAATATTATAAACACTAAAATAAACATGGTCAACCATGGTTGACCATGGTTAATTTTCATATTGTGACTATCCTTGTCACAATGTGATGTTGGACCATGGTTGAGCATGCTTGGCTATGATTGATTTTCAAATCAAGAGAATCTTTGTCACAATGCAACAATGGACCATGGTTGACCATGGTTGATTCTCATATTGAGACAATATTCATCACAATGCCAAGCTAGACCATGGTTCTCCATGATTGAATTTATAAAATATGGTTGACCATGATTGATATTACAAACCCAAGGGAATATTAAATCATTGGGAATAATACTATAAACGCAAGGGATTATAAACCTAAGGGAATGTTATAAATATTATAAATACCAAAATAAACATGGTTGATCATGGTTGATTTTCATATTGAGACAATCATTATCACAATGCGAGGTTGGACCATGGTTGACGATACATAACCATGGTTTATTTTCATATCAACACAATTTTTTTGGCAATGTGATGTTTGACCATGGATAACCATGTTTGATTTCATAAAACATGGTTGACCATGGGTGACCAAGGATGTCCATGATTGACCATAGTTAAGCATGGTTGATGATGATTATCATATTGAGACAATCTTTGCCATAATGCAATGTTGGACCACGGTTGAGACAATGATTTATTTTCATATTGAGACAATCTTTGTTAGAAGGTGACACTAGACCATGGTTGACTGTGATTAACCATGGCTAACCACAATTGATTTTATAAAACATGGTTGACCATGATTGAATAATATTAAGTTGAAGGGACTAATATAAGGTATATAAAACCTAAGATAAATATTATAAACGCCAAAATAAACATAGTTGACCATGGTTGATTTTCATATTGAGACAATCCTTGTAACAATGTGACATTGGACCATGGTTCTCCATGATTAAATTTATAAAACATGGTTGACCATGGTTGATATTATAAACCCAAGGGAATACTAAACCCTAGGGATTAATACTATAAATGTAAGAGATTATAAACCTAAGGGATTAATATTAAAACCTAGAAATATGAATTTCTATATTAATAAACCCAAGTGATTGATATTATAAACCACCCAAGGGATACAAATTATAAACCCAAGGTATATAAAACCCGATGATAAATATTATAAACCCTAAAATAAACATGTATGGTCGTGCTTGACCATGGTTAGTTTGCATAATGAGGCAATCCTTATCACAATGCGACATTGGACCATGGTTGACCATGATTGATTTTCATATTGAGACGATCTTTGTCGCAATGTGTCGTTGGACCATTGTTCACCATGGTTGATTTACATATTGAGATAATCATTGTCACAATGCGACATTCGACCACGGTTGACCATGGATGGCTATGATAGACCATGGCTTACCATGATTGATATTATAAACCCAAGGGATTAATACTAAAACCCCAAGGGATTATGAACCCAAGGGAATAATATTAAACCCAAGGGACTAATATTGTAAACTCAAGGTATATAAACCCTAATATAAATATTATAAATACTAAAATAAACATAGTTGACCATGGTTGATTTTCATATTGAGACAATCCTTGTCACAATGCGACGTCAGACCATGGTTGACCATGGGTGACCAAGAATGACCATGATTCACCATGGTTGAGCATGTTTGATGATGATTATCATATTGAGACAATCTTTCTCATAATGCGACACTAGACCATGCTTGAGACGATGGTTGATTTTTAGATTGAGACAATATTTGTTAGAATGTGACGTTAGACCATGGTTGACCATGATTAACCATGGTTCACAACGATTGATTTTATAAAACATGGTTGACCATTGTTGACCATGGTTAAATAACGTTAAACCCAAACAACTAATATCATAAACCCAAGGTATATAAATCCTAAGATAAATGATAAAAACACTAAAATAAGCATGGTTGACCATGGTTGATTTTCATAATGACACGATCATTGTCACAATGTGACGTTGGACCATGTTTGAGCATGCTTCACCATGATTGATTTTCAAATCGACGAAATATTTGCCACAATGCCACATTGGACCATGGTTGACCATGGTTGATTCTTGTATTGAGTCAATATTCGTCACAATGCGACATTGGACCATGGTTGAGCATTAATGGCTGTATAAAACATGGTTGACCATGGTTGATATTATAAACCCAAGGGAATAATAAAACCTAGTGATTAATACTAAAAACCTAGGGGATTATAAACCTAAGGGAACAATATTAAACCTAAGGTATATAAACCCTAAGATAAATTTTATAAACCCTAAAATAAACATGGTTGACCATGCTTGACCATGGTTAATTTCCATATTGAGACAATCATTGACACAATGTGATGTTGGACTATGGTTGACCATGATTGATTTTCATATCGAGAGAATATTTGTCACAATGCGACGTTTGACCATGCTTGACCATGGTTGATTTTCATGCTAAGACAATCATTGTCACAATGTGACATTCAACCATCATTGACCATGCCATGATTGAAATTATAAATCGAAGAGAATAATAAACCCAAGGGATTGATATTATAAACCCAAGGGATTAATACTAAAACCCCAAGGGATTTTGAATCTAAGGGAGTAATATTAAATCAAAGGGACTAATCTTGTAAACCCAAAGAAAAATATTATAAACACTAAAATAGACATAGTTGACCATGGTTGATTTTCATATTGAGACAAACCTTGTTACAATGCGATGTTGGGCCATGCTTAACAATGGTTGATTTTCATATCAACACAATCTTTGTGACAATGTGAAAAGCCAAAAGATTAGCTTCACATCTCCCAAAACATTTTGATTACATAAACCGCATATCAATATTAATATTAATATTAATATCAATATTAATATTAATATCAGTATTAATATTAATATTATTTAATAATAATAGTATATTGATACCTCGTAATATTATTATTATTAATATTAATTAATTAATATTAATTTAAACATTTTTAAACTAATGTTGGTTATTATTAAACATTTAAAAAACATGTTTAAATTAATATATCATTTTATTAATTAATAATTCAATTAATTAAATTATATTTATTTAAATATTATATATAACATTTAGTTAATAATTATATAATATTTAGTTAATAATTATTATAATTCAAATATAAAAATTATAAACTTATTTATTATATATAAATAAGTTAATTAAAGTCATTTATTTATAATTACTAATAATAATGTTAATTTATTAAATAATATTTATTTAAACATCGTTAAATTAATGTTAATGTGGGTTTAGTGCGATTTTTTGGAAGTTTTTACGGTGAGTTTTTCTGATCAATTTTTCTAAAATCTGGGAGGAAATTAATGAAATCACAAGCTTTATGGATAATCCTGTGCAATCGAAGTGCCCTAGGGGTTTTCCAGGGTGTTGAATTCACATATACAGTAAAAAAACTAGTTTTTCACCTCAAATTTTTCAACCGGATTCTAACACCGAAAAATCCAAAAAATTGCACTAAAGACAACTCCATCTTGCTTTTCGAATTGTTGTAGTCTATTAATATGAAAAATATCATACTCATTAAGCGCCATTAATCAATCCGCATCCCCATTTTAACTTTTTGAAAGGAAAATTTCTAAACTTTTATAACGTGTATGATTAACCTATAGACTTACATGACTAAACCCATACACTAATAAAAACTTTAAATTAAAAAATAATACATCTATTTTTTATATTAATTTTTTGCATAATAATATTTTTCATAAACTTTATAACCGGTAGATTTAACTTAAAGATTTCAAAAAATAAACCCATTAACTAATAAAAACTTCAAATAATTAAAAAATAATAATTTAAGGAGTCAATGTTTCACCCCTCGGGTTATGCAGGTCGACTTATCGCCAACGAGTTGCTCCGGCAGACTCTCAACCCACATACGGATTTGTGGGCCCTGTCACGTTATTAGTCTCTGTCTCTTATCAGCGCTTCATCTCTGTCTCCGTCAACTCTCCAACTCCATTTCCCACTGTTTACTAATTATACCCATCCATCCGCAGTGTGGACGAGGTGAAAGAGCGGCCGCAGACTTATAGTGGGCGAGCGAACGTTCAAGCCCACGAGTTAACTTGAGTCGATGGGCGAAGAATCGTGTTGGCTGGGCGGTCACTCACATAACGAGTGGGCCGACGTGCAAAGAAACCAGACAAAACGAAGTGTTGGGTGGGTTGGCCAAACGCATGAGCTGAGGTGGCGGCCATATAAACCAACAGACAGACGAGTTGGGAAGTCATTCGAACTTGTCAGTGAAGAACAAGTGCAATATACCTCTTCGGTGAGCTGCGAGTTAAGGTGCAGGTCGTGGGTGGTATGACCCTGCTTGGCGGGCACGTTCAGGCTTAAACAAAGGCAACATTCGCGCGGGGTAACACGGGCAGGTGGGCGCCCGCCGAACGACCAAACGGTTTGGGTGAACGGTGTGAACGATCGCAGGTAGGGAGTGCCCGACGGTGTGAACAGTGAAGTGTAGGTTAGTGAAACGATGTGGCCAACATGTGGAGGGCACCTAGGTAGGGCGAGCCGGTAGCACACGGTTGTGCGCCCATTCGGACAAACGATACGATCGTTTAAGAATTTGTAAGAAGCCGGTCGAGCTTGTCTCCTGGTGAAACTTGTAAAATCTGATATTATAATAAAATATATTATCTTGCATACGATTATGTGTTCTCTTGTTGTTGAATGTTAAATGTTGTATTAATGGTTTCTGCGCATTAATATACTGGTTAATAATGATGAATGTTAGGCGTAGTTCAGAAAGTAAGTTAACAAATGAACATGTTAAGTACTGAACCGATGCCGCATGAAAGCCAATTTATGAAAAAAGAATTGGGGCCGTGACAAGTGGTATCAGAGCGAATTGCAGAGAACAGGAAAATATGCAGGGAAAAGTTATGGAGAAATCATGGATTCACAATCTGGGTTTCGTAGACTTGATGGTTCATGGCAAGACCATTCAAGCTCTTGTGGACATAAGGGCCACTCATAACTTCATGATGACATGGTTAGAAAGAGAGGTTGGACTGATGATCTTCCCATCGAATGTGGAAGTCAAGGCGGTGAACTCTAGAGCTAAAGTGGCGGGTTTGGCACACGAAGTGCCTATGCAGATTAAAGACTGGCAAGGTCAGTTGGACTTCACGGTGATGGAGATGAACGATTTTGATGTGATATTGGGGCAGGATTTCTTGAAGGGAAATAAGGCAATTATTGTCCCCTTCTGTGATGAGGTGATGCTGGTTGGACAATCACAGACTTGGACTTTGCCTACTCATAAGCAAAGGAAGGAAGTCAAGGTGTAGCATGTTTCTGCACTAAGTTTGGAGAAGGCTATGCGGGAGTCAGACATGGAGACATATGTGGTTGTATTCAAAGGAGTCGAAGGTGATGATGGAGTGGGGACACATGTTCTAGTTGAGATTTCTAAGGTGCTGGCCAAGTATGTAGATTTGATGCCCGATGAGCTACCGAAGAAGCTTCCACCAAGGCGTGCAGTGGACCATAGCATTGAGCTTGAGCCAGGGAAGCAACCTCCAGCCAAAGCACCTTATCGGTTGTCAGGACCTGAGTTGGAGGAGTTGAAACGATAGTTAAAGGAGTTAACTGATGCAAGTTTCATCAGACATTCAAGGTCCCCCCAATGGAGCTCCAGTATTGTTCCAACGAAAGAAGGATACGAATGAACTACAGATGTGTTTTGATTATCATGCTCTCAACAAGCAGACGATAAATAACATGTATCCTTTGCCATTAGCTGCAGATTACTTCGACAAGCTTGCAAAGGCCCAAGTGTTTTCCAAGTTGGACTTGAAGCATGGGTATTATGAGGTGTGGATAGGTGAAGGAGACGAAAGGAAGACCGCGATAGTAACGAGGTATGGTAGCTTTGAATTCCTTGTTATGCCATTCGGGTTATGCAATGCTCCTGCTACGTTTTTCACTTTGATGAATGATGTTCTACGTCCATACTTGGATTCTTTCGTATTAGTATACTTGGACGATATAGTGGTGTACAGTGATAACATGGAGGATCATAAGAAGAACTTGGCATTGGTGTTTGAGGAGCCGAAGAAGAATCAGTTGTACTTGAAGAAGTATAATTGTGTGTTCGCTCAGACAGAGATTTTGGTCCTTGGACACATAGTGGGTCAAGGGTACATACAGATGGAGCTGAACAGGGTGAAGGAGATCGAGGACTAGTTTGAACCAAAGAATTTCCATGATATGAGGGTGTTTTTGGGAATGACCAACTACCAAAAGAAGTTTGTAGAGGGGTACTCCAAGGTGACATCATCACTGACAGACCTGCTGATGAAAGACAAGAGATGGAGTTGGACAGACAAATGTCAGATGGAATTTGATGATTTGAAGAAGAGGATGGTTACAGCACTGATACTGAAGTTTCCGGACTTCGAGCGACCGTTTGAGGTACACACAGATGCTTTGGATTTTGCCATCGGAGGGGTTCTTATGCAAGATGGGCATCCAATGGTGTACGAGAGTTGGAAGTTGCAGGATAGAGAATGGAGGTATCTGGTCCATGAGAAGGAGATGACTGCAATCATTCACTGTTTACATGTATGGAGGCATTACTTGATTGGGAAGCCTTTTGTTGTCAAGACAGACAACATTGCAGCAAGTTATTTTGCATCACAACCAAAGCTATCAGCGAAGCAAGCTCGTTGGCAGGATTTCTTGGTAGAGTTCGACATGACTATTGAGTATAGGCTGGGGAGACTCAATGCGGTGGCAGATGCCCTTAGCAGGAAGGGACAACTAGCAGAATTGGAGGAAGGAGAAGACCGGGCAGCACAAAGTAGGAGTCGAGTACAGATGTCAGAAGAGATGCAGAATAAGCTCAAGGAAAGTGTTGAGACCGATACTCAGGTGCAGAATATAGTGAAGCAGATAAAGAAGGGGAAGACATGAAGGTTCTTTCTCCAAGATGGATTCTTGTTCTTTGAAAATCGACTCTATGTTCCAAATTCATCCGGACTCAGGAGGCACCTTTTGAAGGAGTGCCACGATTCTCCGTGGGCTGGCCGCCCAGGGCAGCGTCGTTCTTTGACATTGTTGGAGAGAGGATTCTTTTGGGAGAAGATGCAAGAGGATGTAAAGGAGTATGTACATACATCCATCATTAGTCAGTAGGAAAAATCAGATACTCAGAGGCAAGGAGGTCTGTTACAACCTTTACCAATTCCTAAGAAACCATGGATGAGTGTCTTGATGGACTTCATCACTCAGTTGCCACAAGTACAGGGGTACAATGGGATCATGGTCGTGGTTGATTGTTTTTCCAAGTATGCTATCTTTGTTCTGACAAAGATGCCTTGTGAAGCCAAGTGGACTGCGGAGTTGTTCTTCAAGAACATAGTGAAGTATTGGGGTATGCCCTTGAGCATCGTATCATACCATGTTAAAATTGGAAACCAGGGAAAAAATTCATGTGGGTCATCTTATTCATGACTGATAATATTTTTATTAGATTCCTCTCATCGAGAGGTGTAGGATTGATATAAATATCATCCGATTCCGATAAGTATTCATGGAGATATGAATTTATTTTGATTATGGAATTATTATCAAGCTGACCTACAACTCATGTAGGCTCAAAATCCCAATAGTCAGATCTATTCACCCACCAAAGTTGTGTATAAATATAAGAGGATTTTTCCTCATTTGGACTCACTCATCTCATCACATCTCTCTCTCTCTACTACGCAGAAATGAGTCTCTTCTCTACTACGCTGAAATGGGTCTCTCTCTCACACATGTGAAGCCGGAAGCTATTGAATTTGAAGCTGCAACTGCAGAAGTAAAGATTGACTTGTGTGGCCTAGAATATCTCCTCTTTGGAACTGTGCTGTAGGTTCATCTGAACCTCCTCTGAAAGCCGCAACTTTTGGTGGTGGAATGAAGTCAATCTGATGAACGGTTTGCAAGATATCCACTGCCCTAGTTTGAAGCCGAAAACTGTTGAAACTGAAGCTGCAACTGCAGAAGTAAAGATTGACCTACGTGGCCTAGAAGATCTCCTCTTTGGAACTGCACTGTAGGTTCATCTGAACCTCCTCTGAAAGCCGCAACTTTTGGTGGTGGAATGAAGTCAATCCGACGAACGGTTTGCAAGATATCGTCTGCCCTAGTTTGATAATTAAGCCGCTAATGCTGATGCTGTTGATCTAAGGTTTGCTACTGCTGATATGAATCATATTTATTGTACTATTTCTCTCTGCTGAATTATTGAAGATAAAAGAAGATTTGATCAAAGGGTTTCCCCACACATTGTGGGGTTTGTCCCTGGCTAGCCGCCACATCTTGTGTCTCTTGTCTTGGCTTGTTTTCTGTCAATCGTTTAATGTTCTCTTTGCACTTTACTTTATGTACGTGTGATTGCTAATCTTTGGAATATGATAAGGAAAATAAGTAAACTGTTTTAAGCATAGAACATACCATAACTTAACATGGAATCAGAGCTGAGGTGAAGACAAAGCCCGAGCAAGAGCAAGAGCAATCATCGAAGAGAATATTGGCAAGGCTATCTTAAAAGAACTATGGGGTCCTCAACACTCTTTCCTGCTGAAGACAAGCTCCGTGAGGAAGCTGACTATCATGGATGGAAGATGTCTATCGATCTAACCCTTGAGAATCAAGGAGTGTTGGATCATGTGAGAGGCAATATTGCTGAGCCTCCATCAAATGCATCCGCTGCTGCCTGGAACAAATGAAAAAATGGAGAAGTCAAAACAATAGAAGATCATCCGGGACTCTATCGACAAGCACTTGGTGGCCTACATCTCTGAACTGGACACCTCCAAGGAAATCTACGATAGACTGGTGAGTTTATTTAAAGTTAATGATGCAAATCAAGTTTTGTTTCTTAGAAATAAGCTTAGGGGAATCAAGAAGGGTAAAGATGAAAGTATGCAAGCATACTTCATAAGAATCACCGAGATCAAGAACGATCTCCTATCTATTGGGGAAACTATTACTGACAGAGAAATGGCACTCACAACTCTTGGAGGATTACCATTTGAATGGTATGTGTTCAGGACTACTCTTTTAAACTATAATGTATTTCCTGGTTTCGAGGAATTAATGGCTAGATGCATTCAAGAAGAAATAAGGGAAGAAGTGCAAGAAATGCCCATGCCTAAAGGTCCTCCTGCTGCCTTTTCTTCTCATGCAAAGAAAAGAAATAATTCCGGGACTAAATCAAAAGGAAAGGCTGGACCTAAGGCTAGAAGAAAATGACGATGTTACATTTGCGATAAAGCAAGTCACTATGTATGAGATCATGAGCATCATGATGAATGAGATCATGGACATAAAGGGCAACATGAGATCATGGACATATAGGATAGCATGATGATGATGCACACTAGTTTGAGCAGCATTATGATGGATAAAATCATGGACATGGGCAGCATGATGATAATCATGATTAGAGAAGCATGGTACAGTATGCAGTGGTGCAACTCGAAATCCCTCTGATGGCAATCAAAGGAATGACAAATTCAACAGCAAAGGTAAGAGGTGAGCTAGGAATCAAGGAAGAGGACAAGCATTCAAGAAGGCTAGAAAGTCCAGGATGTATTAAATGCACTTGACCTCAAAAGGAACCTAGTGTCCATCTTAGCAATGGAAGACAGAGGCTACAAGGTAACCTTCAAAAATGGCAAGGTATGTATATGGAAAAATAATGTTAAAGATGCCTTTACTCTTGGGTTTAGTGTTGATTCATTATATCAGGTCGATGGAAGTCCGCTAGGTGTCATGTCTTGTGACACAACTCTTTAGTCCAAACTTTGGCATTGGAGGTTTTCCCACCTTCATTACAAAGCTTTAACTGATGTAAGACAGATGGTAACAGAGATGCCCGAATTCCAAGTAGAGAAAGAAGGTGTATGTCTAGGATGTGCCAAAGGAAAGCTCAAAAGGGGACCATTCCCCTCAAGCCAAAGCAAGACCTCCGATATATTACAATTGGTTTACTCAGGCATACCTGAGGTTGGCTTTAAGAGGGAGACTACTACACCACATACTCCTGAGCAGAATGGTGTGGTGGGAAGGAAGAATCACACGATGATGGAAGCTGTCCGGGCCATGCTACATGATCAAAGACTTCCAAAGTTTCTATCGGCTAAAACTACAATCACAGCCGTATATACAAAATCGATGCCCTCATCAGGCATTGGGTTCCTAAACTCCTGAAGAAATGTTCACCACCGGTCAAAGGGAAGTCGTGATTAGTCATGATGTCACCTTTGACAAAGATATGGCTCTTAGGAAGGTGGACAATCTGCTGACTTTGAGTAGCTCTCAAGAAGCCGACACGAGGGAACCAAAAGAAAAGGATGATGAATCAATGCCTGATGTAGAAGAACCCATGGATCCGATTGATCCTCATCCACATGAGCCTTCCTCTTCTAGGAAGAGGCCTTCATGGCTTATGGGGATACTTGATGAAGCTGAAGGACATGCTGCACCCTGAGGAACCTTCCATCAAAGTAAGAAACTTAACAGGTATCAGGGATACCTGACCATCATGAGCACGATCATACAAAATGAACCTTCATCATTCTCAGATGTCATCAAGCATTAACTATGGAAGGATGCTATGACCATAGAATATGAGTCTATTATGGAGAATGATGTCTGGGAAGTAGTTCCGAGACCCTGGACAAGAAAATTGTTACTTCAAAATGGCTGTACAAGATAAAGCATGCAGTAAATGGAAGTATGGAAAAGTATAAGGTTCATTTTGTTGCTCGTGGTTTATCCCAGAAGGGAGGTATAGACTATGATATTTGCACCTGTTGCCAGATATACGACCATCCGCTTGATCATAGCCCTTGTGGCTTCACAAGGATGGAACCTACATCAGATGGATGTTAAGACTGCGTTCTTGCATGGTTCTATCAAAGAAGAGGTCTATGTGGAGCAACCTGAAGGATTTGAGATTTATGATTGAAAATCTCATGTTTGCAGGTTGAAGAAGGTTCTCTATGGGTTGAAGCAAGCACCCCGAGCATGGTATGAGAGGATCGATAGCTACTTGATGAAGCTGGGATTCACTAGGAGTGAAGCTGATCCTAACCTTTACTTTAAGGTTGAAGATGACAAGCCTCTCATACTGGTGTTGTATGTGGATGACCTCTTTCTAACAGGTGCAAACCCTCTCATTCACAAATGTAAGAGGGAGATGGCTTCTGAATTTGAAATGAAGGACCAAGGACTTGAAGTGTGGTAGAAGCCAAGGGAAATTTTCCTATCTCGAGAAAAATATGTGGTAAATATATTGGAAAGATTCAGTATGATGGACTGCAAGCCTGTGACTACCTCGAGGATCTTAACTTTTAGAAGTTATATGGTAGTGATGTCGGACTAGACTTGGGAAATGCCTCTGAGTTTCAAAAACTCATTGGCATTGATGTTCTTGGTGAACCTCCGTCCGAACATATGTTTTGCAGTTAGCATTGTGAGCTCATATTTGGTTGAGCCTCACTGGATTGATGCTAGGAATCTTCTGAGATGTCTTCAGGACACAATCTCTCATGGATTAAGATACACTGCTAGAGATGTGAGACTACTTGGATATACTGATGTTGATTGGGCAGGCAGTGTGGTGGACCGTAAGAGCACTTCCGGGTACTGTTTCACCTTGGGATCTGCTTTGATATCTTGGATGAGCAGGAAGCAGAAGTCGGTGGCTTTGAGCACCACCGAAGCAGGATATATTGTTGCTAGCATAACGTCGTGTGAGGCAATCTGGTTGCGAAATCTCTTCAGTGAGTTGTTTGGATTTACATTGGATACCATTGTGATTCTCTATAACAACCAGAGGTGGGATTCGATTATTGAGGAATCCCGTATTCGTCAATTGCTCCAACAGATAGACATCATCTGGGATATGGTAAGTCGATAAGCAAGGAAGCTCCATCACATTAAGATGATGTACAGGTTGATACACCTTGTCAAAGCCCCGAGGAAAGATCTAATCTGTGATTTTCCCAAACGACTTGGAGTCGGCAAGAAACCCTTGTACAAGGGTCCTGCATGTTGCATACATTGAGCTCTAGGAGCTCTGAGGGCTTGCGGTTCCTACTGGAGCAACATATGACCACAGGGTGACTCACCCTCCCCTAGTGGTGCACACCGGAACAAGATGATTTTCTCTCTTGTGGGACAAGATGATTCGCACTCTTGTGGAACAAGATGATTCGCTCTCCTGTGTAGCAGGATGATTAGTTCTCCTGTGAGGCCTGGATTGATGTGTTCTCCATGGCAGCCTGGATTGATGTGTTCTCCACGGCGATTGTAGCAGGATTTATGTGTTCTCCTGTGAGGACAAGATTGATTAGTTCTCCTGTCGAGGCATTCGACCCATGCAGTCTGGGACTCATGGGAAGTACCTCTCGTCTGATCAATGAGCAGGGAAATGAAGTTAGGGACCATAGTACTACCAATGGACACATCATTGTATCTACCGTACTCCCTACGCTAGGATGACCTCCATTGATCTGGGATCAATGATACTGGTCTGGGACCAGTGGTAGGAGTTGTACCATACTATGACACTGACTTCGGGTTGGTTGAGACTGGTCTGGGACCAGTGGTACATACTCTGAGACTGACTTCGTGTCAGTGCAGTACTGGTCTGGGACCAGTGAGAGTGGTACATACTATGACGCTGACTTCGGGTCGGTTGAGACTGGTCTGGAACCAGTGGTACACTCTCTGAGATTGCGATACTGGTCTGGGACCAGTGGTAGGAGTTGTACCATACTATGACGCTGACTTCGAGTCGGTTGAGACTGGTCTAGGACTAGTGGTACATACTCCGAGACTGACGTCGTGTCAATGCAGTACTGGTCTGGGACCAGTGAGAGTGGTACATACTATGACGCTGACTTCGGGTCGGTTGAGATTGGTCTGGGACCAGTGGTACACTCTTTGAGACTATGATACTGGTCTGGGACCAGTGGTAGGTGTGGTACTTACTATGAAGCTAACTTCGGGTCGGCTGAGATTGGTCTGGGACCAGTGGTACGCACTTTGAGACTGACTTTGAGTCAATGGAGGATGATACTGATCTAGGACCAGTGGAGTTGTACTCACTATGAAGCTGACTTCGGGTTGGTTGAGACTGGTCTGGGACCAGTGGTACATACTCTGAGACTGACTTTGAGTCTGTATGATACATCCTCGATCATTTCTTCTTCTTCATAATTCAGACAAAAGCAAAGCAAAACATAACAATGCAAGAGCAGAGCAGAACAGAGCAAAACAATACAGATCAGTGCAGGGCAGAGCAAGACAAACCAGAACAGGCAAAATAGAGCAGAGCAGGGCAAGGGTCAGGCTGTACAGGGCAGTGCATTTGATGGATGAATAGTAACGACCGATAGACAGATTGTAGATGAAGTTCTCCATGGTTGAGAGGGAGTGTTAAAATTGACAACCATGGAAAAACTTCATGTGGGTCATATTATTCATGACTGATAATATTTTTATTAGATTCCTCTCATCGAGAGGTGTAGGATTGATATAAATATCATCCGATTCTGATAAGTATTCATGGAGATATGAATTTATTTTGATTATGGAATTATTATCAAGCCGACCTACAACTCATGTAGGCTCAGAAGCCCAACAGTCACATCTATTCACCCACCAACGTTGTGTATAAATATAAGAGGACTTTTCCTCATTTTGACTCACTCATCTCATCACATCTCTCTCTCTCTACTACACAGAAATGAGTCTTTTCTCTACTGCGCTGAAATGGGTCTCTCTCTCACACATGTGAAGCCGAAAGTTGTTGAATTTGAAGCTGCAACTGCAGAAGTAAAGATTGACTTGCGTGGCCTAGAAGATCTCCTCTTTGGAACTGCGCTGTAGGTTCATCTGAACCTCCTCTGAAAGCCGCAACTTTTGGTGGTGGAATGAAGTCAATCCGATGAACGGTTTGCAAGATATTGACTGCCCTAGTTTGAAGCCGGAAACTGTTGAAACTGAAGCTGCAACTGCAGAAGTAAAGATTGACCTGCGTGGCCTAGAAGATCTCCTCTTTGGAATTGCGCTATAGGTTCATCTGAACCTCCTCTGAAAGCTGCAACTTTTGGTGGTGGAATGAAGTCAATCCGACGAACGGTTTGCAAGATATCGTCTGCCCTAGTTTGATAATGAAGCCGCTAATGTTGATGCTGTTGATCTAGGGTTTGCTACTGCTGATATGAATCAGATTTATTGTACTATTTCTCTCTGCTGAATTATTGAAGATAAAAGAAGATTTGATCAAAGGGTTTCCCCACACATTGTGGGGTTTGTCCCTGGATAGCCGCCACATCTTGTGTCTCTTGTCTTGGCTTGTTTTCTGTCGATCGTTTAATGTTTTATCTGCACTTTACTTTATGTACGTGTGATTGCTAATCTTTGGAATATAATAAGGAAAAGAAGTAAACTGTTTTAAGCATAGAACATACCATAACTTAACATACCAAGATCTATGATTTACAGGCAGATTTTGGACCACATTGTTCAAGCTAGCCGGGACAGATTTGTTGATGAGTTTGAGTTACCATTCGCAGACAGATGGACAGACTGAGAGGATCAACGCATTGCTAGAGGATTACTTGAGACATTATGTGAAGACTGATTAGAAGAATTGGCATGAACTCTTGGATGTAGCTCATTTTAGTTACAACATACAAAAGAGTTCTGCGACAGGGTACAATCCATTTGAGCTGGTGAATGGATAGATGCCAGTCACACCACATACCGTAGTGACGGGAGGTTTGCTGAGGAGTCCTCATGCGAAGAAGTTCATGAAGGCTTGGGATGAGACCTTGGAGTTAGCACGAGTGTGCTTGCACGAAGCTGCAATGAGAATGAAGAAATGGGTAGATAAGGACAGACGGGATGCATACTTCAGTGTGGGAGACATGATGTTCCTCCGGAATACCAGAGATCAGTTTCAGCCACCTAAGGGGACTACAAGATCATTGACGAGGAAATATGAGGGGCCATTCCAAGTTAAGAAGAGAGTGGGGGAAGTTGCTTATGAGCTAGAGCTTCCGCACCATATTCATATGAAACATCAAGTTTTCCATATCAGTCAGTTGAAGAGATGCATACTTGATGCTGATCATCCAGAGAGAGTGGAACCACTGAGGGGACCAGCCATGATTGTTGACAGGCCGAACCTTGAGATGGAGAAGATTCTGAAATGTTGATCTACAGGGATTGGAAGTCACATACGACAAGAATTTCTTGTCAGATGGAAGGATGCACCGGAGGAGGATAGTTGGGAAACGGAGGACTCACTTTGGAGATGGAAGCAGAAGATTGCGAAGTATGATAGGAAGTTATGACGGATAGCCAGATCGCCAAGGACGACAATGACCTTGGGTGGGGGAGGATGTAACGCCCTACGGTTGTGGTGACCCGCAGGCGTGCCCACCGAGCGAGCTGAATGGTGTATTAGGTGAGTTTGCGAGCTCACATGGGCGAGACACGAGTGTGGGCGAAACGACGAGTTGGAAACGCGAAGTGTGGACGAGGTGAAAGAGTAGCGGCGGACTTATAGTGGGTGAGCGAACACTCAAGCCCACAAGCCGACTTGAGCCGATGGGCGAAGAGTCGTGTTGGCTGGGCAGTCACCCACATAATGGGTGGGATGACGTGCAAAGAAACCAAATGAATCAAAGTGTTGGGTGGGTCGGCCAAACGCATGAGCGGGGTGGCGACCATATAAATCAACGAACGGACGAGTTGGGAAGTCATTCGAGCTTGGCAGCGAAGAACATGTGCGATATACCTCTGCAGTGAGCTGCGAGTTAAGGCGCAGGTCGTGGGTGGTATGAGCTCGCTCGGCGGGTGTGTTTAGGCTTAAACGAAGGCGGTGTTCGGGCAAGGTGACAGGGGCAGGTGGGCGCCTGCCGAACGACCAAATGGTTTGGGTGAACGGTGTGAACAACTGTGGGTAGGGAGCGCTCGGTGGTGTGAACAGTGAAGTGTAGGTTGGTGAAACGGTGCAGCCAACATGCGGAGGGTGCCTGGGTAGGGCGAGCCGGCAGCACACGTTTGTGCGTCCGTTCAAACAAACAACACGATGATTCAAGAATTTGTAAGAAGCCGGTTGAGATTGTCTCTCGGTGAAACTTGTAAAATCTGATATTATAATAAAAGATATTATCTTGCATACGGTTATGTGTTCTCTTGCTATTGAATGTTAAATGTTGTATTAATGGTTTCCGCACATTAATATACTGTTTAATAATGATGAATGTTAGGCATAGTTTGGAAAGTAAGTTAACAAATGAACATGTTAAGTACTTAGCCGATGTCGCACGAAAGCCAATTTATGAAAAAAGAATTGGGGGCGTGACAGTTCGTATCTGGTGAGAGCTGACGGAGACGGAGAAGTAAACCATGGTTGCGCCTTCACTTCGAGAAACCCTGCCCACTGGATAATCTATGGGCCCCTTACAATCTCTATGTTTAGTCATCTCAAGCTTAGGAGGAAATCGAGGATCTGATGGTGCGGGATCTTGCTTTAAAGCTCTTGAGCTATTTGTTATATTTTGACAGCCTGAAAGCTCGGCCGATCTTGGGGATCTTCTGTTTAACACAGAGTTGCCACCTCTAAATGGTCACATCATGAGGAGTTTCAGTGAATTTATCTAAATGGTCAAGTTGAAAATTTGAAGGGGCAAAAGCAAAGTTAATTAGCTAACGTAATTGTAGTTTTTTTTCGTTGAAACTATTTTGCGTTAGTGACAACTTTGTGCCCTTCTATAGAGTTTTCGATTAACGCTTGAGAAAGAAAATAGTCTATATAAATTTAAAATAAAAATATTTAACGTATTTCAAATACATTCAAGTTTTAAATATTAATTAAAATATTTTAAATATTAAAATATTAATTTAAATGCTTAATTTTAAAATGAAAAACATACAATGCATCAATGAGAAAACATATTTAATTAACCAAAGCTATTATCTCCATTTTCAAACTTGCCTAAGATTTAAGCAATATAATGTCATAAATTATTTATCAATTTTAAATATAGTTAAAATATTTATTTAAATTAAAATATATTATTAAAGAAACTTATTAATAAAATTTGAAAATAAATATATGTATATGAAACTGTTTTTCATTCTCTTAAAATATAAAATTAAACTTTATGAGAATTTTAATTTGACCATGCATACATATAACTATTACAGCAACTAAAGGTGTCGTTGTCATGGGTTAGGTTACGTAACTAAGATTTTAAATATTTGTGTTTTTTGGAAATTAATTATTTAAAATTTTAATTTAAAAAAGTTATTTGTATCGTAATTTTATAATTGTATTAATTAAATATGAAAAAAATAAATTTAAATTTAAATATGTAAAGTAGTTAATGTTTAAAATTCTAGCCCCACGGTGTAGGTGAGTTGGTAATCACATTGCGGTGAAGTTCGTTAGAAAGGCGGGCTTCGTACTGAAGGTCACGAGTTCAAATCCCCCGACTAACCCGGAAGTTGTGGAGAGGGGCGGGCACAGTTTCTCAGGCGTTATAGTGGTAGCGATCAGAGTCGAACCTTCTCAGGGGTTATAGTGGTAGCGATCAGAGTCGACCCCATGTTACGTGAGTTGCGAGGCTGCTCCAGTGGTTGGTTCCTCTGTAACAAAAAGAAAAAAATATTTAAAATTCCAATAATAAAACCAAAAATATACCAATATATTTCATTTCTTAGTATAAATTTATTCAACGAAAATTAGTCTACTACAGAATGACATAATTTGACTAATATCTGTGACTAATTTTCCTCTGCGTTAGAGAGGCGACAAGGTTTTCAGTTTTACAGGCACCAGATGTTTAGGGAGTTTTCGCGTCGAAAATTGCTTCAGAACTTAAACTATTGGCCATTTATTGAGCCCCTGGTATTGGAGAGAATATATTTCGCTCCTTGGGAATATGGTTTCTTCCATGGCTTGGCTGGATACACTGCGGTGAATTGCTTCACAGGATGTACACTCTCCTCTGGTGTGATTTGTTTCTCTTTGACTGTCGCAGATAGGTGTATTAGGTTGGTGATTTACACTAGACAAGCCGTCCGAAAGTTTGCACAAGAACTGGGTTTATCTGGTCATTGGGCCTTGGAATGGGAGCGCATAGTTGCTGGGATGAATCAACTGGGGATCTGCTGAGTTGAAAATCAAGACAAGTTAATCTGGTCAAGGAAGATGCAGAAAGATAATATTAATGTGGCAGATACATACCTTTCACTCTCTTCCGAGGTTTCAGGTTTCAAACCTGAGCGAGAAACATCTCTTATTTGCTTTTTGGAAAACCAAAATCCTCAACAAAATTATTTTCTTTACTTGGCTGGTTTTTCATAACAAAAATCTAACTTGGGAAAACCTGCAAAAGAGGTAATGGCATGGACCTGGCATCTGTCCTATTTGTAAGGAGGAATCTGAAAACAACAACCATATATTCCTCACTTGTCCTCTCAGTTCACAGATCTGGAAATGATTCTCTTCTCACATAGGCTTTCCATTTTACCAACATGCTTGCATTAAGGACTATCTACTATGGTGGAGAACTCAAAGGGATGGAAAGGACTCTCTTCTCACTTAGGATTTCCATTTTACCAACATGCTTGCATTAAGCAATGTCTACTATGGTGGAGAAATCAAAGCGTTGACTGGAAAATCATACTACCTATCCTATTTTGGGAAATGTGGAAGTGGAGAAACAACTACATCTTTCAAAATTGCATAGGGAGTTTCCACAAGGTTATGGAAAACATCATCATCTATTACACTCTATATTCCACAAAAGAGATATGCAATAAGGTCCCTCGCCACAAGAAGACCGAAGTTCAACCGATATACCCGATGGGGTTTCTTAATGGGGCTGCTCAACGACAAGTGTGTGGTTGTGGTTTTTGGCTGGCCATCCCAAAGGAGAAAATTTTCAGAGTTTTTTGGCATGGTGGCATGGGCACAAACACTAAAGCTGAGGTATTGACCTTATGGGGCCTCTTATGGTTCACAAAATTTTTGGATATTCCTCTCATCTACATCCATGGAGATTCCAAAGTAATTATAAAGCATATTATGGGATCAACAAAAATCACAAAACCCTTAGTTCTTGGATGGTTGACGAGAATTGAATTGTTATGGATGCAACACAACAATTCCTCTATCAAGCATGTTGAAAAGAAACAGAACATGGATGTAGATGAATTATCGAAGAAGGGCTTAACAAGCTCCATTGGAAAAATGCACTTAACACTTTCTATGGACCAGAAGAGCATTAATATTAAGGACTTCCCCTTCCCCGAATAGGATCCTTTCCACCCTCATATTTTGAAAATTTTGATGTTGTGCAGAGTTAAAGAAGAGTTTGTGTTTTTGTTTTTCCTAATTCTGTCACTTAATATTATTCTAAGAATACCGAAGTGGATACAACAAAGGGATACAATGTGGATTGGTGTGAAGGTGTTTGGAAGCACTGGTACTTGGTGGAAGGAGCAGGGCAACTGGAACTTGGAAGCTTGGCCACTGGGCTTAACAGTGTTCTTTGCAAGGATTCACTCGACAATTTTCATAATCGCTTGATAAATTTTTTATTTTAGTCTCCTCATTTAGATGGTGAATACTTGAGTAATAAGTTTCTTTTTCACTGGGGTGGATAAATCTACCAAAGAAAAGTCTCGTAGATGAAGCTTCTAAACGATATGAGTTTCTCAAGTGGGCGTTTGTTGATACTGTCTTGAAGCGGCAAAAGCACAGTCTGCATAACTAACATCTCCATCCAAAAATTGCTGCTTATCTGCATTGCAAGACTGTTTTGATGTAGGGATCATGTATCTACGGGCATCTTTTATTTTTTCTGTTTCTGGAATGTATCTTGAACATACTTGTTTTCAATCTGTTTTGTAGTTGTATATGGACTATGGACTGTACTATTCCCTTGAATTGCAGGCATTATCACCTCAAAGTGGTATGTATTTTTTGACATTGCCGATGGGGCTCATGTTATGAACATTTGGATGGCATTTGTATATTTTAATATCTGATATCAATATAAAATTATGCTTTTTTCGCACTGAAAAAAAAGGCGTCTGGTGATTTGGGCCACTCATTGTTACATTCCATAATATTTCAACAATGTGCGGTGCGAGTAAGGAGTCGGGGTTTTTCATGACACATCTGTGTCTCGTAGGTATTTCAAATCCTTTTGGATGAAGGGAGTGGTTGGTTAAAATAAGTTAATTATTCTCGCATAATGAGTTGGCTAAAATTAGAGAGTTAATTAATTGAGTATTGAGTGTTTTAAGTGATACATAATTTTCAGTGTGTAGTTGTATGTCGAGTTATTTTAAGTCAATCTCTATTCGAAAAGGTTAAATACTTTTCACCAAGTTCATTGTAATCATAAAGCTTTTGTGAAATCAATAGAAGAGCCACAAATCATGTGTTTTGTGTGTGAATTTCTGTTTTGTCTCCTCTGCCTTTCCAACAAACACTTTGTGAGAAGAAAAAAAGAAATATATATATATATATATATATATATATATATATAATATATATATATATATATTCTCTCTTGATTAATGCTATAACCCACCCTCTAAATTATACACAACGTTATAACCCAAACTGATATTAAAAAATCGGTGAGAGAGAAAAGGAAAATATATTTTTTCTCTGGATTAATGCTATAACGCGCCCTATAAGTTATACACCTAACCTTATAACCCAAACTGGTGTAAACCGGCACCGCGTTACAAAAGGTGGAGTTACAAGCTTCACATCACAGAGGTTCCATCCGTGGTTGGAACCATTAGAGCACTAAGGCGAAAAATTGTTGTCGCGCGTTAATAAAGCAAACCACATACTTATAAAAATTGCAAGTCAAGTTCACTTCGTTTATATGTTGAGAGGTTTTTAAAACATTCGAAAGTTTGTTAAGCTTTTTCGGAGTTACCTAAGTTTTATATTAAAGTGGTTTTTTGAAGGGTTGATTTTATAAAGGGGTTTTACAATTTTATATATATATATATTATAAAGGATTTTTAAAAGTTTGAAAAAGTTTTTTTTTTTTTTAATAATAAAAAAAATAGAATTGGGAATTTATGAGAAAAGAGAAATTTTAAAGATTTTTTGAAGAGAATATTTTGAGGAAAGATGGCACCCTAGTTTTCATCGGGAAAGATTATGATGTGTGGGCTATTAAAATGGCGACCACGTTACAGGTTCATGATGTTTGAGATTACGTTCAGTTTTGGTTTTCAGAACCTAAAACTGAAGAAGTAGAACGAGTTCTGACTAGTGCAGAGAGGGATCTATTGCAAAAAAAAAATGTACAGGCGTTGCAGCTTATCTAGCAAGGAGTGGACTGAGCAATGTTCCAGAAGATTATGACCACGTCTTCAACAAAAAAAAGCATGGATACTTTGGTGACAAACTATAAAGGTATGACCATAGTCAATATTGTTAAGTTATAGAATACTATGAGAGATTTTGAAGGTCTGCAAAATGAAGAAGACAGAGGACATCGGTTCTTTCATGAATCAGGTCATAAATGTCATAAATCAGTTAAAAGTTTATGGTTAAGAAATTAAAGATCAAACAGTGGTTGAGAATGTCCTCATATCTTTGTCTACAAAATTTGATGTTGTGGTAGCATCCATATAAGAAGCCAAGGATTTGGCATCATTGACACTTGATGAGTTGATGGGATCACTTCTATCACATGAGGCAAGGATAAACATAAATAAGGATTCCACTTTGAAAACTGCTTTCAAAAGCCAGGTTTCTATTTCAAAAGACAGAGGTCGAGGCAGAAGTAGATTGAGAGGCAGAGGACGAGGCGGAAGACATGGTGGTCAGAGAGATGGTCGAGAAGAGCATGAACATGAAAGTGGAAGCAATTGCAAAAGCTTCAACAATAATCAAAGAGTTGACAAATCAAAGGTGAGATGTTATTATTGCAATAAATTTGGTCACTATGCTAGTGATTGTTGGAAGATGATATTTGATCAAGAGAATGAGAGAGCTAATGTCACTACAAAGAGTATTGACTCCATGTTCCTAGCTTTCCATACCATGCATGAACTTTTTGATAATGTGTGGCTATTAGACAGTGGTTGCAGTAACCACATGATAGGCAACAAGAATTTAGTTGCAAATTTGGATCAATCTGTGAAGACAGAGGTAAAGTTGGGGACTGACAAGACTATGGATGTAGATGGAAAATGAGTGGTCAACATTCTGACCAAGCAGAGGGAGCTAAAGGCAATCTCAAACGAATATTATGTTCTTGGTCTCAAACATAATTTGATAAGTGTTGGTCAATTGACACAAAATGGATACAGAGTTATCTTTCAAGGACAAGAGTGTGGTATATATGACAAACCCCTGTTTTCGGGAAAAGTGTCTATTCAGAACGACCCTATCCCACTGGGTTGTGACAGAGACCTCATAAACAAACAAGGAAAACTACTCTTGTATTCTTCTTTATGAACTATAAATGAAGATGATTAAGATGAACCGACCTGTGTCTTGCGCTAGTTGTTCGATCCAATCTCTCTTCTCTTTGCTAGCTTCCAACGATCTACTCCCTCACTTGCCCAGCATCACCAAGTTCTTGCAAGTTCACAGAAGAGAGAAACTACACAAAGACATAGATTCATGTTCATAAAAAGCTTAGGATCAGATTTAAGCTAAACATACAAATATAACACACATCAGATATACAAGCATGTAGGAGAAACTCAAGTAGTTTTATTGATAAAACAAGAAGATCCAGGAGGAGTTACAACCGATGATTCCTGATCCAGCATCAACCTCCCAGCATAGAATCCCTTCTTCACCTCCAACAAAGCATAAATCACCCAATACTCTGATATCTATCACAAAACCAACAACAATTCTCTGCAATGTACAAAATTCCAGCCTGCTGGATCTCTTGGTGAGGGATCCATATATAGATGTATGCAAAGAGGATGAGTCAGCTCATGAATTGATTAGTGGCTTCTCTCTGTTAGTTCTTGCTTCCACTTGGAGACTGAGAGCCTCTTACTCATCACTGGTCAAATTCAGTGAGGCAAGTGTCATTGGAGAAGATTCTGGAAGCTTCCACCTCGTTGAATGACTCTGCCAGTTGTCATTTCCCGCTCAACGCACCCTGGTAGTGCATTCAAGTGTGTTGCAATGCACCTAGCCAGTGTATTTGGGTGCTTTGCAACGCAGCCAGCTAGTGGAGCACTTGAAATGATCCTGTTTTGACTAGCTTTGAGCAGTTTCTGGTGGAGAACTTCTGGGAGAAGCTGTAATTTGTTGACCTTGTTTCTTTAGGAGCTGGAACAACACTTTTAGGGACTTAGGATCCCTTGGTTTATGGACATTTCATGCTTATAGCTGTAAGGCACAAAAATGTCTATAACAGTTTCCCCCTAAAGTATGAGGCCGTTTATCGGGTGAAATGCTTTATTAAGAGGATCCGAAGTTCTTCTGATGCTGGGGAGGAGACCTGTAATAAGATACAATACAATACATTATTTTCATACTGTTTTCATGATCGAGCTGAGGCAGGCATTCCCATGCTCAGCTTTATAAATTCATTTTCATGTACATAGGACAGACAATCGTCTGATGGTAGACTGATGATTCTGATGAAGTCATCATCCTTTTGGTAGGATGATTATCTGTGCTGCAATGCTGTACATTTCAATGTCTTTATTTTTCCTGAATATATATCGCAGCCAGGATGGATGAAACTAGATCCGGGGTCTTCAATCTCGTCCGATCTTCACTCTAAGTACAAGTCGATCCATGTGAGAAATGTTTTGAAGTCGAACATGGAAAGACATCGCTTGATTACCAGTCAATGATGTAAACTGTTAACAAGCGCGAGAGGAATCACCGATAATGATAATGACCCTCAAGGTACTGCAGTACAATTCACGTGGTGTGAATAAAGGACTTGGCGTCGAACACCACACAAAATCTTTCGGTCAAAGGTCATTTATGTATACCTGTCGCCGGAAGTGAGAAACTTGCCATTGAGGCATGCAAGCTTCAAAGTACTGAAGGGGTGTTCCTAGATCAACTTCTTGGATAATGAGTTGATGTCGACAAGAAGCGATCTGTCAAAGGAGGGCCTTAATGAATCCCACATCAATGACACGGAACGGAGCAAATGATTTTGATGGAGGTGAAAACGATCTGGTGATATACGGTTCAGGGTGGCGGTCATGAAAGAGTGAAGTATAATGTATGGTAGTGGATGGGACATGGGTGACTTCCCTGGATGACTTCTCTTGAACATGTCGGCGACACTTATGTGATGGATCGGTAGCATTTACCCCAAATGTGGATGGTATGGCGTGACCATGGTGATGTGACCGGTGAATGAAACAACCCAACCCGACTCTGGCACGGAGTGGAAGTGTCATGTTCAAGAGCGACTTGCTACCAATAAAGTTTCTTTGAGTTTTCTTCCCAATTTTTCCCCAGTCATTTCTGACTCGTACCTCTTTATTTTTGTCAAGCTTGAGGAGGATAACATATGCTTGTTCTATAATTTGCCCTTCGGGCAAACCCATCGCTATGTTTTAACGAGCCTAGCGATAGTGAAACTCGTTCTCGTCTAAAGACAAGTTTGTCGCTATTAATCTTTTTAACGAGTCTAACGACAAAGATAACTCGGTCCTTTTCCTTTTTAGGGAGTCTGAAAAGGTACGTAAAGATAACTCCGGAATTCCTTTTTCGTCATCTAATCCCTTAAGTCCGAAAAAGTATAAAACAATACAGAAGGGATGAATTTTCGATAGTTTTAACAAGCCGAACAAAACAAGCGCTCGATCTTTTTGTGCAATAATCCCTCGAGTCCAAAAAGATTAAAATCTAGAGGAGGGATAGCACTTCCTGTCGCTTTAACGAGCTGGAAGGCCAAAACTCGGCAATCTTTTCATATTTTACGAGTCAAATGAAAAGAGCTTAAAGAAGACTCGTCTTTTGAGGAACGAGTGATAAAACGGGTAGCAGCTGATTCCAGGTAAGGTTTGGAATTCTCCAATCACGGCAGTGTCACAAGGATGGCTAGTGAAATCACTCTTCGCAGCTGTTCCTCAAAAAGGGTAAACAATCAAATGGAGATGACTGATCGGCCAATGGAAAAGTGGAGGTGACGGTGCAAACACGACCAAGGCTTTAATGGCTGAAAATGCTTCATTCACGGTGGTTATTTACCGGGGGAAAAGTTCATTTTTTAACGAGCTTAAACGCGGGTGGAAACATTTGCTCGGTCCGTGTTTATTTTTTAACGAGCTTGAATCTTGCGGTAAACACTGCTCGATTAATCCAGTCATATGATAAGAATGTCTCATTTAAAAATGGCAACTTTTAGATTTTTGCCCCACATCCTCTCTTCATGCAAGTTAGATGACGACTAATCCTACGAGTTTAAAGGGTTAGCCTACGGGTTTAAAGGGAGGACCTAAAAATTTAAAAAATAAATAGTCGCCCTTTGCTTGCACTCCAAAAGGTTTGCATGCCCCCAGGTATAAAACAGAGTTTCAAAGTTACCCCTCAATTTGCAGACAAAACATTTGTTCTATCAGGAGAGGCCTACCTCTTACAGGTTACCCAAAGATTGCTCTATTCGCGGTGCAAACAAAACACTTCCTCGGCGATATCTACCGAAATAGACAAAGGTGAGTGACTCCGTCTGTCAACTCACATAACTTTGACAAGAGAATCTTATTCTAGAACAACCCCTCTTCCAATCACGGACGGGGTACGGACTAGTCATATTCTCCCGCGGAAACCTACTCTATACCCGAAGTTTTCTTGCCGAAGCAGACCAGGATGCATGCCCCCTGGGTTTCAGTCATATCCCTCCGAATTACTCGCGCTCATCGGGAGGACGGACTGGGACTTGAGACATTTCTTGAGTGAAGAGACCATTTAGGGATGGTATATGACTATTTGCTATGGGTGATCCGGGAAATGAAAGCTGGTCCACGAGCTTGACCACTCTTCCTTCGTGCGGAAAACACATTACTCTAAAGAGTGAGGAGACGATGGCTCTCATGCAATAAATATAGTCTCGCCCAAGGAGTAGGTTATATTCCAAGGGTCCTTGAACGACCATGACGTTCAGGTGAACTGTCTTCCCTCTCAATGTTATGGGCACATCGGGAAGGATCCCTAAAGGTCGACTGGTTCCTTTATCAAAGCCCGTCAGATTTCTCATTTCAGGCAATAGCGATGGCGAACCAAGCGCTTTCCAAGAAATAGAGGAAAGGATACTCACAGAAGCCCCCTCATCTATGATGGTGCCAACCATGACCATTCTATATATTTGAACGATAATTCGGAATGGTATGCTTGCTGGCAAACGGGGTTTGCCTAGTTGATTCCAGTCGAAGGATACAACTAGGTTGCTTGGAGGTGGGACCGAGTAAACGGCCGGGTATGGCTCTGACGAACTTCCTTCCTGCGGTAAAGGAATGGGTGGATTGCCCCCATGTTCGTCGGAGTCTGTGTTGATGAAGAGAATTTGGATGGTGTCATCCTTATTCTCTTCAGTGACTGTATCATTCGAAGATAAAACCTCTGAAGGCAAGACCGGGTCAATTGCCACCTCGACCTTTTGACTTTCGTCTGGTATGGATTCAGTTGGTTTATCCTTAATGATAGACGCTTCAGCTGACCACTTGAGCGGGCCAGCTGGGTTCTCAACTAGTGACGGACTCGGCAAGATTTTTTTATATCCAGGAGGAAGTCGTAATGGTGAAACCGGACGATTATCCAAAACTCTTTTAGCTTCGTCTAAGAAGGGACAACGGTGGAGGGCATGGTCGCCTTCGCACAGTCTATAGGGAAATCTAGCTTTCCCTTTTTGTCCTGGGGCTTCACTTTCACTAGTTGACGATGTGTTTTCAACATGATCTCCAGAGGTTGATGACAGCGGATTGTGCAAACGAGGAGACCAGTCCCTTAGTATCCGAGGGATGCAAGGACAATCTCTGTGAAAGTGGTCTCTTCTACAAATGACACATGGCGATTTAGGCCTGGTCGGTGCTGTGTGTGGATTCTCATTAGACGACACTCGTTTTCCCTTATTCGCCTTCGGCTCCTCCTTCTTTTTCTCTTTCTTCTTCTTTTCCTTCTTCTCCTTAGGAACTTGGCTTTTAGCTTTACCCATCCCGTCAAGCGAAGAGGAAGGAGGAGAGGAAGAATTAGAGGAAGTAGAAGGTTGGTGGGTAACTCTGGACTCGTCTAATTGATGATTCGACTGTTAAGGAATAGTGGTGTTCTGAACGACATTGGTTGAGAAGAGCCATACTGGAAATCCAATTATCAGTCCTGGAAGCGACAATGTGGCCATATGGGGCGCACCAACATCTCCCCAAGAGGAGAAGGGACTAGTATTTCCACCAAGGGGAACTCCTTGGTTGGTAGGCTCCATTTTCTCAACCCAAAGATCAACACAGGAAAAGGGTGTGAATATTCCGTTTAAAATAAATTTTAACACGCTTTGACACAACTTGCTTTTTCAGTTTTAAAGAGTCGAGAAAAAACAAAAGATGACTCTAGTCTCTTTCGATTTTTAATGAGCCTGAAGTGACAAGTGCTCAGATGGACCTTTTTCGTTAAGGAGTCTGAAAAGGAATGAAAGGGACTGCTCTGGAGGTCTAGGTAGAGGGAGTGCCAAACCAATCGCAAAACCGCAGAATACTTTTTAGGGTACGGCGGTCAATCTTCCCGAATGCTGTGTTCAGTGCATTGCGATCAGTAGGGCGGCCGACACGGCTTCCTATGGATAAAGGTTTTATGCCTATAGGGGTCTCCCAATATATACTCGACAGTACGTGGGAGCACAAGTCCGTACTGGCACTTATCGTCTCAAAGTGGAGGAATCACCCAACCATCAGTGAGGACAATAGTTACCAGGCTTTACGACGCCGGAATACGTCTCTAGCCTAGACCTCTAGATGTTGTGCGTTAAGCTACAAAGCGTTGTTAAGTTCATTGAATTTATTTTAGGTTGATCTTTCTTATGAAGTTTGCCTTTTGGGTTCACCACGAGATGTAGATGTAATTCCTAAAATTAAATCTAAAGATGATAAGCAAGCTTTTATCTCTTTTCAGCAATGAAAATCCTAGCTACAAGGGGAAAAGAAAGACACAATCTTTTCTCAAAGAGCAAAGAGCACACTGTAAATGCACTTTTCCTAAATCAAGCCATACAAACTGTCAATATGCAAATGCACTTGTGCATGTATTTGTTTTTCACTTTCTTAATATTGATGCCTAAAAAGAAAGTTGTTGTACAAATTTGAATTCGATTTCAAATGAAAAACACAAACAAGCTTCTTTTCGAAATCAAAAGGTAGAGACGATTACGACACTTTATGATTTTGAAGTAAACGCTTGTTTCGACACTAGAAATTCGCTAATTCAAGCCAAAGGCAAAAGTAAAAGTGTAATCAACTGTCAACAGCAAATAAACTTTCTCCTAAGATCAAAACGACACTTACGATAGATCTAGATCTAAGGGCGACAGTATGACTAGTTTACTTTTGCAATGGGAAACTGTAAATGACGTAACAAATACACAAAAACAAATACAGTTTCCTTTATACAACTGAGGCGGAATTAAGGCAAAGAAAAGGGGCTTTTAAACAGACAAACACACTGATCACAGGCTGCAAAAATCAGAGGCAAAACTGGAAAAAGTGAGCAAAGAACCTCAGCTAGGCAGGGCTAGGCTGATCAACGCACCTGCTACACAGAGAAACTGAATTGCAACGCAGGTAGCCCTCTCGGGAACTGCACTGAAATGCAGAGTCTCTTCACAGAGCCTGCGCTGAAGCAGAAACGAGAGTTTTCTCTAGGTTCTGGGTCACATTTTGCAGTTTAATCTATGGTTTTTGGCCGGGTAAAAGCAATCAATTGTGCACAATCAGAGGGTTGATTTACAAGAGGTTTGAGAGCTATCACAAAGGGTAATCAGATCATCTGTGAGTCAACTGTTCAGATCATAAACAGGCCCAGTGATTGGACTAGAGTAGCAGATGTCTACTTTGCATTTGTAAATGGCAAATGCAGTTCGATTCGCTACTCCTAAGTTTATGAGATGAACAACAATAGAAACACAAATAAACTAACTAGACACGATCCCCAGCGGAGTCGCCATTTTGTTTTCGGGAAAAGTGTCTATTTAGAACGACCCTATCCCACTGGGTTGTGACAGAGACCTCAGAAACAAACAAGGAAAACTACTCTTGTATTCTTCTTTATGAACTATAAACGAAGATGATTAAGATGAACCGACCTGTGTCTTGCGCTAGTTGTTCGATCCAATCTCTCTTCTCTTTGCTAGCTTCCAACGATCTGCTCCCTCACTTGCCCAGCATCACCAAGTTCCTGCAAGTTCACAGAAGAGAGAAACTACACAAAGACATAGATTTATGTTCATAAAAAGCTTAGGATCAGATTTAAGCTAAACATACAAATATAACACACATCAGATATACAAGCATGTAGGAGAAACTCAAGTAGTTTTATTGATAAAACAAGAAGATCCAGGAGGAGTTACAACCGATGATTCCTGATCCAGCATCAACCTCCCAGCATAGAATCCCTTCTTCACCTCCAACAAAGCATAAATCACCCAATACTCTGATATCTATCACAAAACCAACAGCAATTCTCTGCAATGTACAAAATTCCAGCCTGCTGGATCTCTTGGTGAGGGATCCATATATAGATGTATGCAAAGAGGATGAGTTAGCTCATGAATTGATTAGTGGCTTCTCTCTATCAGTTCTTTCTTCCACTTGGAGACTGAGAGCCTCTTACTCATCATTGGTCGAATTCAGTGAGGCAAGTGTCATTGGAGAAGATTCTGGAAGCTTCCACCTCGTTGAATGACTCTGCCACTTGTCATTTCCCGCTCAACGCACCCTGGTAGTGCATTCAAGTGCGTTGCAATGCACCTAGCCAGTGTATTTGGGTGCTTTGCAATGCAGCCAGCTAGTGGAGCACTTGAAATGATCCTGTTTTGACTAGCTTTGAGCAGTTTCTGGTGGAGAACTTCTGGGAGAAGCTGTAATTTGTTGACCTTGTTTCTTTAGGAGCTGGAACAACACTTTTAGGGACTTAGGATCCCTTGGTTTATGGACATTTCATGCTTATAGCTGTAAGGCACAAAAATGTCTATAACAACCCCCAAGCAAGAAATTGATATCAAAGGTGTAGATGATGAGGAACAAACTCTTTCCTCTAGTTATGAATTACAGTGATTGGGTCAGTTCTTTTACAATTGCATGTTCTAATGATTATTGGTTATGGCACTCTTGGTTTGGACACTTGCACTTTTCCAGTTTAAGATTGTTGCAACAGAAATAGATGGTCAAGGGATTACTTCCCATCAAAGAACCTACTAGTACTTGTGAGTGTTGCATCTTGGGAAAGCAACATTGTGAAAGTTTTCCAAAGGGTGTTGCATACAGAGCAAAGCAACCTCTTGAGCTAGTGCATACAGACTTGTGTGGACCTATGAGGACACAGTCGATTGGTGGGAGTTGTTACTTCCTCACTTTCATTGATGACTATAGTAGAAAGAATTGGGTTTACTTCTTAAAGCAGAAGTCTGAAAACTTTGAAAATTTCAAGGAATTCAAAGCCTTAGCAGAGAACCAAAGTGATAAAAAAATCAAGGTATTGAGGTCAGATGATGGTGGAGAATATGATTTAAAGACATTCCATGATTACTGCAAACAACATGGAATCAGAAGAAAGTTTCCAGCCAGGTACACACGGCATCAGAATGGTGTAGCAGAAAGAAAGAATAGGACAATTACGAACATGGCAAGAAGCATGTTGAAAGGCATAAACTTGTATTATGAGTAATGGGACAAAGTATTTGCATGTGCTATTTATGTGAACAACAAATCTCATACAATTTAAGAGTGTGATGAACATAGTACCAGAAAAAGCATGGTGAGGTATGTCTTGCAGCGTATCTCATCTCAGAGTATTTGGATGTGTAGCTTATGCACATGTGCCTAAGGAGAAAAGAAGCAAATTGGATGATAAAAGTGAAAAATGCATATTTACTGGTTATAGTGAGCAATCACGAGTTTACAAATTGTGTAATCCTGTCACCAAGAAGACCATAATTAGCAGAGATGTTGTGTTCAAAGAACAAGAGTCATGGAATGGAATTGTAGACAAAACAATTGATGCACAAGTGCCATGGGTGAAAGAAGACGATGTAGCAGAAAAGGAGCAACAAGAATCACAGGTGAAGACACCAAACAGAGACACACCAACAAGGACTCCAATATTTTCAAAGCAACATGGATCTTCAAGCAGATCAACAGACCAGGATTCTCCTAATAGAAAATCAAGTGATGAATCAAGCAATCACTACAACAAAAAAGGTCATTGGTGAGCATCATGCCTATGACGGACCTTTAAGGTAGTCACCAATATTTCATATGGTGACGGTCCTTAAAAAGGCATTGTTGTAAGTGCATAAAGTGATGGTCATTTAAGGTTTGTCACCAAAACCATTTTCAGTGACACTTTTGGTGAGGGTTGTTAAAGGCCCGTCACTAATTCTACTTTGGTGACACTTCTAGTGATGATCTTTTATTGACCCTCACTAATGCTCTTTTTGGTTACTTTTGGTGATAATCAAAAAATGTTCATCATCATTGATCATTCCATTGAGCTTTTGATGACGTTATGAGCATGTTACTATATTTTTTATCAAAAGATAATGATTTAATACCATTGTTGTGGAGTCCTTTTGATCCAGATTTAAACATGAACACAACAAATTATAGAGATAACTATAAAAACAAAGATGTAGTGGAAATAATACTTCATTTCATTAATGCAAAATACTGAAATATGCTTACAAACAGAAATGGAAATAAACCAACAAGGGCGATGGTAGCTTATCTCTTAGAAGAGACGTGGTGGTTACATGCCTTTGAACTATGTTACAATGAGGCTCAAAAGCCTATTTATTGTTCATAAACAATGGAAAACCATAAACATCCAAAATTCTAACCCTAGGAGATGAAACGCCACAATATGGGCCCCGTTTTTGGCAAATTGGTACATCAACTTCCCAGGATTGTAACTTTGGCATACGATCTTCGTTTGACGTGAACCATATCTTGTTAAAAAGATAAATCTAAGTACTACAACTTTGGGAAGAGAAACATCCATCCATGGACCATGTTGCTCCCAGATTTCCCAAAAAACGTAGTTTAGGGCCTCAAAACGGCTCTGGAAGTTCAGGACTCGAACAACTACTAAAAATAGTAAATTGTGTTGTAAATAAGGAAACTGAAAAACCAAAAGAGACAGTTGTGGGGGTCCAAGTGGGATAGGTGGGTGGCCACCAACATCCACCTGGATCATTCCTCCCCCCTTATGAAGAAATGGTCCCCATTGCGTTGAGTTACTCCATCTGCTAAAATTGGTCCCTAGTGAGTTGTTCTGCAATCTCGGATGTGTCCAGTAATGGTGGGAAGCATGGTCGAGGACGGTACACGTTGAACACTTGGTGTAGGCGAAGGAATGGAGGAACGATGTGCTCTAAAGAATTGTTTACCACAGTCTTCGTAATGCTGTAAGGACCATGTCAGAGTGGTTTGAGCTTCTGATGGGCTCTGGTAAGGTGTTCTTTATGCATATGTAACCAAACTTTGTCGCCCACCTGAAACTTGTGTGGTGCCCTTGTGGGTGAGGAGAAGTTGTTCCTATGTTATTTTATGACCATATCCCTCTGTTGTTGTTGCCGTGTGGAGGAACCCTTCATGGGGGTCATGGATGTGGCGAAAATCTTCCCATTACTTTGGGAGTGATCCAGACAGAAAATGAATTTCCTAGTCTGGGAGATGAACTTGTTGCATTTCTTAGCAGTGCTGAAAGAGGTGGCGGTAGGTGGGGCTACCTCCGGTATCATGTATAATGAATTACCCAAAGAAATAATAACAGTGTGAGGACTTGACTCATTCACAGCATGTCACCTCCATAAGTATGGTTGGCCTAATAAGACATCAAAAACATCAAGCGGTGCAACATCACACAATACCTCATCTGTGAAGGGCTTGATGTTGTAGGGAAGGAGACACTGCTGGCAAACTCAGAGATCTCGTCCTTGGTGAAGCCACTCAATGTTGTACAGTTGCGAGTGTGGTATGGTTGGGAGTCCCAGCCACTTCACGACCTCTGTTGAAATGAGGTTCTTTTGGCTACCACTGTCGACAATGAATTGTAGTGGCGAACCCTTCACCCATATTTGTGAGTGGAAAAGACACTCCCCCTCCTCTAGATCTTCGGGCTCATTCTTCAAGATCTTGGCAGTGGCAACAATAGCCCTGGGCTCCGTGTCAATGATATGCTTCCCTTTACCATTCCCCTTATCGGGTTTTGAGTCAGGGTTGGAACATGAAACTAATTTTGAAGCCTTCAACTTGGCCACCAATGACTGCTTGGTTCAACACTCACTTGTGTTATGAGTGGGACTCTTGTGGAACTCTCACCACTTTCCTGTGTCCTTCGACTTCGTGATGTTGTTCTTTTCTTACAACTTCGACGGGTTATATTGGGTTGCCCCATCTTGGCTTTGTCCTTGGTTCTATGACTTGGCGAAGCCTTTCCCTTGCTTCAGATTTGCAGATCCAAAGTCTCGCTTCTTCTATTTAAACTTCTGCTCGATTTTGACAGCGTATTGGTACGCCGTGCCGAGCAAGGAGATGTTCAGGAACTCCATCTCTTCCTGGATGTACTTGTGTAGGTAGCCACGGTATTTGAGTACCAAATGCAACTCAGAATCCTTGATACCCAACTGCGTGCAAAGGGTATGAAAAATGTTTGTGAACTCCAGCACATCTTGGTTCCTTCCTTGTCGTAGCGTGGTCCACTTTATATATTTGTCCTCGTAGCTTTTGACAGGGCAGTACTGCTCCTTGATGGCATCCCAAAATGAATTCCAAGTGGGTGCGGTTGAAAGTAGTGAGCCCGTACTTTCATCCTTCTGCTCGTAGTAGGTTCCCACTAGTCCTTGACGTGGGGGGCTGCTTTGAGAAGAGAAAAAAAAACTTCTCCTGACTCGAAAAATCATGAACATAAGAATACCCTTCTAGCAGATTTAACCATTTATCTACGACATTTGCATCTATTTGACCCTCAAATATGGCGATTTCAAAATCAACTTGTACAACAATGTAAACTTTGAAACGGGAACTATAAACTCAAAATGGGAACTCTGGCCAAAAAACCCCGAAAAAACATCAAAAACAGTGCTAAAAACGAAAAGTGTTGATGTTGGAATAACAAAACATAAAATAAAAAAACACAAAACAAAAAAAATCAAACATCAAAAATAAAATCAATCATAAAAATGTAAAATGTAAAAAAAAAAAAAAAAAAAAAACAAAACAAAATTAACCTATAAAAAATAAGAATTAACAAACTAGAAAAAAATTACAAATTATCAACAAATAAATAGTAAAAAAAACATATTTAAAAAAAATTGGGGAAAAAAAACAAATATGTAAACCATAAAAAAATTTGGGAAAAGAAGAAAAAACACAATTAAAAAACTATAAAATTAAGTAGGTAACAATAGAAAAATTAAAAAAACATTAACAAAAAACTAAAAAAAATTAAAATTAAAAACAAACTAGATTTAAAAAAAAATAAATGGAAAATTAACGAAAAAAATTTAAAAATTAGTGAAATTAAGATTAAAATGATGATTACTTAAAAAATAAATGTAAAAATACATATATATAAGACAAAATATAAATAAAAAATATTAAAAAAAAATTGTTTAATCATAAAAGAATTTGGAAAAAAAAAATAAATAAATAAAAAATTTATATATATAAATTTAAGTAAGTAAAAATATAAAGATTAAAAAAATCATTAACAAAAACTAGCAAAAAAAAAAAAACAAACTAGATTAAACGAAAGTAGAAAATTAACAAAAAAATAAAATTAAAAACTAGTAAAATTAATATTAAAAACATTTAGAAAAAACTAAAAGGACAAAAATAAGCTCAAATTATTAAAAAAAAAAAACTAAAAAAATATCGAAATTTTAAAAATATAGGAATTTTCCAATAAAAAAAAATAAAAAAAATTAAAGAACATTTTCAATTTACAAAAAATAGTCTTTTTGATTTAAGAATAAATAAATAAATAATTTTTTTTATTAAAATTTCATTATTTATTTAAAAACAAACAAAAAAAATTAAAGATAATTTTTTTTTAAAATGTAATTTTTTTTTTTTTTTTTTTTTTTTTTTTTTTTTTTTTTTAAATTTGAAAGAAAAAATTCATTAAATAGAAGTAATAAAAATTATTAAATTTTAATTTATTAAAGAAAATTAATAAAAACAAAATTAATAAAAAATCTATTAAAATATTTTAATAAAAATTAAATTTTAATTTTTTTTTTATAACTTTTGTTTTTAAACAATTATTTATTTAAATCATAAAAAAAAATTTAATTTTCTTAAAACAAATTTTAATTTTTTAATTTAAAATTTAAAAAATTATTATTATTATTTTTTTAAATTAATATATCAAAAAAAATTAATTATGATTATGTTTGTTAAAAAAAATTAAAAAATATTGTTAAACATTTTTTTATTTTTTATTTATTAAAAGAATTTTTTAAAAAAAATATTAAAATTTTTTAATGCTATTTTATGGTTTTATTTAAAAAATAATAAAAAAAAATGAGGACCACCGGGCGGCGGGAGGGCCGTGGGTCGATTCCCAGAATCGACCCACGGCCCTCCCGCCGCCCGGTTGTGGCGTGGTCGGGGGCCTAGGGCCTGCACGCAAAAAAGAAAAGATAGCGTGAACAATGGCAGTTTTCATGAGAGGAATATTTTATTGCAATACCAAAGAAACAGTGTGCTAAACGAATTGAGCCAAGTGGGTTGGCGTGAGGAGCATGATGCGAGTGAATAGGATTGGTGTGATCCCATTCGCTATTTGTTGGTACGAACAATGAGATTTTTTGGTACAAAGGGTCGATTGGGTGCCCAGTTTTTTTGAGGTTGTGGTGAACTATGCTTAGTTCCAGGTTGCATGATTGGGCGTGAAGACGAGCAGACTGGATGATCCTATTGTTCGCACATAGGGAGGACGTGTGGATGATCACTGTCGACAGGGTAGCTTCCTTGGAATTCAAGCGAGATCTTGATGTTTGGGAGATAGAGTGGCTTGTGGAAGGCGTGAGAATGGAACATTTGGATCGATGGATAGTGTGATTAGATCGTTGAGTACGAAATGTTGGAGAAAGCCAAGCAGCTAAAGAAGAGATGTGCCAAACTGCGAACGTGGATGCAGGTTGTGCAAGAGTATATGAAGTGGGCACTGGAGGTGCAAATCGGAATCTCTGCTCGGTTGATCACAAAGGATAGCCCACAAGATTGCAGTGATCTACTCGACTAGTCGTAGTAAGTCATTACTCAATGAGGGAGAGGATTCGTTGTGATAAAAGGTGAATTGTAGTGGTTGTGTAGAGTGAAAAAGGATGGCAACGATAGATGCACCCAAATGCTGAGAAGGTACACCAGATCATAGTGCCATCATTTCACGAATTGTTCTGATTGAATTCCAAGAGATCGTAGTGATTGGGTTCCATGAAATCACAGTGTGAGGGTTCTGCAAGATTGTTGTAATGTGGAATGATATCATTGAGGAATGTACAATCCTTGTGAAGCAGCAAGAGGAGAGAAGCTTAGTAATGGTGCGGAAATGGCGATGACATCGTGATGCCCTAGCCCAAGCTTATCGTTGGAAAATCCCCCTTTGTCTTTGGATGGCAAAGAACCATGGCAGTTTGGATAGCAACTTCTAGTTGGAAAACGAATCCAGCGAATGTCACATCACTGACAATGATTTCCTACAAAAGAGCAAGATCGGTTCTTACAAATAGCCAAATGTGGGGCAAATAATGAAGGAGGCACTGCCCGCCACTGTAAATGTGCTCGAGGATACTAAGAAATATGTATAGGAGTGCATCTTTGAGTTCATCATCGGTGAGACCTCCAATAAGCTTCAATGTGAAATGCAGTCAGCAACGATGATTTGTTGTCGGGGATGATGACCCAAGGTTTAAGGACCGTATTTATCATGTTCGTGCTCGCATGAATAAGAGGATGTCACCAAGAAAAGATAGGGTGAACAATGGCAGTTTTCATGAGAGGAATATTTTATTGCAATACCAGAGAAACAATGTGCTAAACGAATTGAGCCAAGTGGGTTGGCGTGAGGACCATGATGCGAGTGAATAGGATTGGTGTGATCCCATTCGCTATTTGTTGGTATGAACAATGAGATTTTTTGGTACAAAGGGTCGATTGGGTGCCCAGATTTTTTGAGGTTGTGGTGAACTATGCTTAGTTCCAGGTTGCATGATTGGGCGTGAAGACGAGCAGTCTGGATGATCCTATTGTCCGCACATAGGGAGGACGTGTGGATGATCACTGTCGACAGGGTAACTTCCTTGGAATTTAAGCGAGATCTTGATGTTTGGAATTTAAGCGATTGCGTGCAGGCCCTGGGCCCACGGCCGCGCCACCACCAGGCGGCGGGAGGGCCCACGGCCCTCCCGCCGCCTGGTGGTGGCGCGGCCGGGGGCCCTCATTTTTTTTTTATTATTTTTTAAATAAAACCATAAAATAGCATTAAAAATTTTTAATATTTTTTAAAAAAATTCTTTTAATAAATAAAAAAAAAAAAAATGTTTAATAATATTTTTAAATTTTTTTTTAACAAACATATTTAAAATTAATTTTTTTATATATATTAATTAAAAAAAATTAATAATTTTTTAAATTTTAAATTAAAAAATTAATTTTTTTTTTTAAGAAATTTTTTTATTTTTTATTTTTTTTATGATTTGTATTTTGAGATAAATAACTAATTGTTTAAAAAAACATTATAATTTTTTTTTTAATTAAAAAAAGATGGTTTAAAAAAAATGTAAATGTAAATTTTTTATTTTTTTTTTAAACATAAAATGTAGGTTTAATTTTTTTTTATTTTTTTTGAAAATATAAAATGTAGTTTTAATAATTTGAATTTTTAAATTAAAAAATAATAATAATAAAAATTGTTTAATTTTTTTTTTTTTTTTTTAAATAAAAGACAAGATTGTTTAAAAAAAAATTATTTATTTATTTTTAAATAAAATAGGTATATTTAATAAAAGATAATTGCATTTTTGTTTCTTTAATAAAAAATAACCATTATTTTGGGTTTTTTTTTTTTATAATTTAAATTTATTTTTGTTTTTTTTTAATATTAATTTTACTAGTTTTTTTATTTTTTTCGTTAATTTTTTTTTTTTTTTTAAAACTAGTTTGTTTTTATTTTATTTATTTTATTTTTTTCCTAGTTTTTTCTATTTTCTCTATTTCTATATATATATATATATATATATATATATATATATATATATATATATATATATATATTTTTGTTTCTTTTTTCCAAATTTTTTATGGTTTGTGAGATTTTTTTTTTTTTTTTTACATTTTTTGTTTTTTTTTTTTAATATTAATTTCACTAGTTTTTTAATATTTTTTCGTTATTTTTCTATTTTTTTCTTTAAATTAGTTTGTTTCTATTTTTTTTTTTCCTAGTTTTTGTTAATATATATATATATATATATTTTTCTCAATATTTACTTACTTAATTATATATATATATATATATATATATATATATATATATATATATTTTAATTTTGTTTTTTTTTTCCAAATTCTTTTATGGTTTATGATATAATTTTTTTTTAACATTTTTAATTTTTTGTTTTTGTCTTTTTTATATATATTTTTATATTTGTTTTTTAGAGACAATTATTTCATGTGGATTGAAAATTTAGTTAATGATGTATAAATATGTAGAATATCGAAAATGTAAAATATCGACCTTCTTCTTTAAATATGCAAATCAATAAAAGCCCCACTACAAAAAAAAAATAAAAAAAATAAAAACTAGAAAATATGAAAAAGAAGATCACTTCCAAAATTATTAAATTTACGAAATAATTATTTACATTTCATACATTAGAAAATTTAAAGTCAAAAAATAGGTCTTTTAAAAAAAGGGTTACGAAGTAATTATTTACATTTCATACATTAGAAAATTTAAAGTCAAAAAATAGGTCTTTTAAAAAAAGGGTCTGATGCAGAATAACCATTTTTTAAAATTAGCATGAAAATCACTACCATTCTAAAACGCAATGTACATAAAAAAAATGAAAGTGCAAAAAACTATGCTCTAAAAAAAACATGTGTGTTCTGCATCACCCCTTTTCAAAATCGGGTCATTTTTTTGCTATCTCTACAAAACGGGTAACAGTATCAGTTCCCGTTTCAAAGTTTACATTGTTGTACCTTAAAGGGTGTGGTGTTTCCAAAGTAGTTGTTGGATGTCGATGTGTCACCTTTGGGTAGCCGCTGAAGGATTTGGGCAAAGTTGTCCATCATCGTGTTCCTTTGTCACTCGAGGGCTTCTTCGAGCAAGATTTTGATAGGATCTCCTCCTCCTCATCTTTCTTTTCATCTACCATGGGAGGCCGTTGGGATTTGCGAGGCTAGTCTTGCAAAGGTTCGACCAGTTTAAGCCCTAACTCCTTATATCTCGACCTCGTTGGGGACATGCAAAGAAAAATAGAGAAAAAAGCAGACTGTTTTGATACCACTGATCCAGATTTAAACAGGAATGCAAAAAATTACAGAGATAGCCATAAACACAAAGATGCAATGGAAATCATACTTCATTTCATTAGTGCAAAATACTAAAATATGCTTACAAATAGAAATGGAAATAAACCAGCTAGGGCGATGGTAGCTTATCTCTGAGAAGAGATGTGGTGGCTACTTGCCTCTGAACTGTGTTACAATTAGGCTCGAAGGTTTATTTATTGTTGAGAAACAATGGAAAACCCTAGCATGTCTAGCATTCGTTGAGATGCCTTGGTATTCTTTGGCATGGTTTAATATTAAAGTTATTTGAGATCAATTATTGGAAAGTAGATGAGAAGTAACAAAGGAATATTTGGCACTTAGAATGCACTAACACTTGGCACTTGGCACCTATTGACACCTGGTGTTGGTGTGCCTAGCATGCCCCTCTTGGAAAAGGTAAATTTATGACTTATTAACCCTCTTATGTGTTCATTTCCTTGTAGTTTAACTTGTTTCTCCTTTTTGTTGCCTTGACAGTCCCTAACACATATTGTCACACACTTGCACATCTTGTCATGCCTTAGCACTTGGCACATCTTAGCATATTTTACATGCCTTCGCACTATCTGGCACATGTTATCATTCCCTAGCACGCCTTGGAACTAATGCCCTCACAACTAGCCTTACCTTTTTTTCACGACTTAGGAATGAAATCAAGTCCTTAGCTACTGCAGTTCATGTGACATTAGCCTTCTTCACCCGCAACAACTTGACCAATTGCACCTACTACAAGTTGGTTGTCCCTTGTTCACCTAAGAAATGGCTATAACTCATCTGAGGCCATTCATGTCCAAGCTCAATTCGTCCCACTTAAGAACTTACCAAGACAAGGATCACATCTATCCATGGCCATAAAACAACTAAGCAACATAGCTTACACGGGAAATATTTCACATGTATGTCTAGTTCATATAAACAATACAAAATTAACTAAAGTTTGCAAGAACCACGAGATGCACAATACTCACAAGATATAAGTTGGCACAAGTCGAGTCCCCCAAAACTTATACACAATAATGTACAATATGCAATTATCTAAAATAGTTTAAAACATGTGCATTCGACGAAAGTGTGCCACATGTCATAGAAAAATA
Organism: Pinus tabuliformis; assembly: GCA_031772625.1. NCBI lineage: Eukaryota > Viridiplantae > Streptophyta > Pinopsida > Pinales > Pinaceae > Pinus > Pinus tabuliformis. The sequence continues at coordinate 1,492,632,579 of CM062816.1, read as the reverse complement.
ATAGCTAAAGGAAAAATAATGTTTTTCCTAGCAAAAAGTCTCCCTTTGTCTAAAACTCCTCTATTGAGCCCCTTATCACAACTGTAGGCTTGCCTCCTACAAATCCTATTATGAACTTCTCCTAACACACTTTGTCCTTGGCACACTTGAATTCACTGACAGTCCCCGGCACACTCTTATTTGTTCATTTCCATGCATTTTCACCTAGTTCTTCCTTGTGATTCATTAGCACTCCCTAACACTCCTCAGCATGCATTTATATTATCATGCATGTGTTAGCATGCCTTTTCATTCCTTGGCATGCCATGACCCTCCCTAGCTATCATGCCCTCACAACTACCCATACTTAATTTGCAACTTGGGAACCCAACCAAGTCCTCACTTGACTACAAGAGCTTGACCAAGTTACGGTTACTACAACTAGACTATGTTGTTGAATTGTGTAGCTTGGGAGGTACTCCACAAGCCTAGTGAGATGGGTTTGTGTGAATTTTTTCACAAAAGGATTTTTGGGCAATAACAAAAGCGAATGGGTTTTGGACCCAAGATGGGGTTTAAAATCTAAAAGAAAATTAAAAAGGAAAATTAATATTTCCTAAGGTCTAAGTGGATAAAACCTGTAAGTTATAGAGGGTTCCTAAGAGGCCTAACTAGGAAAATCTATTTAAGGAGGCCTTAGTATGAAGGCAATAACATCAAGTGAGAAGGAGCTATTTGATCAAGGAGGCTAGGAGAGATGTAGTCCTAATGTAGGTTGAGTTAGAGGGCTAAGTAAGGGTTGCTAAAGGGAGGCCATGATCATTCACCAAGAGCAAGATCATCATGTGAGGGTTCACAAGAATGTCGCATACCTTAATTGGCTTGAGCTAGGAAGTAGGATGGCATATTGTTGGTTCTCTTCTGGCAAATTGAGCTCAAGAGAGGAAGCTCATGAGAATTTGGGCATGTGATTTCAGTGGTGCTTTTATGTGAAGGCCACATCAAATTCTGATGGTTAGTAGGCCACAAGGTTTGTGATAAAGACCAACACAAATGGAGGAGGGCTTGCATTGGAATTTAGGGCCAAAAAAAAAAAAAATTAGTCGCAGGTTTACTATTGAATGAGGTAACTGTAGTTTGAGGGTCATAGAGATCTAAAGTTCAAGTCAAGATTCAGTCAAAGAAATTTCCAAAATATATGGATTTGTATGAGCTAGGCCAAGTCTCTTATGGAGGCAAGAGTTGTTGTTTTTTCTATGGGTGGATAGTTTTTTCTCTAAAGAAATTAGAACTAAAGCATAATGCCTTAGTTAGGATAGTTTTCTAGCATTTTCAGTCCATAAGGTATTCCCTTAAGGCTGTGACAAATCTGCATATAAGAATAGGGGTTATGACCCTTAAAGTGAGGTTTATCTTTGCAATATAGACCATGGTTCTGGAAGATGGTTTACTGAAATATGTGTGGAGATAACAAATCCAAATGAGGGTGGAACTTGAGTAGAAAATTGAGCAGAAGAAATGTGCCATATGAGGAATGGATTGACATGAAGATGAGTTGATTTTAGTGGATTGTCCATAGAGTTTTGGACAGAGATCTGAAGCAGCCTATTAACATTTAGTCAATGGACTATTAGTGGATGATTTGTGACCCTAATTTAGTCATCTAAAAATTATTAGAAGGATGATAAGAGGAGTAGTTCAGATTTGTTGATATATTGGACAACAAATAAATTGGTACACAATAATAATGATACTAAGAGGACTCAAATCACTATTAGGTGGAAGATTTGAAGAAACCTAGTTGAGGGTAGTCTTGTGGGCCCCATATCAGTGAAATAATTGAATGTGTTTGGGTAAATTGATGGCAGTCAAATTACAGTTAGAGGGTTGTTAGGTGACTATCAAAGAAGAGTGTTATGTCCCATACTTGTGAAGGAAAACAAGACTAGTATAAGGGAAGGTGTATTGGGCCTAAGGACGTGTATACTTTGAAGGACTGAAGTAGCAGTCAAGTGGGCTAGTCAGCGAGCCATAATTCATTGTATTGTAGAGGATTGAGTCAGTGAGAAGAAGGGAAGCCTCCATAGCCCTAGACTTGTCATCCTGGAGCAACAATATGGAAAAAGTAGGTAGACTAAAGAGGTTTTCACAAATAGAGTTATGAACAGCTGATCATAGAAACCAAGCATTGCAAACCTTGAAGGAAAAAGGAGGTAGCTAGAGGTAATTCTTTTTGAGCCAAGTTCAGTAACCTAAAGGAGTTGAGTTCATTGATAGAGGAAGATTGAGGAGTTGCAGAATGGGAGGCAAGAGGACTTACCACATGTGTTTAGAACACATGGACTGAAAGGGTTGTGTGTGTCCACCATCAAAAAGTAGGTCAAGTTTTGTCTTGTTCAAGGTATATTGGTTGTCAAAGGACTAACACCAAGCCCTAGTTGTATTCCTTGTATCAGTGTGATTGTAAAGGGCCACGATCCCTGGTATGAGATCTCTAACCTGTTCTATTATAGTTTATAATATAATGAAGAAGGGTTTGAAAAAGTTAAAAATTTTCATGTGCACTAGTTGATTCCATGATGTGTGTAGATTTTGTTGTGCAAAGTAGATGTGTTGTGGCACTTGAGTGTGTTTGCATCAAATATTCTAAGACCAAACCCAAATTCTCATGTGTTGTGGAAATTCAACATATGCCTTGTTCACCTAAGAACTACTTGTAACTCATCTTAGGATACTCATTTCCAATCTCAACTCATCCCACTTAATAAGTTACCAAGACAAGGCTCATCACATCCAAACGTGGCCGTAAAAAAAATTAATCAGCACAGTTTACATCTTGACATGCCATATCACTGGTATGTCTTAGAATGCCTTGGAACTATGTGGCATGTGTTATCATCCCCTAAATTTCTTTGCATACTTTGACACTCCCTAGCACACCCTAGCACTCTTTAACATGCCTTGATAGTTTATCATATCTTGGAACTACCTAGCATATAACCTTGTCACTCCCTCCTTAACACACCTAGAGCTCATTAACACTCTTCGTCACACACTCTTATTTATTAATTTCCATTCACTTTGACCTAGTACTTCCTTATGTTTCCCTGACACTCTCTAACATGCATTGGCACACCCTGGCACTTGAAACATCTTGGCATGTCACCCTAACACTCTAGAATTCGTTGGCACTACCCATCATACCTTGTCACTCTCTCCTTAGCACACCTAGAGCTCACTGACACTCTCAGTCACAAACTCTTATTCATTCATTTCCATGAATTTTTACCTAGTACTCCATTGTGTTTCCCTAGCACTCCTTAACACTCCTTGGCACATTTTGGCACACCCTAGCACCTAGGACATATTGGTATGTTTCCCTTGCCTCTAGCATGCCTTAATACTGCCTAACATACCTTGTCACTCCCTCCTTAGCACACCTATAACTCACTGACACTTCCAATCACAAACTCTTATTTGTTCATTTCCATGCATTTTGACGTAGTGATCCCTTGTGTTTCCATGGAACTCCTAGCTAACACTTCCTTGAATGCATTGACACATCTTCACTGCATGTCACCTTAGCACTCTATAATTTCTTAGCACTGCCAAGCATGCCTTGTCACTCCTCCTTAGCACATTTTTAACTCATTGACACTCCTTATCACACACTCTTGCTCATTCATTTCCATTCATTATGACATAGTGCTCCCTTGTGTTTCCTTAGCACTCCCTAATACTCCTTGGCACACCTAGAACTCACTGACACTCCCTGTCACACATTATTGTTCATTCATTTACATGCATTTGAAACTTACGCTCCCTTGTGTTTCCATAGCACTCCATAACACTCCCTAGCATGCATTGGCACACCCTAGCACCTAGCATATCTTGGCATGATGCCATGGCCTCTAGCCTTCCTTAGCACTACCTAGCATACCTTGTCACTCCCTCCTTAGCACACATGGATCTCACTGACACTTCTTGTTATAAAATATTAATAATTAATTTGCATGTATTATTTTGACCTAGTTCCCCCTTGTGGTTCCCTATAACTCCCTAACACTTCCTACCATGTGTTGGCGCACCCTGGCACCTGGCACATCTTTGTTGCATGTTGTTCTGGCACTCTAGCATGATTTAGCGATGCATAGAATACCATGTCACCCCCTCCTTATCACAATTGGAACTTGCTGAAACTCCCTATCACACATTCTTATTCATTTATTTTCATGCATTTTGACCTAGTTCTGCCTTGTGTTTCCCTGGCACTCCCTAACACTCAGCACGCATTAGCAGACCTTGGCACTTGGGACATATTGGTGTGCTTCCCTATCACTCAATCATGCCTTGAAACTATCTAGCATATCTTATTACTCCCTCTTTAACACACTTGGAACTCATTGAAACTTCATTTCTATCAATTTGAAACTAGTACTCCCTCGTGTTTACCTGGCACCTGGCCCAAACACTCCCTACCATGCATTCATGCCACAGCTTGACACCTGAAACATCTTGGCAGGCCTTAGCACTTAGCATGTATTGGCATGCCTAACATGCCTTGGAGCTATTAAGCATGTGTTAGTACTTCTTCTAATTCCCTGGCACAACTTGGCACTCTGTTGTTGTCATGCCCTCATAGATAACCTTACTTTTTTTGCGGCTTGGGAACCCAACCAAGGCATTGGAAAAGTAATGTTGTGCCCAACCCAAAGTCTCCCTTTGTTTGAAACTACTTTGTCTATCCCCTTATCACAACCATAGGCTTGCCTCTTATGAGTCCTATTATGAACTTCTCCTTGCATACTGCGTCCTTGGGACACTTATAATTCGCTGACACTCCTTGGCACACACTCTTATTTGTTCATTTCCATGAATTTTGACCAGCTTCTCCCTTGTGATTCCTTGGCACTCCCTAACACTCCTCAGTATGCATTGACATTTTCTGGAATATGTTAGCATGATTTTTCATTCCTTGTCATGCCCTGACACTCCTTAGCTATCATGCCCTCATAACTAACTTTACTTTTTTTGCGACTTGGGAACCTAACCAAGTCCTTCCTTGACTACAAGAACTTGACCAAGTTACGATTACCACAACTAGACTATGCCTTATTCACCTAAGAATTGACTATAACTCATCTTAGCCTACTCATATCCAATTTCAACTTATCAGACTTAACAAGTTACAAGTTATCAAGTCAAGGTGCATATCTAACCGTGGCTATAAAACAACTAAGAAACATAGTTTACATCTTGACATGCCATAACACCTTGCACGTTTAACAATCCCTTGGCACTATGTGTCACGTGTTAACATCACCTGCATTCCTTGGCATGCTTTTGCACTCCCTAGCACACCCAACCACTCCTTGACATGGCCTGACACTCTAGCATGACTTGGCACTGCCTAGCATATAACCTTGTCACTCCCTCTTTAGCAAAACTGAAACTCATTGACACTCCTTATCACACACTCTTATCTATTCATTTCCATGGATTTTGAAATATTTCTCCCTTGTGTTTCCATGGCACTCCCTGACACTCCCTAGAACACATTAACACTCCCTAGCTATCATGCCCTTATAGATAGCCTTACATTTTTTACGACTTGAAAGCCAACCAAGTTGTTGACAAAATAATGTTGTGCCTAGCCCAAAGTCTCCCTTTTTCTAAAACTACTTTGTCTAGCTTCTTGTTTCAACCACATACTAACCTCTTATCATTCCTATTTTGAACTTCTCTTAGGACACTCAATCCTTAACACACTTGGAACTCAATGACATTCCCTAGAACACACTCTTATTCATTCATTTCTATGCATTTTGACCAAGCGCTCCCTTGTGTTTCCCTAGCACTCCCTAACACTTCCAAACATGCACTAATAATCTCTGACACACCTTCTCACTCCCTGACATGCCCTATCCACTCCATAGCATGCCCTATAACTCCCTGGAACATATTGTCTCTTGGAACTTGGTGGAACCTAACAATTCTTGGCATGTGTTGGAATGCCTTAGCATGGTTTAAGATAAAATTTGTTTGAGATCAATTATTCGGAATTAAGAGAGAAGTAATAGAGGATGATTTGGCACTTAAGACAAAATAGCACTTGGCACTTTACATGTATTGGCACTAGTGTTGGTATGCCTAGCATCCCCCTCTTGAAAAGGTAAGTTCCTAAGTTATTAACCCTCTTACGTGTTCATTTCTTTTCAGTTTAACATGTTGTTCCCTTTTGTTTCACTGACACTCCTTGACACACGTTTGCATACCCTAACACCTGGCACACCTTGTCATGCCTTAGCACATGGCATGTCTTGGCATTCCTTGGAACTATGTGGAACATGTTAGCACACCCTGACTCTTATTAACATGCCCTAGCATTCACTAACATGCCTTGGCATTGCCCAGCATGCCTTGTCACTTCCTCCTTGGAACACCTAGAACTCACTGAAGCTCACCGACACACCCTCTTATTCACTCATTTCCATTCATTCTGACTCAATGATTTATGTTTGATGGGGTGCATGTATAGAAAGAGTTCCTTAAGAGAATAAAAAAATGATCGCACCATTATTGACATAAGTAATTATGAGATTCTACTTGAATGACATTAGGAAACTACACAAGAGATTTTAAGAAAGACATTTTTAGGGTTTGTTTTATGGTGTGGGAATGCTAAGAAGTGAGTGGTCAATATTGTGATTTTCTTTCTCATTAAATTGCTTATCCTTATGAGATACTCTTCTTGAGAAAATGACACACTCTTCATGCTTACCCTCCAATTCCTATTCTTCTCAAAATAAAGGCCAACTTCCACAATGAGGGAAGGCATGTTGGTCTATGGTGTGTTGAGTGACTGGGTGAGAGTGTTAATTTACTATGAGATGGACTGATCCATTTACTTTGTGTCCTCTAAGAATGACATGTTGTAGGTGTGTTTCATGGGAGGACATGGCCATTAGAAAGATTGTGTAAGATATAGCCCAACATAATCAATGCTCTGAGAGAAATCTGGGGAGACAGATCAAAATAGATTATATTGGTGAGTCCACAAAAAAATATTTACTAGAGAGTGACATCATGGTGATCAGTTTCACACATGAAGCCTTTTGAGCTAGGCATTTCTTTAATCTAAAAAAATGTTTGTAGTGTCATTGAATAGGTGGAATTCTCAAATTCATGACATTGTAAATTATGCAGGAATTTTTTTTCTTTTGTTATAGAGGCTAAGGTTTTCTAGGAGAATATAGGGTTTGTAGGGTCTTAGGGGAAAAGAAGCACCAATTTCTAGCTCCTTGGCATACCAAAGAGTTTTTTATACTAATATTTGGTTAATCTTCCATGACACTAACTAAGGAGGACAAACAGTATCCTTAGTTATACTACTCAATTCCTTGGTATGCAATATTGATCTCCTCAAATGTTTTTCTTGATGTATTATAACGAGACGGTTGGTAGGATTATGTTATGGTAGTTTCAAGTATTCTTTAGGGTCTTCCACTATCCTTAAGTACATGCAGAATACAACTCTATATACAAGTGTTTTTTGATGGGATACTACTTGAAGGCACACCAAAAAAGCAGTGGGGCTTCCTCGGTAGAAGATTTTATCAAAATTTTAGCTGGCACTAGATTTGATCAAAATTTATGTCCTAACATACGATATTGCACATCCAAGATCATAGATATTTTCACATATAATGTATCTTGATTATTTGTGATCTTTCCCATGATTAGTGGAATTGGAAATGTAGTGAATTCTTTCCTTACATCCTGTGATTGTTATTTGATAAATAATTCGAGTCGAAGGGGATCAAAATATACACTGAATGTAAATACATAGTGGGAATGCCTAAGAAGCTCCAATAGATACTATGTCAGCGACAAAAATAAAGTTAAGTACATAGATAAAAGAAGAAACACAAAATGAATGTAGAGGCAACATCACAACAAGAATGGGGCTCTATACATATGCCAGAGTTTGTGTGGAGCTTGATTTAAGCAAGGGATTGCCAGAATACATCAATCTCAAGATCAAGGACTTTGTCTGGACCCAGTATCTAGAGTACGAAAACACTGCCTTCCGATGCCGCCATTGTCACCTAACAGGGCACCTGCATAACTCCTGCCCATCGCTGTCAGCAAGAACGAAAAAGGGCCTCTTCGCTCATTCCAAACCCAAGCGTTGGACTCCCTGTCCACCGCCGCCAGCTAGAAGCTCCAGCTCCCCAAGTATGGAAAAGGAGAAAAGCGAGTCAGAACCAGATCAGACGCCTCAGCCGATGGATCCGCCCCCGGACAATATGGGGCACACCCATGTCACAGCTAGCTCCCAGAAACGTCCCCATGAGACTTCATCCTCTGAATCAGAGAAGGAGTCCCCGGAGATAGAGAACTCCAGTCTTCAAGTTGTCCTAGCCCATTCTCCCCATGATGGCTGGACAAAAGTTAACAAAAAGAAAGGGAAAAAACATTGTGGTGTAGTTACTGACCCGCTGGGGTAATAGCCTGATAGTCAGTCTTTGCTCTCGAATCTTCTGATGTAGCTCTGAGATTGTTTCTTTCCTCCGAGACCGAGGTTGATGAGTCCATCATTTCCGGTCTGTCGGTCTTTTGCTTCTCCTATAGCTCTGTGTTTGTATCTCTCCTCCGGGACCGAGGTTGATGTATCCATCATTTCCGGTCTGCGGGTTTTTTGCTTTTCCTGTCTGTACTATATTTTACTTAATAGATTTAGTCTTTACCGATAAAAACATCACAACAAGAATGTTGATCAAAGTGATGCATGAGGGATTTATTTGACATGCTAACATAGCCATAGGGGCACCTAAAGGTACTGATCAAAGACATGCCACCCACATGGACACATTTGTCAACCAAATCCTACCCATGTTATCCTTAAGGTTTCTCAAATATATATTTACTCAACACCTCAAGGTAGACATGGACATATCTTGAAACATAGTGATTGAACACGTGGGACACATCACATGACTTGAACACACATATATGTGGTTCAAAGACCCCTTCCATGTTCTCATTCAGGCTTGTGATTTCTTAATTTAAGACAAAATGGTTTAAAACTAATAGTGAAAATGGGTTTGAACCTTCCCCTTTCCTATTGTCATTGTATTGGTTGAAGTCCCTATTCATTCCAACAAAGTGTGTGTGCATTACTAAGGCCACATGCAAATGGAAGTTTTGTTTAATACCTTAAGGTAGGCATGGGGGCACTTACAAACAACAACAATCAAACATGTAGCATGCATAACACCTCCAATGCACAAATTTATGATAACCCAAATCCCACCCCATGTTCTCCTTTAGGCTTCTAAGTGAGATGTTTACTCACCACCTCAAGGTAGGCACATGGACACTTGGAGGCAATGATTGAACATGTGACAAAAATAATGTGGAGTAAGTTAATAATCCAATAGGAATTTTGTTCCACTTGATTAATGGGAACTTTGACATGAAACATTTCCTTTTTTGGTAAGCTAGAGGACTAATTTATATTATATAAACACAATACAACAATATACATATGTAGGCCTTGTTACCGTTAACCTACCACTAGGGAAACTTGGCCATCAAAAGTTCCAAAAATAAGTTTTAATGGTTTGACATGTTTGAAGTCCTTGCCTAAGCTTGCTATAAGAGATATAAAAACTAAAAAGTTCCTGGATTGTGCTGATGACATTAAGAAACCTCCAGGGTAACCAAAATATAATAAAAACAACATTTCGAGAATGTGAGAGAGGAACAACTTGCTAAGGATCTTCTATATCTAAAGGTATTGGAATGGGCTTGTTTGGAGTGTTGCTTGCCTCTTGCTTCATTAGCAATGACTTCAACACCCCAAACTTCTTGAGCTAACACATATTGTTTTCTACCTATAAGCACGAAGTAATAGTGTATCCACTCCACCTTCTTCAATATCTCTTATCTGGTTGGGTCTTGTTTTGCTAGCGGTTGGCTCGAGAGTGATTTAGTTTGCTAATACATGTTGAGAGTGCAGGCATATTTTGTCTCTCATGCTCAACTGATTCCCCTATTTGGAATCCATGCCTATGGTTTTATTGCCACACTATGGTATGGGGTCTTGGTTTTTTTCTTGAATGCAACATCCTCCTCCTTGTCAATTTTTCTTCTATTCCTCACTATAATTGATTCTTGGTAAGCTTGAGAAACAACCATGCCTTCTTGGAGGATGTGGGTATGTTGATTTCTCTCTTTTATAGTGTTACCATCTCTCTTACTGGAGCCCAATACCATTAATCCATTAGAATTAAAATTGGTTATCTTCCACTTGTTGAACCACTAGAGAATCTGCATAAAGATGGTTAATTCTTCCTCCTAGAGCATGACAATGGTTCTCAACCAACTCGTCTAAATAGATAAAGGGAACAAACTTCAAGCCTCCATTCAATATGCATGATGGAATGTTGTGGTTGTGATGACAAATATTTGATTGCATCTTCTTTTGTCACAAACATGATGCATGCAAAACACCCACATTCATCATCTCCATCACTCAGTTTGTAATCACCCTAAACATTATTTTTCATCATGCATTGTCTTATGCTCATGCTTACCTCAAGTCTCAAGAAATCACCATGTGGAATATGCTGGTCACATGGGTACCAAACTATCATCCTCTTATTGTCTCGAAAGCACCCTAGTTCGCATTGGTATCACCCTATCTAGAGGTTGACCACAAAGCATTTCACTTAAAATTTTTGGCCCACTTAAGGTGAATTAAAATCAATGAGATTTTGCAAAAAACTGAGTGGATTAAGGTGGAAATTTGTCTCATTGTAAAAAGGAGAAAAATAAGAAGAGTAAGAAGAAACTCATTGGAAAAGTAAAGTTTAAGCACTTATTAACCCATTCCAATATATAAACATTTGCATGCACATATACGTGGTCTAAAACCCACATCGCTATGTCCCTTATGGATTACAATGTTTTCATAGGGGAGAGGACAACCTCACATTTCATAAGAGGCCATTGGAGACCTCCCTCTAACAAGTGGGAACAATACAACCACAAGAATGTTGGGATCATCAAATTTATTTCCAAAATTACACATAATTACCATCTTGACATTAATCCCCCTTTAATTATGCATTTTTCATAGATACACTCAAAATAACACCAACATACTATAATGCCCATCATTCTTCCAAATTGATAGTCTCATCAATGAAAATGGATGAATAATCACTACTATTAAAATGTTAGGAATCAATGCCCAAATAAAATAAATACCAATTTTTCTATGTTGGTTTAATAAAAAAACTTAAAACTAATGGAAAGAAATAATAGCTTTACCACCAGATGCAATTCCATTTCTTAAAATTTTACTGCGAAAACAAAGCTTATCACAATGGGTCAAAGATACCCCATAAAATTTGAAATCTAGTGAAAGGGATAACATCCCATTATGCCAACCACTAGTTGTCTCATGAGGAAACAACCCATAAATTTTATTTATCCAAAAAATCAATACTTAATAATACTAATAAGAAAAAATACCAACATTAAAAATAAGATAGATTCCCAAACATCAAACCTAGACCTAAACAACAACTTTATCATCCCCTCCCAAAAAAACTGCCAAAAATTTAAATATCACCGGATCACCCAAAAGAACCAAGAAAAAAGCCACAAAAATTTCACAGAAGACACAAGGTTCTGCTAGGAGAAGAACCACCACCAAATCCCCAACCTGGTCATTTCACCCAACAACGAACACAAGATGGAATTTTTTTGGTTCTGAGATCCAAATCATTGCAATTTCATTTCGCAGGATTCGTCGATCTGAAACTTTTTTGGACTCTTTTCTAATTCATTTTCCATAGTTCATGTGAAAATCAGATATATTTTTGGCTTTATATTTACTGTTATGTTTATTGTCTTAGCTAGATTGAATTTAAAGAATTTTTGAGCTCTTCTCAATGGATTTTGGTAGTGCATGCTTTGGTTTTCTTTCCCACTATTACATAGACAACAACAAAAGTCTAGAACCTTCTTTTTATTTCAAATAATGGTCAATGGAAATTAAATCCAATTAACTCATTTGATTTGAAATTTTATCAATGCATAAACTAACTAGAAAAATGAGACTTGGCTGAAAATATGACAATATGAGTGCCCTGTAGTTGAAACCATGTTGTTTTAGTCAAATCTAGATGTTGGAAAAATGACACTAGCTAAAAATATGACAATCATAGTGCCCTGGAGTCGACACCATACCCTTTTAGTTGAATCCAAGACATTTTAACCTTTTTCTTCTACTAGTGCTAATTCCAATAAAGCTAGTCATAAGAGGTGACAAATAAAGGATGAAAGTTGAAACAACCCCCAAAAAAATAGAAAAAGAAAATAAAAGAACAACAAGAGGTTTTCTTAACTTTCACAAATGCAATCAAACTTTTTAAAACTTTGTTATGCTTTAAGTTCTAGAGGACACTTCCATTTGACTATTTTTCTAGGCACTCTGCCTAAGATCCCAGTAGAATTTTTTTCAATAGATCATTGTGACAAATGTAGTCCTAGCACTATATCCCTTGTGGACATCTGTAACAAACTTCTGGTTTGAAGTTGAGAGAACTTATACAAAAGTGTTGAGATGAAGTAGTATATATCTTGATTTTATTTTCCAGTAAATGGCACTTGTTTTGGTAATAACAAAAACTATGATCTCTATTGATGATAGAGTGTTTTACAAATGTGGAAGCCAGGGAAAATTTTAAGGATGGAAAATTATCTTGAAGCTTAAAAAAATTGGTGAATCTCACTAGTCCTTAATATGAGAACTATAAAATATTTGTTGATGTATTTGTAAAATTATTCAATTTTATAATTATATACTCTCTATATAATGTTGGTGATTTTTAGTGTAAGATAATTTTATATTCTAAAATTTGGGTGAATCATTTTTATAAAAAATCAAAATTGGCGGATCTTTTTTTTGGAAAAACATGGAAAATTAGCCCACCTATGAATATTAGCCACCAAAATTTTCCTTGGTGGAAGTGGAAGGCTTTCCCCTGAATCAGCTTGAACATTGCCTGAATATTAAAATTGTGACCTTGTTGGCCATTGCAAACATTCCAACTAGAAGAGTATTACTATAATTAATTTAAATTTTACCCACCTCCCCAAGCTTGAAGTCCCCTTGATTGCATGACGTGATGGTGTTCAAATATAGATTCATTCCTCCTCAAGTTTGGTTCAATAGAAGCTCAATTGGTTGTAGAAAAAGCAATGTATGCAGTATCACAAAGTGATGTGAAAGATAATGTTGGTTCATTTTTTTTTCAACTAAAGGAGTTGTTCCCATTGGTCTAGGAGTAGCTCTGACTAGGCATTAAGGTTGGGAAGTCTATGGATGGCCTTCTTACAGGAGCATTGAAGAATCTTCATTGCAATACAAAGGGGTTTTGGCTAACAACAATAGGAGCAGGAGGTGTGGATATCCTAGTAAAATTACTAACAAATGGGCATTATATTGCTTGAGAAAATGCATGTTTTCTCCTTACTAGTATGATGTTGGTAGAAGAGTTCGTTTGCTCCCAAGTTTTGCAAGATGGAGCTACTAAACAACTTCTTAAGCTTTTCCAACCTCGAAATGAAATCTCAATTTGAATAGAGGTTGCTGGTGCATTCAACGATATTTTTTGGAGTTGAAGGATGCAAGACATGATATTCTAAATGCTAATGGTATTTCAAGTTTGATAAACACAACAATTTCTTGTTCAAAAGAATTGATGCAAGGAAAATTTTCACAAGAATTTCAAGAAAATGCAATGTGTGCTCTGGCTAACATATCAGGTGGACTATCTTTAGTAATTTCAAGTCTATAATGCAATGTAGAAAACAAAAAAATGAACCTAAAATATGATTGTCAAAACGTGTCATTGTTTTTCATTAATTCTTAACATGAAAATTCTATTATAGGAAAAGTGAGTTGAAAATATAACTAAACTCAGTTCTTTAGTTAGAACTCAGAGGTACCCATATCCCGATCCATCTATTGGTTAAAAATAAGATGACTTAGCTCTTTATATAGAGCTGAGAGATAACCTGAACCATCTATCTAAAGTTGGTGGACTTGTACCCCAGTCTTCTATAACTACTCCTGCACCATGATTATGATGTTGTATGAATATGTTGTTGTTGTAGAAGACTGTTTGAGGTACATATTGTAACACTCCCACCTACTGAGGAAATGGTTTTCAATTACTCCAGGTATCTCTTTGAACATCTCAAACTTCCCTTTGGCCAAGGGATTTGTCAAAATATTTGCAATCTACTAATTTGTCTGAATACTCTACAGGAACTTCTCCCTTTTCAACTCAATCATTGAGAAAATGGTACTTGATGTCAATGTGTTTGGAGCAGTAATGGAAATTTGATTCTTAGATAGTTTGATATAACTTTGATTGTCACAATATATCATAGTAGGCTCCAACACCTTGAATGTCATCTCTACAACCAACTTGTTAAGGTAAATGGCTTAACAATTAGCAGTGTTGGCTGCCATGTACTCTATTATACTTTGTTCAAGCTGAACTAATGCTACTAAAGCCTTCCCCCTGCTGAACTAGGATATCACTCTTGAACCCTAACCGAAACAATATTAAAGTATTCTTCCTGCCACCTGCATCTCTTGGCAAGTCAGAATCAACAAATCCATGTAAAATCAACTTAGCATATTCCACATATCTTGAACAAAAATATACCATGCCCTTTAGTTATTGCAACACATGTTTTGTAGCAATCTAGTGAATTCATTATTCTCCTCATCTCAACCATGAATTGGCTCAAGGTGTTCATTGCAAAATTTATATTAGGTCCAACTCTAATGTTAGCTAGATACATATAAGATCCAATTAACTTTCTATACAAGGAAATATTACCAAATCTGAATTCACCATGAAACTTTAGATTTGAATCATAGGAGTGGTCATGGGTTTACAATCCATCATGTGAAACCTCTTTAGGATCTCAACTATGTAGCTTGCCCAAGGAAAAATTCACCTACACCTTGCCATACCTCTAGACCCAAGAGACAATGTAGGAGTCCATTGTCCATCATGTCAAAATCTCATGCCAGTGTAGCCTTGCACCTTGCAATGAGCTTCTATGAACTCCTTGTAAGGATTCGATCATCTACATGTAGGACCAGAACAAGTAGATTGGATCTCTCAAATAAGTAATCAAAACTAGGATGTGTAGTAGTTTTGGAAAATCCCAAAGCTAACAAGAACTCATAAATCCTAGAGAACTAAGCCATGGGTTCCTGCTTCATCCCGTAAAGGGCCTTCTTCAATCTGTATACATGGGTGTCCTTCCTACAAGCGTCAAGCCCTCTTGGCTGATAAGTGTACACTTTTTCCTCAATTAGGAAATTAAGGAAGGTTGTCATAACATAATATGATTTAACTGCCAACTAAAAATAGATTCTAAAGACATAAAGCTCTTGATAGAAGTCTAATTGGAAATTGGAGCAAATATCTCCTCATAGTCAACTTCCTCTTTCTGGGAGAATCCTCTTGCTACGAACCAAGCCTTATACTTATTGATGCTGCTATCTGTTACGTGTTTCACCTTGTATAGGCACCTGGAATCCACCATTGTTTTTTTTGGTACTGACACTATCTCCCATGTTGTATACATCATTCTTCATGATGGATTTGCACTCCACCATGGCATCTTTCCTCACCTACTTTATTGTTTCTTCCTCATAAGTATAATTTTTTTATATAAATAATGGAAGACATCAATGCAACACAACTAGGGAACCTTTTAGGAGGATGGCTGATCCAAAATGGATCTTGAATGAAAACCTCTAAAGTCTAAGCCCAAGTCTAAAGTTTAAGTCTTTAAATATGTTAACAAAGGAAAAAGACCCGACAGATTTATGAAATGATGTAAAACAAAGAAAATCATTGAAAACACAGTGGAGAACCCAAATAAAGCAAGAACAAAGAAGCAGAGAATTGTTGCATGGGAACCGTTGGATCCATCATATCAACGGATAGGATTAAAGTGGAGAAATTGCATCAGGGAAGGCTAGTGGAGTGGTATTGAACCTTGTCCTTAGGAGAATTGTGATTGCAATTGAGGCGATATAACGAGGGTTGTTGGATCGAGTGCACAGATCAACAGTGGAGATTATAGTTAAATACCATATCGCGACATTCCAAAGGGAAGGACTTAACCACAGGCTCGAAGACTTTGCGATATGCGATCGCCGCTTTATCACATCGCAAATATCAAATTGCACAGACTGAAGGGGAAAGGACCATGGCCCGTAGCATTGCAAAAGGCCGATATGTGATAGCAATCGACGATCATTTATCGCATTGCAAATATGCAAGGGGTGATGAATAGACCACGGGCCAATGCGACATGCGATATGCACAGACCCAAAAGGATTATCAATGTGGCTATATATTATTTGAAGTTCTGGCTTAAGCTTTGCGGTTGGGGTTTTTTAGTGTATTTCATATATTTCTGTTAATTTCGACGTTTGAACTAAAATTTATTTTGTTCAGAAATTAGCTCTGGAAAACGGCCAAATAGTCGGGTCCACCCGTGCCCACTGGTCTTTCGTTGAAACAACCTCTATTATGGACATTTGGCCCCACAATTAAAGCGGTCATGTGAACTGAACGTGTTATAAAAACATGATAACACAGAAAAGTAAGAGAAGAGAAAAAAAAATAGAGGATTGTTAATAGAGCCCGAGAGCCAGAGAGCCAAAGGGACATAAATAGAGCCGAGAGCCAGAGTAAGAGGACAGTGCAGAGGTGGAAAGGCAGAGCAGAACCAGAGGGATTGTTGAGGACCATCTAGGGGGTCTGGGAGTCGTGTCACTCAGCTCATCTCGAGAGTTTCAAGAGTAAACTCTGTGTTTAAATGCCACTGTTGTGTTGAGACTCTGTTTGAGCTCACACTTGTAACATTTGTTCTTGAAGACTTAATATAGAGGTTGGCACTGAAAGCTTGGACTAGGAGACATAGCTATGAAGTTTGGTGAACTCCTTTATCATCTTGGTTGTGTTGATGTGTTTCTGTTATGTTTTTGTCTTCTAATTGTTAATTTTCTATATTATTCGCAATCTTATCGATCCGTTGCACTAAGTAATATAGGAATTTCTCTGCACATGAGTCTGTAATACCTTAATCTTGATTTAATATCTCATTTAAGATCAAGTGGTATCAGAGCTATTGGTTTTTGTTAAGGTTAGACAAGATTGTGCAAGAATTTGAATGCTAATTAGATTAAAGCTCAGACTAGGAGAAGACGAACTTGTTGAGGCCAATCCAGAGATTGGAAGAGTCTCTTCTCATAGAAGAATGGCAGAACAAGCTACATTGGGATCAGAATCTCAGTTTGTAGACAGCTTTATGACAATACAAGCTATGGTGGAAGAGATGTATTTAGAGTTTAAGAAGGGATGAGGTAAAAGAACTTCAACACCTATGCAGGACAAAGGATCAGGGGAACATTTTCTAATTGCTCCTCCAGAAGACAAAGGAAAAGGATAAATTCCTCCTCCACCATCTCCTCCATCATCATCTTCATCATCCTCTTCGCATAAAACTAGATCTTCTAAGAAGAAGAAGAAAACTTCTTTAATCAAACTAGATGTGAATTTTGATTTGCCAATTTATGATGGAGAACTTAATGCAGAGAAGCTAGATAATTGGATAAGGCAAATTGATGTATATTGCACGGTACAGAACATTGATTTAGAAAGGAAGAAGATTCAACTGGCTAGCCTTTGACTTGGAGGAAATGCACTGGTATGGTGGGAAGGCAAGACACAAACTGATCTTCAAAATGGTAAAATCATTTCTACCTGGAATGAATTTGTTTTTTCTATCAAAAAGAAATTTTATCCTTTGGCTTACATGCAGCAGGAAATGATGAGTTGGCAAACTCTTTGTCAATTGAAGGGTCAGAGTGTACAGAGTTATACTCAGGAATTCAGAAAAAGAGCTTTAACTCTAGGTATATCATTGGACTCACCTGAGACTTTATTGAAGTATATAGGTGGTCTTCATAGTTATTTAAAGCATACTATACTCATGTTTAATCCCACTAACTTAGATGATGTATCAGTTCAAGCAACACATCTAGAGGCTAGAGGTAAGAATGTAAACCCAGAGGTTAGGAAATCATCTAAATATTCTGTAAGAAATAATAAAGAAAAAAGAAACTGAAATGGAAAGAGAGGAAAGCAAACATTGTAAAGAAGGAAAAACCTTCATGCACTCATTGCAAGAAAGAAGGACACGATGAGGCACACTGCTGGTCTTTGCATCCAGAACTGAAACCTAAGAAGTTCAGGGGTAAGGAGAAAAAGAATGTTGCTGCTATTCAGAAGGACTTGGGGTCAGACTCACGTGATGAAACAACAGTTACAGCCACAGGTATTAAAGGTAAAGATTCTAAAGCATCCACAAGTAATTCTTCACAATTTGTTGATAATGAAAGTAATGAGAGGAAAAGAAATGAGCTATTTCATATTAGAGTAATTTCCAAGCACAATAAAATTGATACTTTATTTGATAGTGGATCACAAGTAAATTTGATTTCTGAAAAAATTGTAAAGAAGTTGGGATTAGAAACAAAACCTCATAAGAAGCCATATCCATTAGGTTGGGTGTGTGATAAAACAAAGCTACAAGTAACGAGACAATGTAAACTTAGGTTTGCTATTGGATCAACATTTGTAGATGAGGTTGAGTTAGATATAGTTCCATTGGATATATGTGGTATTGTTTTAGGAAGTCCATACTTGTATATAGAAAAACAGTTTTCTATAGGGCTGAGAATAAGTATCAACTCACTAAAGATGGAATAAAATATATTGTAAGGGCTCATAAACTCAAAGATAAATACTCTCTCATAAACTTAGGGCAGATGAAAAGAATTGTGAATTCAAGTAAGAAATTTTTACTAATGGTTGTAAAGGCAAAGGATCCTGATAAATCCAATGCATTTGAAGGTTGTAATCCTAAACAGAAAGTTGATTTAGTTAAAGTTGTTTTGGAGTATGATATTATATTTCAAGAACCTAAAGGTCTGCCACCCAAGCGGGAAATAGTACATGATATTCATTTACAACAAGAAGCTCCATTACCTAACATTGGAATGTACGGTTATCAGCTTTAGAGAATGCAGAGATAAAGAAGCAGGTATAGGAGTTGCTCGATAAGGGGTTTATACGACCAAGCACATCACCATGTGGATCACCAATCATGCTGGTGAGAAAGAAAGATGGTTCATGGAGAATGTGCATTGATTTTAGAGCACTAAATAAAATAACGATCAAGAATCGTTATCCTCTTCCTCGTATAGATGATTTGTTAGATCAATTAAAAGAAGTAGTTTACTTTTCTAAGTTAGATTTACGAAGTGGCTACCATCAGATCAGAGTTGCAGAACATGATGCATGGAAGACTGCTTTCAAGACAAAGCAAGGACTTTATGAATGGTTGGTTATGCCTTTTGGCTTAACTAATGCTCCTGCTACATTTATGCGAGTTATGAATGATGTATTTAGACCATTTATTGATGATTTTGTAATAGTTTATTTAGATGACATTCTTGTTTTTAGTAAGACATGGGATGAACATGTAAATCATGTGAAGCAAACTTTAGATGTTTTAAAAAGAGAAAATATCTATGTTGAACTGTCGAAATGTGAATTTGGCAAAACATCTTTAAATTATTTCGGTTATATTGTAGGGGGTGGTGAATTCAAGATAGATCTCTCTAACGTTGAAGTCATTGTGAATTGACCTAAACCCAAATCTGCTACAGAGGTTAAGAGTTTCCTAGGGGCAACATAATATTGGAGAAAGTTTATTGCTAAGTTTTCATTGATTGCAGCTCCTTTACATGCTTTAACAAGTTTGAAACAGGTGTTTCAGTGGGGAGGCAAACAACAAAAAGCCTTCAACACCTTGAAAGAGAAAATTAGTACAACACCAGTACTAGCACTTCCAAATCTTCAACATCTATTTGAGATTGAGATAGATGCCAGTGACTATGCCATGGGGGCAGTGTTGATGCAACACAGAAAGCCTATATGCTATCATTTTGAGACATTTACTTCTGCAGTAGTTAATTATCCACATATGATAAAGAATTGTATGCATTAGTACAAAGTGTCAAAAAGTGGAAACATTACATAATGGGTAAAGAAACAATCATACATATAGATCATCAACCACTTCAATATTTGCACTCAGAAACTAAATTGCAGCAATCAAGACATTATAGGTGGATGGGTTTTCTACAGCAATTTCATCTTGTCATCAGAGATAAGAAGGGCATACATAATAAGGTTACATATATGTTATCAAGACCAATTATAAATGCATCTACTATACTTAAGCATAACTTAGTAATTCATGCAAGTTACATTGAACAATATGCTCAAGATGTAGATTTTAAAGATGTATATGCAACTTTAAGTCATGGTAGGCAGGTAGAAGAATTGGATTATTATGTCAAGGACAAACTATTATATCATCTGTGAAAGTTATGCATTCCACAAACTGAAAGAGTTAACATAATTCGAGAAGCACATACTTATCTCATATCAGGGCATTTTGGTGTAAGTAAAATAGTTGCACCGTTGCAAAGGTTCTGTTATTGGCGAAGAATGCATGAGATAGTTTCTAGATACATTAAAGGGTGTACTATGTGTGCTACAAGCAAGACAAGTAATAGAAAATTAGGCTTGTACACTCCACTTCCAATTCCTTCTCGTCATTGGGAAAGTGTTTCCATGGATTTTGTTGGGGGATTGCCAAAGTCTAGGAAAGGTCATGATTATTTGTATGTTGTTGTGGATAGGTTCAGTAAAATGTGTATTTTGATACCATGTAACAAGCAGGTTACAACTGAACAAACAACAAAGTTGTTCTTTCAGAATGTATGGGTTCATTTTGGGTTACCCACTTCTATTGTATCTGATCGAGATTCTCGATTTGTTGGGAAGTTTTGGTCAAGTCTATGGGAGTTGATGGACACCAGATTGAAGAAAAGCACAACATTTCATCCACAAACAGATGGTCAGACAGAAGTGGTCAACAGGACAGTGATCCAGTTGCTCAGAGGCTATTGCAGCAAGCATCCCAAGCTTTGGGATGAGCATTTGTGTTATGTGCAGCATGCTTACAACCGTGCCAAACACTCTTCTACTCAGAGATCTCCATTTGAGACTTGTTTTGGTTTTATACCAAAGTATCCCTTGGATTTTGTCTATGGCAAAGACATAGCAGTTGATGGACACAGTGATGTGGACAAAGCAACCAAGTTCATTCAATAAATCCAAGAAATTCACCAGGCAGTACAGGAACAGCTGGAAAGAAGTCAAGCTAAGTACAAGGCAAGACATGAAAAGCATATAGTTGAGCATAGTTTTCAAGTTGGTGATCAAGTCTGGCTCTACATCAGCAAAGACAGAATGTAGGGGAAGGTAAGAAGCGAAAACCAATAAGGTATGGACCTTTCAAGATACTTGATAAAATTGGTGAAAATGCTTTTCGCCTTGATTTACCAGCTTATATGCAGATCTATTCAGTCGTTAATGTAGAGAACTTGAGATTGTATGAACCTTCATTGATTGAAGATCCTGAAGAGCAAAGTCAGTTGCCTTCTATTGAGGATTTATTGCCTGAGTATCTCAATGAGTTACAAGAGGACACAGTTCTGGACAGGAAGGTAAGAACTACGCGTCAAGGGGATGTTGAGTACCTGATAGTAGGGCTCAAAGTTTCAAATCCAAGCAAGGTGCGATGAATAGAAATTGGATAAGTGAAGGAATAATATCCTCACTTGCTCGAATGCTAAAAACAACTTTTGGTGGTCCAAAATATTTTCAGTGGGAAGGCATGATCCAAAATGGATCTTGAATGAAAACCTCTAAAGTCTAAGCCCAAGTCTAAAGTTTAAGTCTTTAAATATGTTAACAAAGGAAAAACACCCGATGGATTTATGAAATGATGAAAAATAAAGAAAAGCATTGAAAACACAATGGAGAACCCAAATAAAGCAAGAACAAAGAAGTAGAGCACCGTCAGATCCATCAGATCAATGGACAGGATTAAAGCGGAGAAATCACATCAGGGAAGGCCAGCGGAGTGGTATTGAACCTTGGCCTTAAGAGAATTGCGATTGCAATTGAGGCAATATAACGAGGGCCATTGGATCAAGTGCGCATATCAATGGTGGAGATTACAGTTAAATATCACATCACGATATTCCAAAGGGAAGGACTTAACCACAGGCCTGAAGACTTTATGATATACGATCACCGCTTTATCGCGTCACAAATATCTCATCGCACAGACCCAAGGGGAAAGGACCATGGCCCATAGCATTGTGAAAGTTCGATATGCGATAGCGATCGACGATCATTTATCACATCGCAAGTATGAAAGGGGTGATGAATAGACCACGGGCCAATGCGACATGCGATATGCATGGACCTGAAAGGATTATCAATGTGGCTTTATGTTATTTGAAGTTCCGGCTTAAGCTTTGTGGTCGGGGATTTTCAGTGTATTTCATATATTTCTGATAATTTCAACGTTTGAACTAAAATGTGTTTTTTTCGGGGAATTAGCTCCGGAGAATGGCCGGACGGTTGGGTCTGCCCGCGCCCATCGGTCTTTCATTGAACCAACCTCTATTATGGACATTTGGCCCCACGATTAAAGTGGCCATGTGAACTGAACGTGTTATAAAAACACAATAACATAGAAAAGTAAGAGAAGGGAAAAACAAAAACAGAGGATTGTTAATAGAGCCCGAGTGCCAGAGAGCCAAAGGGATAGAAACAGAGCCAAGAGCCAGAGTAAGAGGATAGTGTAGAGGTGGAAAGGCATAGCAAAACCAGAGGGATTGTTGAGGACCATCCAAGGGGTCTGGGAGTCATGTCACTCAGTTCAACTCGAGAGTTTTGAGAGTAAACTCTGTGTTTAAATGCCACTGTTGTGTTGAGACTCTGTTTGAGCTCACACTTGTAACATTTGTTCTTGAAGACTTAATATATAGGTTGACATTGAAAGCTTGGACCAGGAGACGTAGCCAAGAAGTATGGTGAACTCCTTTATCATTTTGGCTGTGTTGATGTGTTTCTATTATGTTTTTGTCTTCTAATTGTTAATTGTCTATATTATTTGCAATCTTATCGATCCGTTGCACTAAGTAATATAGACATTTCTCTGCACATGAGTCTGTAATACCTTAATCTTGATTTAAGATCTCATTTCAGAACAATGGCTTACCTAAATGGAAGTAGATGAAGCACTATCCTTCTATGTTTCCTCCTGTAGTGCCTTTGTAAGCCACCTAGGCTTCTTGGATATATGGGAAGGGGAAACAATATCTATTCCTATGTTGGAACCTATCTTAATTGCACTTGGTCTACTTGAAACACACAAATCAACACAACTGGTAGGAAGTGTTATCTTCTCCTTAATTAATATTGGGTGCTCTTGGAACTTGGAACTATATGTATCATTATCTAGCTTCACATCTTAGCTTACTACTATCTTCCTTTGAGAAGGAACATAGATCTTGTAAGCTTTAGAGGACTCATTATAGCCAACTAAAATACCCTCCAAGTTAGAGGGTTCAAGCTTCACCCTCTTCTCCTATGGAACATGAATATAATGTAGACTCTCAAACACATTGAAATGAAAAACATATGGTTTCTCCCTTGTGAAGGCTTCCTTGGGAATTTTTTCCATCAACACCTTGTATGGACATCTATTTAGTAAGTAGATTGCAATATATCAAGCTTATGCCCCAACGAACATGGGAAAATCTAAGTCACGAACCATAAATTTAGAAGTCTCTACTATACACTTGTTCTTCTGCTTAGCAACACCATTCTTTTGCAGATTTTACAGTATTGTCATCTCTCTCTTGATCCATTCCTTTTAACAAAAAGGAATCAAAGTCATTATAGGTATACATGCCTCCATAATGAAATCCTAGTACCTTGATTATCCTAAATGATTGGTTATCAATAAGAGCTATGAACTCTTGGAACCTCCTGAACGCCCCATCTTTGGTCTTCCTAAAATGTATATAAGTTTTCTTGGAAAAATCATCAATGAAAGTAACATAATAAATATCACATGTCTGTAAAGTTGATGACATGGATCGGAGACACATGAATGGACTAAATCAAGAATCCCTCTAGATTTATACTTTCTATTTAGGAAATAAACCTTGACATGTTTATCGAATGCACATTCCTTGCACACCTATCTCTCTTAAACCTTGAAGTCAAGGAATCCATCCACCATTTTCCTCAAAATAAGTAGGGATCCTGATCCAAAATGAGTTTTGGATAAAATCCTAAGTCTAAGTGTTCCTCACAGAGGAAAAATGAAAGTCTAAGGAAGTTCTTGGAATTAGCCACTTTGCAGATATCGTCTCATTATGAACCTATTGCAACTTGAATGGGAAAAAATGGACTTATGATGCAAAAGTTATGGTAGAAAGAAGATGCCCTTGCTTATTTGGAAAAAGAGGAAAAACTTAAAAAAAATGGCCTAAAAGGCTTTATGAAGAAAATCGCATTGGAGGAGGTCCAAGGCGGACTTAAGCGGAAAGGGGAAGCACCCCCGATCACTGATCCCTGACATATCGGGTCGGAGGCGGGCATAGGCATATAATATGAGCAAAAGACCCGGGCCGATGCGACACTGCGATCACCGATTGGCAGATCGACATCGGCGAGGGCATGGAACATAAGGAAAGGACTGAGCTGATGCAATATTATGATCACCGATATCAGCAGATCGCAATCGGTGATGCCATATGGAAAGACCCCGGGTCCATGCGATACGCGATTGCGATCAATCACATTGCAATATCGCGTCGGAGTCATACGACGGAGCGGGGCCACACACACACACACACACACACACACACACACACACACACACATATATATGCGCCGATGCGATGAGACCAGACCCAAAAGGGTTATGGATTCCGCTGCATAGGTATTTGAAGTCCACCATAAAGCCCTTCATCAGATTTTCAAAGGTTTTAATGTATTTTTCAAATACAAATGGAAAACCATAGAACAGGCATTCGCGACATGCGATAGCGATTTAAAAGGCAGACACGAAGGAATATAGGGTGGGATTCTATAATTTTTGAAGTCCGGGAATTTGATTTTTTAATGTATTTCCTGTGTATTGGGAATTTAGCCCATATGCTTAAGTGATGTGATATTACGCCTAATGGCGGACCTGAGAGGGTTATAGGGGAAATTTAATGGATTTTCAGGTCCAGAAATCATGCCCGATAGTGTATTTTTTGGAAATTCTCTATGTAATGGGATTTTCCCAATTTTCGGGCTTTTGCCAAAGAAATGGCCATGATCCCTTTGTAATAGCTCCTAATCATCATGCCACGCTGCAAGTAGGCGTTCTACAAGCAATGATGCATTCTATAGCCATAGAGCCGCAGAGCCAGGTGGCCAGTCTAACTGATAAGGAGCAAAAAAGCTGCAGAGCCGCAGAGGGAAGATGATATGCAAAGAAAAAGCTAGGGAAGTTAAAAATCCTAGAAAATGCCTCAAAGGAGCCCAGAGAGCTCAATTGAGGGAGAGTTGAATGCTGAAAGCAGTTGCAGAGTCGAGAGAGTAGAGGGAGACTGAAAGCTATTGTGCAGAGCAGTCGAGGGAGTCACTTGGAGGTCAAGTGAAAAGCTAGGGAGCTACAGATAGTCGAAGAGCTAGATCCAAGAGCCAAAGCCGAGAACTAGAGCCAGAGCCAAGGTCTAGAAAACCGATAGCTTCAAGAGCTAGGGATAAAATGGTGTCTAAACCCATTGTTTCTGTGTAAAACAATGGTGTTGAGCCAAGGGCTTGTAAAAAGGACTTTGCCATAATCCCAGAGAGCCTAGTTGAGTTGACTAGAGCTCATGGAGACGTAGCCCAAGAGTTTTGGGTGAAATCCTAATTAAATTGTTGTCTTATGTGTTTGTTTTACTGCTGCATTATTTACTGTTATATGTATTTATATATCAGCTTAAGCACATCAACTTAAAGCACATAAACAACTTTAAAACAGACCAACATACACCTATTTTCAAGCACATTATTAATTCTGCATTTGGTTAATCATAAAGACTTGGGAATAATTTAAGCTTTGGAAGTGGGAGAGGTTCTTGTAAGTTAGACAAGAAGCCTAAGTGCCCCATTTTCAGATCAGGTGGTATCAGAGCTTGAGATTGATTAACCATGCCTTCAAAGAAGGTTATATCAGAATTCTTGATTGACAGAGTGAAGATTGCTTGTCTAAAAGGTGTTTAAATAGTCAGATGTTGATTGTATGCTTGTTTGCAGACTGACTATTGTTTGAGTTTGCAGAGGTGAAGGGAAAGTTGTTGATAGCTCAGTCCGGGAAGGACAAGAAGGAAGAAGGTTTGAAGGCATTCTTCTATCCCAAAGGGCCTCAAAGCAATCCTTGAAGCACAAAAGGTTTGTTGCAAAAGTTTTCTTAATAAAGCACTTTATTAATCTTGTTTGAGGTTCTTTTTTTCATTGGTATAATGACAACTTCTACAAGTGAATCCTCAAATTCCTCCTTCATCACAAGACTCTATGATGGATACTTGAAGCAAGATTTGTTCGTCATGATGGACAAGGTGAGAGAAATGTATGAGGATGGAAGAGAAGCATACTTAGACAGCAGTTGAATTACCTGAAGGAAGAGAAGCAGTTGCTTGCTGATAGATTGCAGGAAGTGGAGAGGCAACTTCATATTGCAAATATGAACCTGAAAAGGATGCATGAGTTGGAGTCACAACTCTTTGTTGCCAAGGAAGCCTTGGTCAAGTATCAACTTGAAGAAGAGGTAAACCGTTCCAGTTTGTCTTCAAATTCTTCTAAGAATGCTTATATTGGTTCTTCTGAAAAACATACTAGAGGCATAGGTTCCAAGCTAATGTCCAATATGGGCTATGAAGGAAAGGGCTTGGGAAATCCTGCAAAAACTATCATTGAACCAATAATGGTTGAGAAAAGGCCTAAGTATTTGGGTCTTGGCTATGGACAATCTTATGGAGAGAGTTCCAAAACTGCCATGAAGGCCATTGAAATAGCTCCAAGAAGGAGTTTCATTTCATGTCCTCTACCTCAGAAGTGTGAAGATTGTATTCAGGAGGAATGCAATGGATTGAAACATCACTTGCAGGATGCAGGTGTTCAGAAGCACACACTTGAGTTAGAAATTTGTGGAAACTCTAACAACCTTGAAGATATAGATGGTGTTCCAAAGGGAGCCACTTCTTCATTTGCTTCACCTCCTCATGAAGGCAATAAAGGTGGAAGAGGCAGGTATAAATCTAGTTCTAAACACATTCCTTTTGATTTTGCAAAGCATGGTAAATTTCCACATAAGCATGGGAAAAGAATTGCATGTTCCTTTTGTGGTTTGGATAACAATCATGTCTCTAGATGTTGGAAGAGAATGGCCACATATAGGAAACTTTTGAAGGAAAAGAAGCAAAGAGCCAAAGGTCCACTAGACAAGGCAAATGATGCTTTCAAGAGGATGCACATGTGTTGCACTTATTGCCATAAGCAAGGGAATCTTGCTGAAAGGTGTTGGACTCTGAATCCAACAATGCTTCCACGAAAGCTGAGGAAGGTGGAAAGGGAAGATGGCAGAAATGGAAAGGAAGTTTCCATGGGTGATGTGCTTTAGGGTGATTCACATGTTGATGCTAATGTGTAGACAAAAGAAATACCTTTGAACTGGATTGGTAAGAAATGGTTAGAGTACTTTTCCAATTAAGGTTGCATGTGTATTGATGCATCTATATGCATTTCTTTGTTGATGAGATGCAAGTTGCAGGTTTCTACCAAGAAGGTGAATGGAAAAAGGGTTGAGTAGGAGACTCACTTTGTTTCTGCAACATTATATTTCGTTTCAGCTTTGAAAGTACAGTAGGGATGAAATGCATGCATAAGCATGATGTGCATGAACATAGGGATGTTGACTTGAGGAAAGTTGACTTGGTCTCCAAGAGGGAGATAATAATGAAGTGTTTCATCTTTTGAAAAGGGTCCTAATGGTCTTTTTCTACATGCTTGAATTGAAGGGTCATTTGTTTTAAAGGCGTGTTTTGTGGACTTGTTGTCTAGTCCATCATTTGTATGCAGATGTAAGACATGGAGGTGTTCACAAAATGTGAAATCTGTTTCTTTTGTTGAAGCAGGAGTTTAGTCCATCCAATTATTGTCTGCATTTCTGTTGTTGTTGACAACTTGTCAAACAGATACAAATGAAATTTTTGTGGAGCAGATGAACTTCACATTTGTTTGAGCCACCTTAGATCAATGATCAAGGCAAAGAATTTCAAACCACCTTCTATGACCATTTCAGCAGAAGTTCTGTAGGCAGGCAAGGAGGAAGATAGTTCTTCCCAGGAAGACCAGCCCATCCAGGAAGGGAAGTAGTCGAAGACTTTAGTTCAGAGGCACTATGCAAGGCAAGTGTAGGGAGGCTGAAAAAAGAGGGTGAGTCACTCTCATTTACTATTCAGATTAGTATATTAGTCTTTTGGAGACCAAAAGTTCTTTTAGTGGGAAGGCGTGATCCAAAATGGGTTTTGGATAAACTCCTAAGTCTAAGTGTTCCTCACATAGGAAAAATGAAATTCCAAGGAAGTTCTTGAAATTAGCCCCATTACAGAGATCGTCTCATTTTGAATCTATTGCAACTTGAATGGGCAAAAATGGACTTACGATGCAAAAGTTATGGCAGAAAGAAGATGCCCTTGCTTATTTGGAAAAAGAGGCAAAACTTCAAAAAAATGGCCTAAAAGGCTTTATGAAGAAAATCTCATTGGAGGAGGTCCAAGGTGGACTTAAGTGGAAAGGGGAAGAACTCCCGATCACCGATCCCCAACATATCAAGTCAGAGGTGGGCATAGGCATATAATATGAGCAAAAGACCCGAGCCGATGCGACATTGCAATCGCCGATCGGAAGATTGGCATCAGCGAGGGCATGGAACATAAGGAAAGGACCGGGCCAATGCGATATCGTGATCGCCAATATTGGTGGATTGTAATCGGCGATGCCATATG
The DNA here is from genome assembly GCA_031772625.1 of Pinus tabuliformis. NCBI lineage: Eukaryota > Viridiplantae > Streptophyta > Pinopsida > Pinales > Pinaceae > Pinus > Pinus tabuliformis. The sequence goes on along the minus strand of CM062816.1, from coordinate 1,492,603,430 downwards.
GAAAGACCCCTGGGCCATGCAATACGCGATTGTGATCAATCACATCGCAATATCGTGTCGGAGTCATACGACGGAGTGGGGCCCCACACACACACACACACACACACACACACATATGCACCGATGCGATGTGACCGAACCCAAAAGGGTTATGGATTCTGCTGCATAGGTATTTGAATTCCACAATAAAGCCCTTCATCGAATTTTCAAAGGTTTTAATGTATTTTTCAAATACAAAGGGAAGACCATGGAATGAGCATTTGCAACATGTGATAGCGATTTAAAAGGCAAACTTGATGGAATATAAGGTGGGATTCTATAATTTTTGAAGTTCGGGAATTTGATTTTTCAATGTATTTCCCGTGTATTGGGAATTTAGCCCATATGCTTAAGCGATGTGATATTACGCCTAATGGCGGACCCAAGAGGGTTATAGGGGTGATTTAATGGATTTTCAGGTTTGGAAAGCACGCCCGATAGTGTATTTTTCGAAAAATTCTATGTGTAATGGGATTTTCCCAATTTTCGGGTTTTTTCCAGAGAAATGGCCACGATCCCTTTGTAATAGCTCCTAATCATTATGCCACACTGCAAGTAGGCATTCTACAGGAAATGATGCATTCTACAGCCATAGAGCCGCAGAGCCAGGTGGCCAGTCTAACTGACGGGGAGCAAAAAAGCCGTAGAGCTGCAAAGGGAAGATGATATGCAGAGAAATGGCCAGGGAAGCTAAAAATCCTGGAAAATGCCTCAAAGGAGCCCAGAGAGCTCAATTGAGGGAGAGTTGAATGCTAAAAGTAGTTGCAGAGTCGAGAGAGAAGAGAGAGACCGAAAGCTACTGCGCAAAGCAGCCAAGGGAGTCACTTGGAGGTCAAGTGAAAAGCCAGGGAGCTGCAGAGAGTCGAAGAAGCCAGAGCCGAAGAGCTAGAGCCAAGAGTGAGAACTGAGAGCCAGAGCGAGAGCCGAGAGCCAGAAAACTGAGAGCTTCAAGAGCCATGGTTAAAATGGTGTCTAAACCCATTGTTTCTATGTAAAACAGTGGAGTTGAGCCAAAGGCTTGTAAAAAGGACTTTGCCATAATCCCAGACAGCCTAGTTGAGTTGACTAAAGCTCACAGAGACGTAGCCCAAGAGTTTTGGGTGAACTCCTAATTAAATTGATGTCTTATGTGTTTGTTTTACTCATGCGTTATTTACTATTATATGTATTTATATATCAGCTTAGGTACATCAACGTAAAGCACATAAAAAACTTTAAAATAGACCAACATACACCTACTTTTAATTCCACATTTGGTTAATCATAAAGACATGGGAATAATTTAAGCTTTGGAAGTGGGAGAGGTTCTTGTAAGTTAGACAAAAAGCCTAAGTACACCATTTTCAAATCAGATCCATAGTCTAAGAGACTAAATCTTTTATGCTAGAGCTCACATAGATTGTCACTACTGGTCAACAAATCTCTGTGCTTCATTGGATTTGCTATCAGTCTGTAAAGGCCACCTTCCTTGACTCTTTTGACCAACACTTGATTAGAATCAAGGTTAAAATGTTTGATGATTACTTTTTGGTGGCTAAACCTAGACTATTACCTCTCTCCTCTCTACAAGGTTGATGACTTGGATCACAAATATCTAAATGAACTAAATCAATAATCCATTGAAATATATGCTTGCTGCTTGGGAAGGAAACCTTGGCATGCTTGTTGAGTGCACATCCCTTGCATGCCTCTCTATCTCCTTGAACTTAAAGTCATGGAATCCAACCATAATTTTCTTCAAAAGAGGTAGGGAACCATAGCTTACGAGACTAAATCTACTTTACTAGAGCTCACATAGATTTTCATTGCTGGTCAAAAAATATCTCTACTTTTGGGATTCACTAGGAGTTTGTAAAGGCCACCCTCCTTAACTCCTTTAGCCAACACTTGATTCGAATCAATGTTTAGATTTTTAATGATTATTTTTTGATGGTCACAAACAACCCTCTACTTCGAATCTGCTAGAAAAGAATCCAAAAGGAAATTTTTTAGTCATACATACTTCATGTAGATCCAATATTTCTTTGTTTGGCACATGTAATGGGATGGACCCAAATCCAAGTACTGGGTACTTTCCATTATCACCAAAATCCACTTTCATGCTGTTATCTTGTTCTTTCTAATTAAGAGAGATGATTTGGTTGGGGATGTGTCTAGAGGCTTCACTTTTAACATAACACCCAACACCTGACATTGTGTTGATGGAAAGGGATGACACCATGGTAAAGGTTGTATTAAACCTAGTAGTTGACTCTTCCACTCCTAAATCTTCAACGCTTGTTGGAATTTGTTTTAGTTGTTGTTTCTTACCCTTCTCTTTCTTCTCAGGACATTGAGAAGCATCGTAGTGTTTCATGGGGGAGTGCCCCACATGTTTCCCATGCTCTTGGGAGGGAGGGTGGGGGGTGCTTGGGGAAACATGGGGAACTATAGGGAGAAATATTGCCCCAGCGTGAGCGACGTGTTTCCCCAAAAGGGGGACTTTTGGGCACCCCCCTCAATTTTTTTCCTATAAAGGCTTAAAAATGAAAAAATAAAAGCTAAAAATAAAAGAACAAAAACAATATAAAAAACCCTCCCATGATACTCATTTTGTTTTCAATATTAATTGTGCATTGTTAATTTTCAGTTTTAACTTTCGAGTGTTGACTCTAGATACTAATAACCTTAGACTGAGTCTTTGACTCATCACTTTACTATTTTTGAGTTTGAGTAATTTCAATTTACTATTTCAGACTTCAGTATCTACTATCTTTTCTAGAATGATGAATCTACTATTGATGTATCGGTTTCTATTTCATTTATTATTTATGAACCAATATATTTGATTATTGAATCTAAGTTTGAATCATGTTTATATCATTTACAAATTTGAATTTACTACTATTTTATTGTTTACCTTTTAGCATTTACATTGTGTAATGATGAATTTGCATGGGATGAATTGTTATTGTTGGGGTTTTTCTGTTATTATTATTATTATTTATATTTTTATAGAGAGAGAATCGATGCTAGGTATCCCTATGTCCCCCTGTCCTCACTGAATTTCTACAAAATTTGGAGGTGCTTCCACATGTCCCCCATGTATGTCTCCATGACTCCCACACTCCCCCATCCCAGAAACTTGGTGAAACTTTGAACCATCATATTCTTGTTGTAGTTGAAGCACTTGATATGGCTCAAGTCTCCTTTTGTTGATTAGATTACCTTGAATCCTATTTCTCTATTTGACCGTTACTAGATCCTTTCCTTCCTCTCTTCCGGGATAGGTTTCAAACATCTTCATGAGTGGTTGAGACATGTTAGGTGACTTAGGAAATATGCAATAGAATTTTGTACTTGTGGAATTCAACTATATAATCATCAACTTTCTACCTGGATTTTTCCTAAGACTCTACCATTGGATTCTTAACTCACATTCATGCCTTGCTAGGTGGAACTTCTTCCACAATATTCATCTATATTCTTCCTAATTGAGGATGAAAAGTATTCCTCAGTGCCTTTTTGGCTAGAAAAAATATTTCCATCATAACAAGGCACATCTTGTCATCTTCAGCCTAGCAGTTGTTTTGGTAGACTTAGTACCCTCACTTGAAGGTGTAAATTAGAATTATGGAAGTGTAGGAAGATGCACAAGGAGAAATAATATAGCACTATATTTTATGACTTCTCCATAGGTACATCTGCAGGAGGTTGTGTGCAATTAGGTCAGGTTGTAACACAAATTTTAACCTGAGAAATGCAATTTTTCCACTTGGCATGCAATTTTGACACCTTAGTGTGCATTCTAAGTATGGAATATAATGTTTCATGGCATATAGGATAGCTTATTTTCCTTATCATCCATCAGGTTTTCAATTTATGTACATGGCATGCATTTTATAATGCAAGTGGACATTTTGGCACTATGAAAATAATAGGTAGAAAGAAAAGTTGGTCTTACAAAAAGCATATTTTGGCCCATGGGAGTATAAATCAAGGTAGGAGATGGTGCTGGTGAGAAATATGAGTAGGTGTCCCCTCAGAAGTGGCATGACAAAAAATCATCATAGAGGCTAACTTGGCAAATTGCCCATTCCAAAGACCTCCATGGAAAAACCAATGGAGAATTTGTTTGGTTAAGAGACTAGAGTTATTAGCTTTTAAAAAATGGTATAAAATAATAAATACCACTGATTAATAACCCAAATATGCCAGGCTTGCTAGAGTGAGCAGACTCTAGAGTAGTTGGCTCCCTAAAGAGAAACAAAATCCATGTGACAGGCCAAAAAAAACAACTGACACAATACCAAATCCACAAAGCTATAAATGAATATTCTAAGATATTAAGACCATGCAACAAGAAATATTAACCCTATCATAGTTGAAAACTGGGAAAGTTTCCTTTTGGTTGGTATTTTTGAGTCTTTGCAATGTATTTTGGCCACATAGAGCGTAAAAACAAAACTCCCCTTTATCCTCATCAATCCACCCACCACCAACCTCAACTACTAATTTTTCATAACTTGTTATAATGGTCTCTTTCTCATTCATGATGGTATATGAAATTCTTGCAGACCCAAATAACCTCACCACCATTCGATACCATACAACCATCCTAGCTAGCCAAACCTCACACAAGATATTCTACTACAAAATGACCATAGATGATATGTTGAAGACATTCACAGTGGTGTGAAACCAGTTGAATCAGTCACCTATCAACCTCATGATGAAACCTACTTAATGCCCACCTGACATGGGGGTAGGAAAATATTCTTGCATCAGGTCACTACATATAGTTCGAAAAGATTCTTGATGAAATTCATCCCATTATGAGTCTAGGACTTGGTTTCCCATGTAAATTCCTTAATTTGTCAACTTTTCTATGACTTTGTTGCCTTCTCTGTGGATATGCGAGGGGAGAAACATTTTAATTTGAACTAATAGTCTATTTACTATTTCTAAGCCAACCTCTAGTTTTCATCTTTTGTACATTTTCATAGGAGAAGAGTCATTATGAAGTTTTCACACCATTCTAATGATTACCTGTGAGTCCCCTTCAAGAATGATGTTAGGTAATATTCTTCTTATTACTACCTCCAAGCCAAATTCTAGAGAATATAACTCCATTGCATTGTTGGTGTCCATACTTATAGAACTTGTATATATGTGGATAACATTTCCTTGTGCATCCCTAATGACTCCTTCAAAGCATACTAGGATATGTTTTCCCTTTGATGCACCAATGAAATTAATATTCAAATAGCCCTAGGGTGGGGGTAAACAATACTCTAGGCTTGAAATCTCTTATTTTGAGGGCCTCCATCTCTTAGTTCTTGCTAAGGGTTTACATATAGGGTATTTGAAATTCTTGACTCTTCTAGGGTACCTTGCTAGTCCTAAGGTGATGAATTGTAGAATAGATTCCTTGATACTAGATATAATCCACTTCCAAACTTCACTTACTGAATTCTATGTGGATTTGAAGATCATTTTGATTCTTTCCTTCTAGTTTTAACAGAGTATGAAGATCAATAGAAGTTTCTAGGCTCTATTGACTATTCCATTATTGAAGAAATTATCTATCCAATCAGTGATGGTTAAGGTTTTATTTCCTTTTATTATTTCCAATGTCTAGAAAGTTTCACCCCTCTTATTCTATAGATTTGATACAAATTGACAATCATTAATGACATCGTCCAATATTTCTTCCTTAGATTTGTAGAGATGGTGGATTGAGGGACCAATGAACCCGTTTTCTTGAGTTTGTCATAGCTTAAGGGGTTTTGAGGACCTATGAGCTAGAGGAAGATTGTAATTTTTTTGCCAAGCTTTAGATTCCATATTTTCTTCCAAATATTTTCTTTTGGGAGATGTAAAAGGGAAATGTGTAGATTGCAAGCTCCTTTAAGGTTGAATTTTCCTTCATGTTTGTAGGCCTAGAAAAGTAGAATAGTTTGTATTTTTATTGGATTCTCTTTGAGTTTTGAATATAATTCTTCTAGGGCTTCAAGATCCCCATCATAGCCCTATTGTTCTTTAGGAAAATGTTCCCTCCATCTCATGCAAACCATCTGTGGATGGTAGTGCAGACAACCCAAGTTATTCCGATGCTAATGATCAGTCATGGAATTCACAGTATACTTGAAATGGAGGAACTTATGATGATGAATATGATATTCTAATGCTTCTGATACTAATATTGTAGGAATATCACATCTTGCAAGGCGTTCTCTTTCCGATAGTTCTGATGTATATCTTAGGAATGGTCTTGACCCTGAGATGGAGGCACCAGAAGGGAATGCACCTTCTATTAAAGGGAGGAAATTAGACAGAATTGGGATCCGGTCTGAGAAGGAGTGTAGAATATGCCATATTACTCTAAAGAGAAACCAAGAGGTAGGGGCATATATTGTGTTGGGTTGTTCCTGCAAGGATGATCTCGCTGTTGCTCACAAGTAGTGTGTAGAGGCTTGGTTCAAAATCAGGGGTAACAAGTTAGTTTTTTTTCTAATGACCATCATTTTTAAGTATCTATACAATTATTTCTTATTGGCTATAACACCGTAGTCTCAAATTCACAACTTGATTTTATGTGTGCATATTCCCCTTGTCGTAGGTTTTATCTTAGATTCCTATCTATGTTAGTAGAAACTAGTAACATGAATAGGGGACTTGTTTCTCATTTTTTTCTTGTTGTTCTATATGTTCTTGTCTTGACACTAAATTAGTGCATTTCTGATCAATTTTTCATCTGTAAAATACAGCGGGGAAGGTGGGGTTAAGTTTCTTATCTCCTAAAACTCTCTAGCTCTACTTCTCACTCTTTTCCTACTTCTTTCCCTTTCCCCCTTCTGGTAACATAGACACATATCACTCTTTGGGTGAGGGATCTTCTCATTAGTTATTTGTGAAACTGAGGTAGCAAAGTTGGAATGTTTTTTGGATCATGTTCTTCACATTTTTGTAAAGTTTGTCATCTGAACAATATGAATGGTTTCAGTAGAAATTATCAAGTTTAGTCTTGCTTCTTTTGAACAATTTTATTGATGTATTGTAAGAGCGCATAGACAATCTTTCACAAATAGCTTTCACAAGTGACTTTGTTGTCTCTTATGGTGGAATAACTCCTTGGAATTTGAAATTCTATACACGAATATGAAATTGGCACTGTTACTACTGTAAGAAACGCACTGGTTCTTTTTATCATGTATAATGTAATAGCTTCTAAAAGTATAACATAAGTAAAAATTGACTATGTTATTTGTCAAATGTATTAAAAGTCACTTTTCTCTCAACTAAAGTTACTAAATTATTTCTAAACTGAGATTATTGGTGTGAGTATTTTGACATCATATTCTTGTTGTAGATACAACAAGGTCTATCACATCTTCTTGTTATGTGTAGAGAATGAAAATCTGATCAATCGCTAGTTTGTGTTTTTTGAATATTATCAGTCCATTGTCATGATTTTTTAAGAAATTCTCTTTATTATAAATTGTATTTATAAAATTGAGATGGCCTAGGCATGATTCACTTTCATTCAACATTAGTTGTTTTATTATTTTCAGATTCCCTTATTTGGAGAAAATCATCTAAATTTAGGTTTGATAATTCTATTCAATTGTATAACTTGTAAATACCCGTCTGGATCATATTTGGTATGTTCTTGTTCAAATAAAAGAGATCAAGGTCATGTTATAAACATACAGATTATTCCATGTCTATCTCAAAGATAATAGATGGTTGAATTTGTCTTGTTTTCAAGTGATGGATGATGAGGGTGAAATGGATGTTCTAAAGCTTGCAATAAGAATGGAGGATAACAATATGAAATTTCTATGATTGGTTGGTTAATGGAAAGTTATTGTTATCTATCTTGTATCAACATTTCTTTCTATTTATGTTAATATTTTACCAAGCTACCTTTTAGATATCCCTATAGTAATTTTTATTTGAGATGATATAGTTGTCAATAATCTATATATATTCAAAATTATGGAAGTATCATGAATGACATTAACTTAGAAGATAGTAATTTTTAACCAACAAAGGCCTAGTATTGGAAGTCATAAATCAAGATTGATCAACAAAAAACAACTGGGAAGCCCAATATTAAACCTTCCCATTTGATCTTCAATTAGTGGCTCTAGACCAAGGAAGCAATGAATTTGTTGCACACAGTGATTAGGTCTTCCAACAAACATGTTACAACCTTATAGTGTGTAATTCATATTTTATGGAAAAATGTGTTTATAGTATATAAACTTTGTTCCCAAAGTGAGAGCAGCCAGATACATCCACAAAATTATGGATTATGCATCCTGGAACCATGATAAACTGAATGAACCTACTTTAGGACTGCCTTTTTACATTTATCAAAATAGTGAAATGGTTCAGAGCCTCAAACTATTGCGACTATAGAGCCACCCAAAGACTATGTTCCTTAAACCATATGCATAAGATTGTACAACCTATAAAGCAACATCCTGAAAATAAGACCAACATGTAGGGAGCATAATCAGATAATAGGCATATAAGCATTCATAACCTGGCTCTTGAGCAGATGTAGTTTCCTTCTGCCATTTGTGAGTCTCAAATTGTAAAAGCCAACCTAGTTTGTAACAAAATTTTGCATGCTCTTTTCTACACTGAAACTCATGTCATTAACCAAATGTAATTTGGAGTTGGGGGGAGGATGATGAATTCTCTAGGATTATTGAATTTAAGATGGATTGCACAGTACTCCACATGGAGTACCTGGATGTCAGTTGTACCATATTCCTCTTCATAAATGGGAGATGATTTCTCATCATACTTCCTTTTCTGCATGAGATTCTCATTATGACGACGAAATGGTGGGAAAAGGTTCATCCTACCCTTGGCTTATCAGATAAAAGAAAACTTTCTTTGGTTAGGAATGAAGGGGAATCTAAAATATTTGTTTCTTGGTGGACAACTTGATTGGTTAATTGATCAACTATCTTATATGCAGATGTTCTTACATAAATGAAGTCCCACACTTCAAACCAATCCTTTGCCTAAATCAAGAAAAACACTTTGCTATTTAGGTCCCAAGATTGACAAGATATGATTTTGTTAGCAATGTTTCGAACCAGTTTGGAATCCTCTTCAAAGTTCATATTTTTGGTACTTCTATCAAGAGCTTCTTCTATTTCCATCCTCATGGCATCACCTTCTGCTTGGTTGTTAGTGTTGGTGTCTAGGAAGTTCATGAGGATCCCTAGGTTGTGTTGTCAATCATTTGTAAAACCCCTTCCAGCTCCAACCAGGCCTAGATTACCTTTGGAGGTTCTGTCAAAGTTGTATTTGATCGAGTCCTAGGAGTTGGGTCCCAAGTCTGAGTGCAAGAAAAATTTCTGAACCCCCTTTCCTTTATCTTGAAGAGGAATCAAAGGGGAAACCCATTTAAAGGATGACAAACTTTTCTGAATTATGTATGACCAAACCTTTTATGTTTACATTTAGATTTAGCTATCTCCAAATTGGCTCATTCAGATATTTCCCCATATCTGCTCTGCAGTGGCATGCTTTTCTTCAAAATCTTGTTATTCCTTGCTCTCCATAAAAAACAAAAGAGAATCTGGTGAGATATACCATATCTTCTTTAATGTTTTAGCTTTCCAAAGTGGCTTAGTATATTTTCTAAAAACTTCTACACAACCAACCTGAAGGTGTGGCTATTCCTTGCTTTCTATAGAAACCAAAAGACAAAACTTGGTGACTAGGTGAGACATATACCATACCTGCTTTAATATTTCAGCTTTCCAAAGTGACTTAGTATATACCATACCTAAAAGCATGGTTGTCCACAAATTTTTCTCAGCCAGGTCCAAGCTTCCTTCATAGTAGAATAATTGTAGAAGGATGGGATCTCATATCCTTTTCTTCAATCTTGCAACCACTACATTTGGAGGGACCAATTACTCCTCACTTTCCAAGTGCTAAATCAGACTATTGAGAGAAACTTAAATTAATGGCCAGATTTCATTAATTTTATTGAATTCATGTCCTCTATCATCGATGTATGGTAGAATTACTCGATACTCTATCGCCATTTATTGTTGGTTCCAATTCAACTAATACTAGGACAAGAATTAACATCTTGATAAAAAATTCCACCATTTAGCTTCTCAATATCATCTTTACATTCTTTACATTATGTCATTTTGTACTTTCATGGTGCCTTCCTTTTAGGGTAATTGAGCTTCGATCATTTATGGAGAGATCTTGGAAAGGTCTACAGGTGAGGGAATTTTCTAACACAATGGATACATGCCTAATATCCAGTGTACATGTAGCAAGGAACTGTGATTAGTTTTCTTGATTTCTGTCCTAGTAGTGACTAGCAGCAAGGAAACTAGCTTTGATCCTGTTGAGGTTGACAAAAATTGTTGGACAAACATGGAACTGTGAGACAAGAATTATGTCATTGTGAAACAATAGTATGTTACGCTTGAGGATTTAAGAGACTATTCCGAGATCAATATTTGTAGAGAGTGAGGGAGATGTAGTTTTGTTGTATACAAGAAGCCCAGGTTAGATTTGCGGTGAGGATAAAACATATGGTTTACACCATTTTCTTGTATGGATAGTTGGTGGGCTCCAGTATTGTAGCAATAATGCTACAACTCCTGGAACTCCCTTCTTTAATTTTATCAACCCGGTAGTTCATAACAAACTTGGAAGCGACGGTGTTGTATGCACAAGTACTAGCTCTTGCCGCAGCTGTTTGGTCAGCTGGCACAAGTCCGCTAGGAGCTTAAGCCAACTTCTATGAACTCTTAGAAGAAGCTTTTTAATTGATGGATGAAAGCTAACTCGAAGGAAGCTAATCTAATTGCAAAAAGAAACTGAAAGCCAAAAAGAAACACAAACCCTAGCAAACCCTAACTCTACCAGCTAGTCCTACTGACGCAAAGGAGAGCATGAAAACTACTGAAAGAGATGCCATTACTTCTATGAAGGTAAAATACATGTGTCTAGACTACCTCTATCTGAAGAAAACATCTTTTTGTATTTTTGATTAAGTTGTGGGAATTATCATGCATGTGCTTTTAACTATTTTTGACTGTGCAGAGGTGGATCAAGGAGGAGAAATGCTTGGAAGAGGTCGGGAAGGTTCAAAGAGGGTCTAAGGAGTCCCTAACACCCTTCCAGAGAGTTTCACAGAGTTTGGCTATCAAGAAACCTCATTTGTGAGCTTCTACAGGAAGTCTGCAGGGGTTCTACAGGATGTTTAGGATTTCTACAGGATGTTCTATAATTTCTCTACAGGATGTTTAAAAATTGGATTTTGGAGGATGGGTGAGTGAGGTAAGGTGCATGAATGGATAGGGAGGCAGGGTAGGGGCCTGAAATGACCCAAGGACTGATGGATAGAGTTGAGGAGAAGGTGTAGATGGCTGGACTTGTTCCAAGAAGACTGAAGTGATGCTGCACAAAAGGTGGGGTTATGAGGGCAGTATGGCAACGTGAGGCAAGAAACCAAGTTAGGAGATGGAGAAGATGGGTTTGAGGGAGTCTGGGTAGATAGAGAAGTGGTACAGGTGCTCTGCAATTTGTGTTTCCAACTGAACCAACAAAGACATGCAAGAAAACAAAGATCTAGTTATGCTACCCTAATATGATCTAGCTAAATGTAACAAGAATGGACAACAGCTTTATTTGCAAGGAAACCATGTATATTAACTATGCAATGAAGAATTCAAAGATCTGAACATGTAACCAACTTCTGCAAATGAGAACCAAACACTAATGATTGCATGGCAAAGCAAAGTCAGTGTTTTTGTGGGCAGCAAAGTCATCCCAGTCACAGCTCCTGATCCCACTGAGGGAGAGGTGAAACCACAGATGTTTGTTGGCCCTTTTCTTGAAGCTTTTTCTGTTAACAACCTATAAACTAAATATGAGCATGAAAAGCTATTTTACTCATCAAAAAACAAACTAAATAACAAAACAAGATTTAGATCTAAATAGCAGATTTTATTCTAAGAATGCAACAAAGACACATAAAGATAATCAAAGGAGGTATTGGGCGCTTGAGATGGGCCCAACCCCAAGAGATATAGCCTCCTAAGAGAGATTTAGAGCTGGTGCAAAGCTGGATTCATCTTTATTGAGCAAGAAAAGAAGAGTTACATCAAAACTGTCCACAAGGAGAACTTGAAAATGAGCTGAAACCAAAGCTAATCTATTGCCTAAAAATCGAAATACAAACTAGCTAACTTCTGCCTACAAAATGAATAACCATTGGCTAACTACCAGCTAACCAAAATGAGGCCCTAAGCCTTCTTATTTATACAAATTGAGGACCCAACAGTCCTCCTAAACTTTAGGGACTCGGCTGCCCAAAACTTGTAGTTAACAACAGTCCTACTTGACTTGCTTGGCTGCCCTTGTGCTGATTGATTTGGTGGCCCTTGAACTCCGAGCTGATGGTGGAGAATTCGAGGTAAGGGCCCATAAATGAAGGGAACACCTTCCTAAAAATACTCTCCACGAATTTGGCTGCCAAGTGCTCATTTCAACCATTGATTTTGTCTCCAAAGTGACCAAAAAGGCTACACAAAGCACACATTAGACTTGTTGGCATAATGACTAACCCAATTCACTCTATTAGCATAAATATAATAAAAAACATGCAATAAACTAATTAGAATGGTGGATTAAGTCGAATTAGGAGGTTGAATGAGCCCAAATAATTATCCATTTTTGGGGCTCATCATCACCCCCCTACTGAAAGTGTTGCTCATCCTCTGAGCAACAAATCTATCTCCTCATCTTTGATGGCCCTGGTGGCCTCCCTGTCATGCCAAGCTTCTGAAGTGATGCCCTCTTCTCAGTCATAAAACCATGTTTTTCTCTCTGCTCCGTCCCACTCCCTGTGCTTCTTTTCCTAGAGAATTCTCAACTTCCTGTAGAACTGTCTCAGCATCTTGTAGAACTGTCTTTGAGTCCATTATCTGAATTCTCTCTCTCCAAGTGAAGGTTTTTGGCTTCCTCATTCATAGGTGATGGACATCCTTGAAGGAGGCTCCCCCTTTTGTTTAGCTTTTGTGTCCTTAATGACAATTTTCTCCCTTGTCTGTGGTTTGGGTCTGCCCACTTTGATCCGTGTGCTCCTTCTCGCCTTAAAATACATGGAAGGCTCCCTCTTTCACTTCTCCTTCTGCTTGGGGGACGTGCTTAGGGTGGCTAGCACAACTGTTGCCTCCCTAGCTAAAATCTCAGCCAATTTCTCCTTCTGCTGCCCTTTCCCCAAATTTCCTGTAGAAAGTCCTGTAGTGGCTGCTTTCTGGCTTCCTGTAGAAGCAGTTTTCCCTGATTTGGCTTGCTTGGCTGGGGGTGCCTTCTCTTTGACTTGTGCTGTGGTTAAATCCATCTAACAAATGGAAGGGATAACCATATACAATACTGAATTGCCCCTCATAGGTAATATATTTCCTAATCTGAAGGTTGACCTTGCTCCAAAAAGGATGTAAGCTGGTTGGTCTGGTTTGGTGAGAGTGCCCTGTTTCAATGCTCTGAGCAGAAAGGGACTACTTTTTTTATGCTTTCCTCTTTTGATCCTCAGGACAAGATTTCTCAAGTGTTTGTATTTCAACTTTGCACCAATTCCCTGGTTATAATGCTTTTGCTGCCCAAACCCGACTGTCAAAAGGGAATCAGGCTCCCACAGACAAAGTGCAGAGCTTCATCCTCAGCATGCATACAATCACATAAAATTCATATTCTTCAGGCATAGGTTAACCCTCATAGTGGTTTATCGTTTCTAGCAGAGGAATTTCTTAACAGGAACTGTGGAAGAGAATTTGACGCAGAACCAACTGAAACATTCCATGTAACACACAGGAAAACTACTATTCTGGATTCACAGGCATACTTGTTTCATACATTCTTATTCAAAACAGTTTAATTCACCACCTTCCGAAATATCATGCATGGGAATGGTGTTTTCCAACCTACCTCTCTTCAATCTCCAAATTGGATGAAGAAAAACTCGGGCTTTTCTGCTCTGGACGACTTTGCTATACTTTCCTGTAGGACGTCTTCCTGTAGAAACGCCTGTAGAGTGGCCCTACGCCTCTGAGTGAGCCCGATAAGCTAGAGAATTGTGAACCAGGCCACAAAGCTCAATGGAGGATGATGGGTTAATCATTTTGTGGAAGCAGAGGATGCATACTTCAGTTGAAAATGTTGCAAGTGCAAGTTAACAGCAGTCTGTGAGTTTCAGCTGAGCGTTCGTTAATTGCTACGTGATTTGTGGTGAAGGAGTGAGGTGGCTAGGTGTACGTGGCCACATGCAGACGACAGTTCTATAATGAGTTGCATGTCCTCTTCTTGTTAATCAGTTGCACTGGAGTTAAAGCCTCTACCACTGTCTGTTTTTTTTATTTTTAATTTTCACGTGAGTTGTCTAACACGTATGCTGCATGATTCCTGGCTGATTGATAGAGAATTGGACAAGGAACTATCAGCTTAATCTTTCTATATTCGTGGCTCAATTCCATCATTCCATTCATTCATGCAGTTTTTAAATTAGATTTGTTCAATAGAAGAACGAGGTTCAGTAACGTACGTGAAGTCAAATGGCTGCTGTGAGGTGCTGAGGCTAGTCATTGCTGCATGCACTGGTTTCTTTGGTTGCATGAGGGCTTGGCTGATGATTTTTTGGTTGTCTTCCTTATGCAGGTGTCCTCTGGCCGGATGCATGCTGCAGGAGTTCATTTCCATGCTCAGATCTGCACCTTCAAGCTGCTGCTGCTGAATTTTCACCGGACCAGAACTTGTTTTCGCCATTGCTCCCAAACGATAGATCGGATTGATCTGAAAATTGCTGAGCATGTTCCTATCATCATGATGCACCTCCCATAGAAAAATCGTGATCAATGGATGCATAGATTTCGAGAAAAATGGAAAATGGCTGAAGATTTCAGAGATCAATTTCTCGGAAACCGTGCATTGGAATCAGATGAAACTACTTAGGTAGGCTACTATCACTCGTGTGCATCTCCCCATGAAACATGTTTTGAAACGGATGCACGGATATGGAGAAAATGCAAAAATGGCTGAAGGAGATGGAGGCTGATTTCTTGGAAACCGTGCACCGAAATTGGCTGAAACTGCTCAAGCATGTTGCCATCACCCCTGTACACTTCCCCATAAAACGGTTTTTCAAATGGATGCATGGTTTTCAAGTTATGGGAGAAACAAATTCTGTTCTATGTGTTTTTTCTTCAAGGCATTTTGCAGTTTTGTTGCATGGCATGAAAAATGAACTTGGGCTGTGATGCAGGTATGGAGATGATGGAGGAGGAGTTTTTAGATTGCAAGAGGACTTCTGAACCCTCGAGGAAGCTACCATGTTCGCCAAACCGCCTTTTTGAAATCCATTTCTAGCTTCCTACAATTTCTACAGGAACTTCCTGTAGAAGCACAATGAGGTGGAAAAATGATGGAGAAAGGCAAGGGATGGACACAGAGGTGCTTGCAGGCCTAGCCAATAGATTCCCACCATCAAATTCCATTTTAGAATTGAATTTGGTTCATCCAAAGGTTCTACAGGATGTTTCCTGTAGAAATTCAAAACTTCCTGTAGAAAACACAGTTTTCATAAAAGAAGCACAAAAATTCCTTTGTCTTTGTTTTGAGTGATCCTCCTGACCTGAAATGTCCTTCTTGAAACCTGCAATTAGCCAACGAAAATTAGGTTTATTTTTATTTCTCTTTTTCTCTTTTTTTTTGAAAAACAACTAGGGCGCCTCATGGAGGTTTTCACCCTAATTGCCTGCCCTGGGCACCTCCAAGGGAGGTTTTCACACCGAGATCTTATTCTCTTTTCTCTTTTTTCCAACCCATTGACCGCCTCATGGAGGTTTTCAATCAATGAGCCAATCTAAGGCGCCTCCGAGGAGGTTTTCACCTTAGATTTTTATTTTTCTCTTATTTTCATTTTTTTCTCTCTCTTTTTTTTTTTTTTTATCCTACCCTACTTGAAAAACAAAATCGTTCTCAAGTATAAGAATACTTCCAATGGAGCCATGTGCACATCGATATTAGAGACAAAATGATGTGGAGGCTTGAAATGCATGCTTGGATAGCTATCCGGATTTTAGAGACCAAATGATCTGACTTTGAAGGGATCAAACATAGCTGAGGAAGAGAGTACCGCTGCAACTTAGTGACCGTCTGAAACCATATCTCAATATAGCTCTGATATCCTTGGTTCTTTTGCTGAGCTGGATTGTGTTTCATGTCACCTTCTAACATGACTTTCTCATCTTCCTCTTTTTGCTGATCTTTCTCTTGAATACATGGAAGATTTGATGGTAACCATGAGGAAGCTTTCTTGATCTCTGATTCTAACCTCTTCTCTTCATCAAGTGCAGCCCATGGTTCTTTGATCTCCTCTTTTGAATCTTCTTTTGCTGGATGTGATCCTTCAATGCTTTCAAGATGATCTCTTTTTTGCAATGCTTTTCCTGAGCTATGGTGAAGATCATTGAGCTCAAGAGGAGTCATTTGGATATGTTGTGCCTCAGCTTTGCAATTGGGTTGAGCTGCTCCATTGTATGGTTTTGGAAATGGTGGTACGGGTAGTTGAGTGGAGGTGTGTAATTGAGATGGAGGTGGATAGCATTATGGTTGGGCAGGCATTTGGGGTTGCCTTGGTGGAGCAGGAGGCGATGGTTGTGGTCGAGTAGGTGGTGGAGGAAAAGAATCGGGAGGAGTGTTGTATTGGGGCCTCCACCCCTGATGAGGTGCATTCCATTGAGGTTGTGGCTGAGCATAAGAGTGAAATGAATGAATAACTGGTTGGGCATAATATGGATCTGTGAAGGAACAAGGAGGAGGTGTGAACCAGGAAAGATGAGCAGGGGGACCCCAAGAAGGCATGAAAGTGGCTTGATAGGGGTCATAATAGGTCTCGGATGTCCCTTGCAGTTCCTGCTAGTAAGATCTAGGTCCATGTGGCCTCCTTTGGTTCATATAACGGAGTGATTCAGTGGCTCCTTTGGTTCTCTTATATGCAGCTTTAATTTCGGGCAAGGAAGGGCACTGATTCGTAGGATGGTATTCTTCACAGATGAAACACACTTCTAGGGAGTGCATTGGACATTCGTTCCTAGGATGCTTTCTAGTGCACCTAGGACAGAAGATGTTCAAAGCCCTCTTGGCTTCCTCTTGCTTCCTTTGGATCTGTAAGGTATCGAGTTGCATGGCGAGAAACTGCCTCATATCACTCTTGAAATCTTCCATATGATTTTCAAATTCGTCTTTGGATAAGGGACTGCTCCCAACATTTCTGCTTGTAGCCATTTGCTCTAGAGGAATGGTTTCTTCTTCTTCTTCCCTTGAGGTTCTTCAAATATGTCTTGCTGTCCACCTAAGGGTTCTTTAATCACAGCCATCGAAGAAGAGAGAATGTTGGCTGTGTGAAGCAGTGGGGGTGTTGTGCAATGATTTTTCTAACTTATCTCTACTCCTACAAGGCATGAAATGAAATCTTTTTGGTTGATTTTTGCTTTTTTCTACTTCTACCTGCAAAACTGAAATAGATTGAACTGCAACTAACTATCTTGCTAAAATGAAAATGCGGAATTGAAATGAAAGCAGGAAAGGATTAATCTATTTTTCTCAAATGAAATTGCAGGAATGAAATGCTAGTCTACGCTTGCGGAATTGAAATGATAATCTACGCTTGCAGAAATGAAATTGTGGAATTGAAATGCTAATCTATGAAAGCGGGAAATGATAATCTACTTTTGCATAAACGAAATTGCATAATGGAAATGAAATAATCTACTTAGCAGAAGATTGTAGTGGAAAATAGAAGAAAAGCGACAATCACCAATACTCTGACGCTTCCCCGGCAACGGCGCCAAAAAGATGGTGGGCTCCAGTATTGTAGCAATAATGCTACAACTCCTGGAACTCCCTTCTTTAATTTTATCAACTCGGTAGTTCGTAACAAACTTGGAAGCGACGGTGCTGTATGCACAAGTACTAGCTCTTGCCGCAGCTGTCACTTGGTTAGCTGGCACAAGTCCGCTAGGAGCTTAAGCCAACTTCTATGAGCTCTTAGAAGAAGCTTTTTAATTGATGGATGAAAGCTAACTCGAAGGAAGCTAATCTAATTGCAAAAAGAAACTGAAAGCCAAAAAGAAACGCAAACCCTAGCAAACCCTAACTCTACCAGCTAGTCCTACTGACGCAAAGGAGAGCATGCAAACTACTGAAAGAGATGCCATTACTTCTATGAAGGTAAAATACATGTGTCTAGACTACCTCTATCTGAAGAAAACATCTTTTTGTATTTTTGATTAAGTTGTGGGAATTATCATGCATGTGCTTTTAACTATTTTTGACTGTGCAGAGGTGGATCAAGGAGGAGAAATGCTTGGAAGAGGTCGGGAAGGTTCAGAGAGGGTCTAAGGAGTCCCTAACACCCTTCCAGAGAGTTTCACAGAGTTTGGCTATCAAGAAACCTCATTCGTGAGCTTCTACGGGAAGTCTGCAGGGGTTCTACAGGATGTTTAGGATTTCTACAGGATGTTCTGTAATTTCTCTACAGGATGTTTAAAAATTGGATTTTGGAGGATGGGTGAGTGAGGTAAGGTGCATGAATGGATAGGGAGGCAGGGTAGGGGCCTGAAATGACCCAAGGACTGATGGATAGAGTTGAGGAGAAGGTGTAGATGGCTGGACTTGTTCCAAGAAGACTGAAGTGATGCTGCACAAAAGGTGGGGTTATGAGGGCAGTATGGCAACGTGAGGCAAGAAACCAAGTTAGGAGATGGAGAAGATGGGTTTGAGGGAGTCTGGGTAGACAGAGAAGTGGTACAGGTGCTCTGCAATTTGTGTTTCCAACTGAACCAACAAAGACATGCAAGAAAACAAAGATCTAGTTATGCTACCCTAATATGATCTAGCTAACAGTAACAAGAATGGACAACAACTTTATTTGCAAGGAAACCATGTATATTAACTATGCAATGAAGCATTCAAAGATCTGAACATGTAACCAACTTCTGCAAATGAGAACCAAACACTAATGATTGCATGGCAAAGCAAAGTCAGTGTTTTTGTGGGTAGCAAAGTCATCCCAGTCACAGCTCCTGATCCCACTGAGGGAGAGGTGAAACCACAGATGTTTGTTGGCCCTTTTATTGAAGCTTTTTCTGTTAACAACCTATCAACTAAATCTGAGCATGAAAAGCTATTTTTCTCATCAAAAAACAAACTAAATAACAAAACAAGATTTAGATCTAAATAGCAGATTTTATTCTAAGAATGCAGCAAAGACACATAAAGATAATCAAAGGAGGTATTGGGCACTTGAGATGGGCCCAACCCCAAGAGCTATAGCCTCCTAAGAGAGATTTAGAGCTGGTGCAAAGTTGGATTCATCTTTATTGAGCAAGAAAAGAAGAGTTACATCAAAATTGTCCACAAGGAGAACTTGAAAATGAGCTGAAACCAAAGCTAATCTATTGCCTAAAAATCGAAATACAAACTAGCTAACTTCTGCCTACAAAATGACTAACCATTGGCTAACTACCAGCTAACCAAAATGAGGCCCTAAGCCTTCTTATTTATACAAATTGAGGACCCCAACAGTCCTCCTAAACTTTAGGGACTCGGCTGCCCAAAACTTGTAGTTAACAACAGTCCTACTTGACTTGCTTGGCTGCCCTTGTGCTGATTGATTTGGTGGCCCTTGAACTCCGAGCTGATGGTGGAGAATTCGAGGTAAGGGCCCATAAATGAAGGGAACACCTTCCTAAAAATACTCTCCACGAATTTGGCTGCCAAGTGCTCATTTCAACCATTGATTTTGTCTCCAAAGTGACCAAAAAGGCTACACAAAGCACACATTAGACTTGTTGGCATAATGACTAACCCAATTCACTCTATTAGCATAAATATAATAAAAAACATGCAGTAAACTAATGAGAATGGTGGATTAAGTCGAATTAGGAGGTTGAATGAGCCCAAATAATTATCCATTTTTGGGGCTCATCAATAGTGACACATAACACTATGTTTTGTATCATTACATCCACTAGCTAGAGGAAAATTATATGTATAGAAGGCAACAAGGGACGCATCTCCTTAGGATATGGGGTTGAGGTTTTTTAATGGATTATGAAATGTCTCTGCACTTGTGCCATTTTATGTTATTGGTGCACATATATTTTTTCTTTTAAATCATATGTATTTTATATTTAGATATTATTCCTACAATCCACACACACACATATATTTTCTTTTGTGCAGAAAATTGTTAACATAATTTTTGCTTGAGATTATGTGCTTCTCCATGCTTCTGTTTAATGATTTCCATTTTCACTTTCATTCTCCAAATAATTCTACACAAATATTTAAATATGACATGATAGAAGAGCCTCCATTTGTGGTTGGATGTAGAAATCTTCAACTTGTTAGAAAATTATATATTACATAGCAATGGAACACATAAAATATATTGCATAAATATAAACAAAAAAAACGCATAAAACAAGAGAGACACAAATTTACATAGTTCACCCAATTTGGGCTACGTCCATGGAGAAACAACCAATCCTTCCTTTTATATTATCCAGTAAAATGAAGAGATACAACCTACAACAGATCTGCTATAATTCCCTCTTCACTCTCACACAATCTCCCCTCTCTTTCTCACTTAGAATACAGATATACATAGACACAATACAATTCCATCATATATAGCAAGGGGATGCCTTCTAGGGAAAAAAATCCTAAATTAAACATAACTTCTACTGTCAGATCTTTGCCTAATGAACGACCCATATTGACTACGAAATTACAATATTTTACAAGGCAATTTTACATCTATTTTTAGCTTTAGGGGCGTTGCCTCCGATCCCCCGCAACACACATAAAACGGGTGGCGTTGCTGCCCCATTATGAACTGGGGTCCAATGCGGAAATACCTTTGAATAAAGAAGATAATTAGGCTCCACACCCAAGACAACTTTGAAGGGCCTTTTGTTGAGGCTACATCTCTAGGGTATGTCAAGATCAATTTTCTAAAATTTACTTCATAACAAACTAATTGATTTGTGGATTCCACTTCAGGGAAGACTGGCACAATTTTTCCAATCAAAGTTGCACCTTAGGATATTTCTGACAAATAAAAAGGGTCCTAATGTGGTTACTCAGTACATAAAGAAGATGGAAAAGGAATTTAGAAAAAAGGTATTCGTTATTCGACATTACAATCTCAAGTGGATACCTATCTTTTTTGTTTCTTATGGTATAACTCACTAGATTGCTCTATTTGCTTGAACATTATGAGAATGAGAAATAATTGTATGCAAATTGCTCAACACTCACCTTATACATATTCAACATTCCAGAAACTATTTTCACTTCCAAGTGACAATGTTCTAATTAATGATTTTTCATGCTAATTGCAACGAAAAATTCCTTTTTAAGTATCTATGCCTTAGATACATTTGCATGATTTGCTACAAGCAACAAACTAAAACATATAGGTCTCTAGTGAATTTATGTTTTGTGGGGACACTTATTATTATTTGTGAGGAGGTTAGGTTTATATGTAATTATCCTTTGACATAAAACCAATTTTTTGTTGTTGTTGTGGGAAGATATAGAGGAAATAATGGAGTTTCCTCCTTCCTTAGCATTAATGGTAGTCCATATTTGGCCATCTTCCTTTGCAAAGGCATAGTCCTTGATGCTAGCTGTTGGTCCTCGATTTTGATCAATTTTGCTTATTAAAAATCCACTTAACTTCCGTCATATTCCACCTTACATCATCCATATATGCTTTATTTTTACCTTATTATACATATTCAGGTAAATAAATTATTTTTTTCAATTTTTAGATATTTTTGCAAAAATTTGGTTTTAAGAGTATTTTTGGATAGAATTGGAAATTACCGTAATAGCTATGTTAAAGTGATATATGCAGGACACCTGTGCTCAAGCTGAATACATAATTGGAAATATTAGGAACCAAGGATGGATGAACAACTATTGTCTCAGTCAAAATGAGAAAATACAAGCTCGGTTAAAGTTGGTCAAACTTGACCTGTCACCCAGAAATCCCTATTAAAAAGGGGCAGTTTTAGGATTTTTTGGAATTTTTCCAAATTTCTTGTAACTAATGGATGGCTTCGACCTGATGAAGTGGGATAACATTAATTATGGTTGTTTCAGACTTTTTAGCTTATATGGTTATCATTTTTCCTATTTAAAGAGAGGCATTCATAGTTAGAGTTATGTAGAAAAACTTATTATTTTTGAGATAATTGAAGACAAAACTTTTGTTTCATGATTTCTTTGTGATTTCTGGAGTGAATGAGTTTCTGTATCTAAGTATTTTAGCAATGTACCAACAAGGTTGGAGGGCCCCCATCCAACCTAAGTACACTTTGTTGTATCATGTTTATATTTGTGCATATGCTAGTTTGATTTTCCATGTTCATTATATTCATTTGCTGTGAATATTTGTAAATATATTTAATGTGAATTTATTTTATGAAATGTGTTAAGTGAAGATTTCTTCTTTTAGTGATTAGCTTGAATGTGGAAGGACAACCAAGTCTCTTTAAGAGATCTCTGTGAGCTAGGACTAAGATTGAACAATATTCACCTCTTTCAAGCTTCCTTAGATTAAGTTCGTATGCTTTCATTACATTCTTTCATGCTTACTTAGATATTGGAAATGTCATTATAGAATTGTTGAGGGAGGAAAACCAGGTCTCTTTGAGAGAGCCTCTTCCTTGTTTTTCTAAAATAACATAATTTCATTGACTAATAATGCATGCTTTTATGGAATAGATTTCGATAGTTTTGCTTAAGTTGTGAGGAGTGATTTGTAGGTATAATATGTATTTCCATTCTTAGTTATGTAGAATGATTTATATTTGTAATATGCAATTCTGTTCTCATAACTACTTCCGATATTAGTGTTTATCCAAAAATCCATAAATTGTGGTTTACTTCTAAGATTACCAACCTGGATTGATAGTAAAATACATGTCTTAATTTACACAATAAATTGAGCTGACATTTTTTGCGCCATTTCCAAGGAAGCATATTTTGGATATAACTAATTAGAAATATTATTTGAAAAAAAACTTAAATATATATATATATATATATATATAGATCGGATTTGTTTTTCATTATGGTCATTTATGCCTAGATATAGAGATGAAAAGGGTAGATACATAAAACAAGACCCCCCAACTACTAAACCATTGGTAGAAGAAGGTTTCCCTGCATTTGAATTAACTACACCAATTGCTGGAAAACCAACTTGGGAAGAGTTAGAGGAAAAAACATTCAGGACAAAGGTTAACTCTTGTTGAAAGACAAACTTTGTTAGCTTATGAAGTAAAAATAAGACAAAAACAAACAAAAATACCTTCCATAGGAAAACAAAGAGAAACAAGAAATCCAATTGATCAGCCCATTCATGAACAAATAGATCAACCAATTCTTGAACAAATAGATCAACCTATCTTAAATAGAACAAGTTGAATCTCAAATTGCTATTGAAAAAGTTGAAACTACTGAAAAAGATATGGCAGAAGAAGGGAAAGGATTGACCATCCTCACTCCTGAACAAAGGTTACAATATGAAAAACAACAAAAATAATGGCAAAGGAGAAGAGAAGAAGAGGCAAGAAGAGAAGCAGAAAGGAAAAGAGAGGAAGATCTTGAAAGAAAATATGATCATACAAGAAGACAAGATGAAGAAAAAGATGAAGAAGATACTTTTGGATTTCCAATTGTAGATACTAGAGAAATTCTAAGAGAAGAAGTAAAAATGAAGAATATTCCACCTTTAGTTTTACCAAATTTCTATGGAATGTCTATTGAAGATCGTAATTCGTTCATGTTTGAATTTGATATCTTATGTAGAACTTATGGTTACACCGATGACACACATAAACTTTGTCTCTTTCCTACTACTCTTAAAGAAATTTCATTAAAATGGTTTATGGGATTATGAAAACACTCTATTACTTCTTGGGACGAAATGAAGAATTTTTTTCTTAAGAAATATCAAGCCTATTGTAGGCCTAGAGATTCAAAATAAGATATTATTAGAATGTCTCAACAAGAAGATGAGAGTTTGAAGGAATATTTGGAATGATTCCTTTACAACCTGCAAAAATCCAAACAACATTCTCTAAACCCTGACACCATTAGAACAATTTTTATTAAAGGAATAATAGATGAATATCTTGATATTATTAATGTAATGGGTAAAACAGACATTTCATACATACCATTTGATGAAATAACTGAACTATTTCAAAAATAATCTAGAGGTAGATCGAAAACAGGAAAAAGAGATGTAACTTCTAGAGCTGCAGTAGGAGTGAAAACAACAGAAATATGGAGTTTGTTAGAAAATTTAAAACAAATATTTTTAGTATCGTAGGAACACAAGTTGATGTATTAAAAGCAAAGATGAAACAACAAGAAGAATACCAAACAATGTCAATATTTTGTCCTAAGTGTAGGAAGAAACATCTTTTACGAGAATGCCCTTTGGATAATATACATGTTTATGGACTATGTACAGAAAATCATGTCACAGACGATTGTCCAACATTAAAAGAGTTGGAAGAGATTCAAATGGAAGAAACTCAAGGGTTTTATTATATGGAACAAAGAAGAGCTTGGCAACCACGTTTCATAGGTACATCTCAATAGTGTCCTCAACAACTTCCCCAAAATTTTCTATACTAGAATTCATGGAATACTCCTATGCCATGGCAATTTTGGCCTTCTCAGCAAAACCAAAACCAGCCTTCACAAAGTTGGCAAGGATATTCTTATGGAGCCCAACCTCCTCAACAATTTTACCCTCAACAATATCAATCTTATCCATCATATTAATAACCATATCCTCAAAAACCATTTCCAGATCAACAATTCTAGCAATCCACTCAATTAAATCCATTTACACAACAATCAATGTCCACACTAACTCAACCTCGGTAGCTTCAGCTGCCTTCTAATCAACCACCACTTAGACCAACTCAATTACCAGTTCATCCAGTAGCAAATTTGAGTAATAGAGCAGAAAGGCTAGCATATAATATGGAAGAAACAACATTATTTCCTACATATTCTATTCTTCCTCTACAAGATGTCCACTTAAGGTCTGGGAAAGTATTACACAAAGATTCTCCACCAATCATTGAAGAACAAATTGAACAAGGAGAACAATATGAAAAATATCATCCAGGAAATCAAATTCAGAAAGGAAAAGCTATTATGACTCAAACACCACCTTATCCAGAGAGGTTAGTAGAGCAGAAAATCAAAATTCCAATTTCTCTTCCTGAATTTGATATTGTAGAAGAATTACAGAATTCTTATGTCAAAATTCCTTTATTTCAAGCTATTAAGGAAATTCCAATTTATAGAAAAACAATAAAGGACTTATGCATTAAGCAAACTGGTAGAAAGAAAAAGACCAAGAGGTAGAAATTGTTGAACCTCCAACAATATCAAAAGAAGTTAATGAGATATTGCAAAGAATGGAAAGGGAAATTCAAGAAGAGCCTTTGGAAAAGGACTCTTACTTTAAGCATGCATAGATAGGAGATACATCATCACATTCATTTTCCAAGGAAACTGTAAGAGAAGAAAAAGAGCTATAACAAGAAGAACACCTAAAAAAGATAGAAGAGTTAACAAGGGAGTTGGAAGTCAACAAGATTTTGGAAAGGCATTTGAAGAAAGAGAATAATATGTACAAACAAAACAATAAAAATCTCATCAAAGAAAATGAGAAACTGAACAAGAAAATTGATAAGCTTGAAAGAAATAACATCTTGATCCATAGAAAATTTTAGGGGCGAATGTTCGCCCTTTGGCGAAATTAAGGGGTTTTAAATTTTTAGTGGGCGAATATTTTGTATCATAGTACATTTTTAAAAATCACCTCAAATAGCCCACCTTATTTTAAGGGAGAGGGTAAAAAAGGTAAATTTAGCCCTTGAAATTAGGAGTTAAAACCTTCGCTTCGCCCATTTTCAAGAATAGATTTTATTTAAGTGAATCCATTCGCCCATTTTCAAGAATAGATTTTATTTAAGTGAATCCATTCGCCCATTTTCAAGAATAGGTTTTATTTAAGTGAATCCTATGGGCCAAATACCATATTTATAAAAGAGGTATAGTAAATTAATAAAAATATAAATAAAAGAGAGATATGGTAAATAAATAAAACATTTTTTATATTTACTCCATAAGTCATCTTATATACATGCAAGGGTGTAAACAAATAAAAATATATGTAAAGTGGAGGTATGGTAAATAAATAAAACGTCTTTTTATACCTACTCAAAATGTATGGTAAATAAATAAAAATATAAATAAACTAGACATATGGTAAATAAATAAAAGCTCTTTTTATATTTAGTCCATAACCCTCATTCTATTTATGAAGGCTCAAGAAAGAGGTTTTATTTAAGTGAATCATATGGGCCAAATACCATATTTGTAAAAGAGGTATGGTAAATTAATAAAAATATAAATAAACGAGAGGTATGGTAAACAAATAAAACATTTTTTTATATTTACTCCATAAGTCACCTTATATTTTTGAAAACTCAAGAAATGCGTTATATTTAGGTGAAATCTATGGGCAAAATACTATGGGACAAATACCATGGACTAGATTGTTATTAATACCATGCAAAAAAAACATTATTAACCGTAATATTAGTATTAATAAAAATAAAAATAGCACATGGTATTGACCCATGGTATTTACCAAAATGGCACATGGTATTGACCCATGGTATTCACCTGGAATGTAGCCTATTTAAATGGGGGAATTAAACCAGCATAGATCCATCTTTACTCTAGATCTACTAACCCCCGAGAGGTATCAAATATTGTGATATGCAAACTAGCATAGAGTGAAAAATATTTGATCCCTCTCGGAGTGGATCAAGAGTAAAAATGGATGTTGTAATTTAATGTATGTTAAACATTTTAGCTTGGTTAAAATAAAAAATAAAATAAAAATCAACTATTAATTTTATTATTTTTTATAAATTACTAATAATAATTTTTAAGCTCCAGGTTTATGATAACCCATGGTATTGACCCATGGTAATACCAAGATCTCACAAGATTTTATAATTGAGTAAAATATTCGCCATGCTTGGTGAGAGATTCGCTAAAAAATTATATATACATATTATATTATTGATAAAATCGCCTTCCATTTTTCCTATATACCATGGAGATTCGCCCATTTATTATATATATAAATTTAGGGGGGTTCTTAAAATTTTCCCCTAAACAAGATTACAGATGGCTCAATGAAAAGAACACATGGAAATACAAATATGAGACATAGAAGGTGATCGCTACTATCTACAAGGAAGGGGAATATGAAGGTATTAATTGTCTTCTATAGGCAACCCAACAAGAGACTTCAAGATCAAGGAGAGTAGGTTCATCATCACTCAGAAGAACAAAAAGAAGAAATCAAGCATGAGGACATGCTTGGAGATCAGCAAGGGAGAGATGTTGGTCCTCGATTTTGATCAATTTTTCTTATTAAAAATCCACTTAACTTCCATCATATTCCACCTTACATCATCTATATATGACTTATTTTGCCCTTATTATTCATATTTAGGTAAATAAATTATTTTTTTCAATTTTTAGATATTTTTGCAAAAATTTTCTTTTAAGAGTATTTTTTTGGAAAGAACTAGAAATTCCTATAATAACTCCGTTAAAGTGATATATGCAAGACACCTGGGCTTGAGCTAAATACATATTTGGAAATATTAGGAACCGAGGATGGATTAACATCTATTGGCTTGGTCAAAATGAGAAAATACAGGCCTGGTCAAAGCTAGTCAAACTTGACTTGTCACCCAAAAATACGTATTAAAAAGAGGTAGTTTTAGGATTTTTTGGAATTTTTCCAGATTTCTTGTAACCAATGGATGGATTAAGCTTGATAAAGTGGGATAACATTAATTATGGTTGTTTCAAACTTTTTAGCTTATATGTTTATTATTTCACCTATATAAAGAGAGACATTCATAGTTAGAGTTATGTAGACCAGCTTATTATTTTTGAGATAATTGTAGACAAAAATTTTGTTTCATGATTTCTTTGTGTTTACTGGAGTGAATGAGTTGTTGTAGCTGAGTATTTTAGCAGTGTATCAACAAGATTGGAGGGCCCCCATCCAAGCTAAGTACACTTTGTTGTGTCATGTTTATATTTGTGCATATGCTAGTTTAATTTTCCATGTTCATTATATTCATTTGCTATGAATATTTGTACATATCTCTAATGTGAATTTATTTTATGAAAGGTTCTAAGTGAAGATTACTTCTTTTAGTGATTAACTTGAATGTGGAAGGACAACCAGGTCTCTTTGAGAGAGCCTCTTCTTCATGAGCTAGGACTAAGATTGAACAAGATTCACCTCTTTCAAGCTTTCTTAAATTAAGTTATTATGCTTTCATTACATTATTTCATGCTTTTTGGCTTGAGAGGGACTGACCCAGGTTCAGATTTAATTAGCCAAACAAATCCCTACACTACTAGCCCTTTCAGCATCAGCCCGCGGAGTGTGGATCGAAGTCTCATCAGAGTCCGAAGTGCATGAACTCTCGTGATCCCATGCAATTCGTCCATCCACTGTTGGATTCACCCAATCTTGGTCATGCGCTGTTATCTTATATAGACAGTCCAGATCGTCATTACTCTCATAATCGTGGATTGGTTCAATATAACGCGAAACTTTAACAGGATCTAGGGGTACTATTACGCGAAGTGATTTCTTCTCAAATATCATCTTTCGCTTCTTTAAGTTGATTACCCCATTCATATCAATAGCCC
This sequence comes from Pinus tabuliformis, assembly GCA_031772625.1. NCBI lineage: Eukaryota > Viridiplantae > Streptophyta > Pinopsida > Pinales > Pinaceae > Pinus > Pinus tabuliformis. Next base: position 1,492,574,486 of record CM062816.1, on the reverse strand, counting down.
AATAAATTCCAAGGAGTGTAGGATAGGGGTTGCTATCATCCACTATCTCTATCACTTCAAAGTTAGCTAGCGTGCTTGCACCTTCAATATCCATAGTCACTCCCCAGAACTACCCCATGGGGATGATATTCTGCTGATTCACCATCCTTAGTTTAATCAAAGACCATTGTAACGTGAATATCCCCATCCATTCCCAAGTCTATTTAGGTCGGACGTTCATGTCTGACCCTAGGTCAAAGATAACCTGATCCATCTCATACTCTCCTATCTGTGTGGTTAGTCTCATCTCTCGTCCCGTTTGTGTTTTATGCTTACCTATCTTTCACATTACGTGTGGCTCACCTGGAGCGGTTATAGCACATCTATTGATAAGCTCTTGTAACCCCTTCATAGCCTTACTATCACACCGTAACTTCATACAGGTCTCCAGGAAAGTTGTAAGCATATAAGGGTCCATCTCCTAATCAGGATTATCCTTGCTTCCTGAGGTGGAGGCCTCAGCGAAGCTCTTCTTAGCTTCCATGAAGGTTTCACGTGCGCACTCCAAATCAAACTTAGTTTCCTTTGCTGGAGCTTTGTGAACCCATGTACTGCCTTCTGTCTATTCTCCCTTGTCATCTCTTGTTTTGATTCCACTCTAGAGCACTATATTCATGTTTGGATCCTCTTCACGCGGCTCAGACCTCATCATCTGTAGGTTTTGAGTTGGCGGAGGTGGTAGTGGCCCTTTGTCACGTATCCTAGCTATCAGCGTAGGACAATCTTCCATTTCATGATCAAACATAATGCAATATTTGCATGACTAACGTGTTGGGTTAGTACAATCATGGGCATAATTCTTGGTCCTCCGCAATTATAGCAGATCAACTATCCTTGACCTCTGTAAGGTCCTCCTCCACCAAGGCCTCATCCGCGCCCCTGAAATCCTATCCGTTCTTTAGTCAGGGGCCGCGTTTCAGTTTGAACCCTATAGGTGGGAATTATATCCATCATCCATTCATATCTCATGCAATTACGCTCATCATGCCCTACCGACCTACAAAAGTTGCAGAAAAGTTGTTGCGGTGTCTGTACAAACTTCTGCAACAGATGGCAGTTATCTGTGACATGTTCTCCTACTACCTGACATATAGTGCACCACAATACAGGCCCCAAGCTCGGTCCTGCTTGAGCTTCCAGCTTCAAAGGCATCAATCCTCCTCTTGTAAGGTAGTTCACAAATATTGGACAATGGTCTTTGTCATGCCCCTGACTCTTGCATTTCAGACACCATACCTCTTCGCGTACCTCTGGTCGGACTGTTCTGTCCTAATTCAAACTTTGCATCTCAAGGCAAATATTTTTCAACTGTGCATGGATTTGTTGAACCCCTAGATTAGGATCTTGCATCGGGGTCTCATGCAGTCTCATTGCAATCTCCAAGGCCTCTTCTTGAGTTGCTATCTTCTGTTGTGACAGCGCAAACCTTAAGTGTGGTAGGAGGGAAGTCACAAACCATTCGTGATGTTGTCCATCTGTTAGGTTCATGTTAGCTTCATGGAATGTACACTTCAACCTCTAATCAAGTTCCCAAGGTGACTGACCTAGTTGCTTCGTGATTTCTTTGAACCCTACAATAGACTGTGCTTTAGATTTAGGCTTACTTAATTCTCTATTTAGTGCTATCCGAATGTTTGCTAATCCAGCATTTGGGTTATCATTAGCGTACTTGATATACTAGGTTAGCACGTGATCTTGCATAACACTAACCAATGTCACCTTCTTCATGTTTTCATCTGTAATGCCCTGAGCTTCCCATACAACTTTTACAAGGAACCAGAATTGGTCCGGGTCCTCATTCCCCAAGCCTTTGAACAAAGACAACTTCACTAAATTCGCCATACTCAACTGCGGTGGAGGTGGAGGTGGTAAGGGTGATGTCATAGGTGACAGTGGTGAAGTTGCAGGCGGTGTGGGTGGAGGTGTTATTCACAGGAATCCTTGCCTTATTAACTAAATAGCACTTCATAGAGAAACCTGTGTTATTCCCTCTTCATCACCTCGCAGAGGTGAAATCAATGGACTATATTCAAGACCCTTTTTTCCTTCATTTTTGTAAGTTTTTCTACTTCGCGTAACTCCAAACATCAAGGTAGCTGCATAACCTGTTTTTCACACAATAGCATTTTAATCCAGGTATTCAAATATTTCACGTACTTACTGTCGTGGCGGAAAAAGTCGTTTGTGCGGACACAACTGACCTCCCTAGGAGTCTAAACTCTCTAGTGACAAACAAGACAAAATGGAGCGATCTTTCTCTAAATACATCTTTTAAAACATGAAAACTACAAGTGTTTAGGCTTACCTTATTCCAAAACGCTGTTGTTGTAGTCCGTCCTTGCCGATCCAGATGAGCTCCTCCTTCACATCAATTCCTGCAACCACAAACAATCAAACAATTACCAAGCACTTGCATCTCATATAATAAAACATATATTCAACATGCAGACCAAGGAACACATGAAATAACTCATTAACACAAGCTATTGAGAAAAATGAACCAGTTTGTATTAATAACGAAACAAAGAAACTCTTACAACCTGGCCTTGGTGTTGTGCAAGTTCCTCCCAGGGTCCATCAAGGGTTTTCCTCTACTTTGACAAAGCTCACCCACTTCCAAGTAGAATCAAGCAAAGACAATCTCTCCTCACAAGGTTCTAAATGGGAGTCCTAATTCCTGCAGCATTTACCCAAAGAAAATGTATAGCTTCAACCTCCCCTCCCTCTGGCTCAATGCCTTTATTTATAGTGCTGTAAAGAGGTTATTCAGGTCCACCATCAATGGGATAATCCCCCTCTTTGGGTGGGATAGCTCCCTTATTGATGGGATAAGTTCCTCCTTAATAGGGATACATGAACCAACTGGAGGCGCATCCATTTCATCAAACCGACCTCTAGAAAGTTCTAGAAGTAACCACAAGTAACTTTTTTAAGATGAAACTTGCGCATTTTGCCTTTTACAGAAGGACGCACCTGTCCCTTAACATACAGAGCGTCCAAAGACGCAGCCTTTGTGAACATTGTGAGCGTCCCCGCAGGTAAGGCTTGAGAGAACCTGCGTCCCCAGAGATAAACACATTTTTTACAAGATTTTCTCTCTTCTTTGAGTTTGAGATGGATAGCAGAGGCATAAGACTTGCCTAAGAGGGTAGCATGACTGTTGATTGAGCCATACTAACTGTAAATAGTCATGGTGACATTTTTTAGTGTAACAGATTGCCCCCTAAAGTGCGAAGCCTGGAATAGATTAGGGTTTTGTAATTCTAGGAAGGGTGAAGCGCTTTATCATTTCAAGGATTGTCTTGTGGATGACCTGGTTGGAACCTGCAATTTTCAACACAAAATACATGTATAAGATTATATCATCACTGAGGTAGGCATTCCCATACTCAGATTCAAAACTTTAACTAATGGACTAACTACTCTGATACAGGAATGATCTTGCAGTACATCATTTTTATAGACTTTTGTAGACACAGTATGGACGCAGCCATCTGTTTATGATTAGTCTACATAGATAATGAATACAAAACTCCTCGCAGCCTGGATGGTAGAAACTAGATCCAGGGTCTTCACTTCTACTTCCCGAATTGGTACGATTCTAGCCATGTGATTAAATGATTTGATGTCGAACATGTTAGAAACCACTTGATTACCAGTCGATGATGTAAACTGTTAACAAGCGTGAGAGAGACCACCAGTAATGTCAATGGTTCTCAAAGTACCAAGCACAACCCGTGAAATGTGAATAGATGTTTTGATGTCGAACACTTCACGGAATCCTTTGATCGAAAGTCAATGATGTAAACTGACGTCAAAGGCGAGAAACCTGCCATTGATGCATGCAGACTTCAAGGTACTGTCGATTCCTAAGTCATCTTTCTAGATAATGTGTCGATGTCGATAGAAAGCGACCCGTTGCAGGCAAGCCCGCAACACGAAATCATTGTTCAAGTTGAAGAAATGTTGCTGTAAGGACTGACTCAGGGATGGTCAAATGGATGACAAGTATTTTGCAGATGAAAGTTTTGCTTGCAGACCTCTTGAACACATAACGACACGACAGATGGCTTGGTGACGAATAACTCAAAGTTAATCCCCGGAACCCGGTTAAAGACTTTCAAAGTGGTTTGATCAACTGTGAGGTAAAAGATTTCCCAACCCAGGTGAATGAAAAGTGTCGTGTTCAAGAGTGGTAATAAAGTTTCTTTTGAGACAAAAGGTAACAAACAGGTTCATTCTTCTCTCTTTTCCCCCACCATTTCTGGCAAGTACCTCTTTATTTTTAACAAGCTTGAGGAGGATAACATATGCTTGATTATAAGCTCATCCTTCGGACGAGTCCAACCTAGTTTAAATTCGAACCCTAGGAAGGAGTGGTTCGTTCCTGTTTGTAATTGAACAGGTCCTCTACTGTAAAAGTTTAACGAGCCCAGTATAGGAGAAACTCGGCGTTTTTCAATTTTAGAGAGTCTGAAAAAACTAAAGGAGACTCCACGTTGAACTTTTTCGTACATTTGTGTCCCTCAAGCCCGAAAAAGTATAAAATAATACCTGGGGGAACCGCTTGATCTTGCGACCAAGGAGTACTTTCATAATAGTGTCGTTGACCTGAAAAGTAAAAAGCGATCAAGGACACGTCGTTTTATTTCCTTATCGAGTTTGAAACGACAAAAACCCGGCAATCTTTTCCTGATTTTGCGGTCAGAAAAGAGCTAAAAGGGGACCGTCTTTTAATTCCGTTTTAACGAGTGTAAAAGAAACGCTCGGCGATCTTTTCATGTTTTAGGAGTCAGAAAAGGGCTTAAAAGATGACTCTGATATTTTTGTTTGTGAAAAATGACAATTTCCCTCGAAATCCCTTTGTCCTGCACAAAAGCAACACATTACTCATACCTGTTTAAAATAGGCAAAAATACATCGAAAAACATCTTTTCATGGTAAAAAATGAACTAATTCATCCAAAAAACCTATAAAAAGACCTTTTACCATGTCATTTTTACCGTTTGACTGTTGAGGTTGAAAAAGGAGCTTTTGACAAGAAACTTCCCGTGGTCGCTGCGGAAAATCCGACCGTCGGAATCGAACGCCGTCTTATCCAGGTATTTTACACATCCTACTCTGCATTTCTATCCGTTTAGAATTAATTTTTAGGTCTTAGTTTCATTTTTTGGGGGGGTTTTGGTTTTGGAATGCGCCTCTCGGCGGACGCGGGTGCCCTTCGGGTGACCCGCGTCCCCCGACTTTTTCCTATACAGGAAAATGGTCGGAAGACGCAGTCCGCCTTCAGGCCAGCCGCGTCCGGGCGCCCTGTGCTGTAAAGTCGGGGTGCGTCTTCCGTGAAATGCGCATTTCAAAACCCCAACCCCTCAAAAAACTATCTAAAAATTCCCAAATCAATTTCTAATGACTATTTCTGGTGTGCAGGGCATTAACCATGTTAGATTGGAGAGAAAGAGAGCATGTAGAGGATGATGAAGCTGCAATAAATCATCAACCTTCCCTGGATGCCCTAAGAGCATGCGGGTTATACAAATACTGGACCATACCGGGCATGAGGGGCCAGGTAAGATTCTTGGAATGGCTGGTTGAGCGATGGAACGTTCAAGAACAATGCTTTTACATAGGAGGGCACCAGCTCGAGATAGAGCCCTCGGATGTATACTTTCTCACTGGCTTGCCGAACAGAGGCGAGCAACTCAGTCTTGCGGGAACTAGGCCGGGTGGCCAATCCCTTGATAGTCTCCGCGACGAGTGGTGCACACCTGGGGCTCACCATTCGAAAGGCATAGAGATAAAACACATCACTCTGCGTGAACTCAAAGTCATAGCGTTCACGGTTACCAGAATTTGCGGCGCGGCCGCTTTACACATTGCTTCCGGATCCCAAATGCGGATGGCAATTGACTGTTACCAAGGCACCATTTTCAACTGGTGTGAAGCTGTGTCGGCTCATATGAAGAGCCAACTGACCAAGGCAAAGAACGGACGACTAAAGACTTTTGGATATGGGCCTCTAGTCGTGAGCTTTGCCTTGGAGAGAGTTCCAATGCTGATCCCTCAGCAACTCACTGTTGATATCTTGGGTCCTCGGGAGCCAAAGCTGATACGATGGGTTGCGGTGATGGCCCGGCATCCTGACGAGGGCACGACGGTGGTTCGATTCTCAGATAGTTACTTTCACTGGTTAGAGGACCAGGTTTTTTCGATACAGGACTTTCCGTATGCCGGAGTGGATTTTAGAGGTGATCCGGACATGGTTCTTCCACAGGGAGAACAATGGGATGACAGAGGTACTTTATTTTTCACAAGTTTTCTAATTATGTATTTTTTTTTTATTTTTCATATATATCGTCTCAAAACTAACAGTAAAATTTTCAAAATGCAGATGTTGGTCCACAGCGTCCAGCCAACCTCCGGCCTTTTGATAGACTACATCCAGCTGCACCGGTACCGGCCCCACAGGACGCGGCTGCAGAAGTACTAGCTGAGTTGGAGCATGATCTAGAGCGTCTCACGGCAGATATACCTGAGACTACTATGGACGACATTCCTACCAGGCTTCAGCGCTTCGTAGTCGCGGTCCCTGGACCGTTTAGGAGATTTTTGCGTAAGGTAGCCCGCGCAGTGGTGTCATACAGAGAGCACCACCAGTGATTGACTAGTCACTTTTGTAGTCACATGTGACATTTTGACTTTTTGTACTATCATTTTGCCGATCATAAGGTGTTTTCAACCTATGATCGAAGACGATGTATATATTTTTTGACACACTCCTATCTATATATATCACTATTACCGGCTTATCTTGTTTAACATATGTGATGAAATGTTTTTAAATTTACTTGCATGATTATTGTAAATGTCTGTCCAACATTCGAGAAGCAATTGCATCTGCTAATGTATTTAAAGACCTTGGAATATGCTGATATTCAATGTAATCAAATTCACGTTCCAAGAGACGCACTCTCAAAAACAACCTTAATAACACAGGATTTCTAATGGCATAAACTCTATTAAGCTGTAATACAACAAGTTCAGAATCTAACCTCACTATCAAACGTCGAATTCCAAATGAAATAGATTCGGATAATAATTCAACCACTGCACTGTATTCTGCAATGTTGTTCGTTGTTTGACCGAGGCTTACCCCATGCATAGAAACTAACTCGTCAGAGGGCGAATAGATAACCCAAGCTGCGGAAGAGATATTCCGTGTACTACGACAAGCACCATCAGCAAATCCAATGTATGTTTGGAGAGGCGTCGACATCTGCAATATCAAGAGTAAAACCAAGATAAGCCAGAATAACGACGAAAAACACACTCTCTAAGCTAAGCACACTGACTAAACTAACAAACACGCTAGCTAGAAAGAAAATCTAACCTATCTAAAAATTTCTCCATACCCACCATTTAAGCATAATACCTCTTTAGGTAAAGTCCATTTCTGGGTTTACCCAAAGAGTCCCCATCAAAATCAACTAGCTCATAAGCCCCTTTTGCTAGCTTTCGCTTTACAATGTAGGGTCCATGCCACATAGGAACGAATTTTCCAGCACCTAGCTTATCGTTAGCTTGATCATATAATAGCACTAGGTCTCCTTCCGAAAAACTTCGAGGGGTTACATTTCTATCATACTGAGCTTTCATTCGTTTCGCGTGAGTCTCGATTGCCAATGTAGCGTCACGTCGAGTCTCATCTAATTTAGCCAAGTACAATAAACGTTTCTCCTCTTCGGAAGTAGCTGGAAGTAATTCGACAGCCATTTGAAGTGATGGGATTTCGCATTCAATGGGTAACACAGCTTCCAAGCCATAAACTAGCTGGAAAGGAGTGAACCCTGTTGAATTTTTCACTGAAGTTCGGTATGCCCATAGCGCTGAAAATAACATGTTGTGCCAATTCGACCGATGAACACCAATGGTTCGTCGGATCATGATAACTAGAACTTTGTTGATAGACTCAACCAAACCGTTGGCTTGCGGATAATAAGGAGTAGAGCTATCGTGGCGCAAACCAAGCTGGCTTGTAAGCTCAGTCATCATGATGTTTCGAAAATGGCTCCCATGGTCAGTAATGATTGCTTGTGGGACACCAAACCTAGTTATGATATGATTGAATACGAAAACTGCAGCTGTTTTGCCGCTTGCGTCGAATGTAGGCATCGCCTCGGCCCACTTAGTAAAATAATCAACCGCAAGGATGATATACGCATGCCCCCCGGCCGAGTGAGGGTTACAAGTAATAAAGTCGATACCCCATTTGGCGAATGGACCAGCGGCAATTATAGGGTGGAGAGGAGCAGGTGGAGCGCGCATCTTGCGATCAAACACTTGACAGTTGTGGCATTTCCTGACGGCAATGATACAATCTTTAAACATAGACGGCCAGAAATAGCCAGCGCGCAACACCTTCTGAGCTGTGGCATACCCAGACATATGACCGCCACATGCTCCAGAGTGACAATCATTCAAAACTCTCTCAGCCTCTTCGTGAGTTAAACAACGTCGAAAAACTAAGTCTGCCCCCCGGCGATAAAGTGTATCTCCAATAATTTTGTATTGCTGGGATTGAAACCGAATTTTTCGACGTTCTGCTTTGGAAGCTTCAGGCCGAAAGGTTTGGGTTTGGAGATAGATGATTATATCCCCGTACCACGGATCTACAGTACTGATAAGAAACAAAGATTCGTCCGCAATGGACTCTTCTGCCACAGTCTCTGTGTCAGCACTCGGGAAATCACACATCAATTCCGCAAAAACTAAGGATTTCTTAGACTTGGACTTCTCGAACTCCAAGTCGAACTCTTGCAGGATAACGATCCATTTAGAGTACTTGCCCCCTAGCAGTTGTTTTGTCAAAATATAAATCATAGGGTTGCAATCCGAAATAACTGTAGTTTTACGGAGAAGAATGTAGTGACGAAAACGCTGGACAGCTTGAACGGCTGCCAGGGCCAATTTCTCCACATGCGAATATTTTAACTCAGTGGGATTTAAGGTCCTACTAAGATAATATATCACATGTTCCGCTCCGAATTCATCTTCTTGAACTAACACCATTCCAATGGTGGAATGCGAAGCTGCGAGGTATAAGAAGTAGTCCTGGTTGTAGTTGGGAGGATGCAATAACGGTGCATGGGTCAACGCGTGTTTAAGTGCATCAAAAGATTGTTGGGCAATCTCGTCCCAAAAGAATTGTGCGTTCTGTTTCAACAACCGTGTAAAACCTTTAGTGACCTCGGCGTAGTTTGGGATGAATCGGCGTAAAAAGTTCGCTTTCCCTTGCAAACTTTGGAGTTGGCGCAAACTCGAAGGAGGAGGCAATTTGATGATAGCCTCGACTTTCGAGGGATCGACGCGAATGCCGGCTTTTGAAACAACAAATCCCAGCAATCGACCTGTTTCTATACAGAAAACACACTTGTGGGGATTCAACCGAATTCGATAATGCCTACACCTCATAAAGATTGCTCGTAGGTGGACAAGGTGATCAGCTCGATGTAAAGAATGAGCAGGCAAATCATCGAGATAGGGTTGCACAATGTGCTTGATGTCATGAAATGCATAAGACATCGCCCGTTGAAAAGTAGCCCCGGCATTCTTAAGCCCAAAAGGTAATTTGCAATAAGCAAATGTCCCCCATGGACAAATGAATGCCGTTTTTGGTTGGTCGGCAGGTAGAATATTGATTTGATTATAGCCCGAAAAACCATCCATGAAGGAAAACATTTCACTTCCGGCACAATCATCAATAATTTGATCGATATAAGGCGTAGGATAGTTGTCTTTTGGACAAGCTCGATTTATATCCCTATAGTCGATACAGATTCTTATTGTTCCTTGTTTCTTGTTGACCGGAACAATATTCGATACCCAATCCGTTAACGGGATCGGATAAATGAAACCTGCTTTCAACAGCTTTTCGACTTCTGCTTTAATCGCAGCCGCTTTTCGAGGGTGAATTTGACGCAACCGTTGCCGGACGGGTTTAGCATCCGGGTAGGTCTTTATTTCATGAACAACAATGGCAGGATCGATTCCCGGCATTTCCTCGTAAGACCAGGCAAACACATCGCGGAATTCTTGGAATAGGGCCTTGTAAGTTTGGATTTCTTCTTCTGTACATGCGGCACCTATATGAATGTTTTCCTCGATTCCGGGCTTCACTGAAATATCAATGGGAATAGTACGAGAAATATTCCCTAAATTCAACTCTGAATCAGAATGTTTCGTTGGATCCTGAGCGTCTTTGACATATTCAGCGGTAAAGATAGATGAAAAATCATTTTCAAATGCATCATCCTTAGGTAAAAACGAAGATCTGTGATGGAGATCCTCCCATGGTAGATCATCTACACTTAGGATTTCGCGAAGTTGTTCGTCAGATGACACGACTTCGGGAAACGCTATCCGTTCTAAGGGTGAGGTGAAAAGTGATTCTTCACTGACCACATTCATTTGGTCGATTTCGGTTGAATGCGAGTCGGTAAAAGACATGACAGCTTCATAAGCAATTTCATATGGACTCAAAGGCATAGCATCACCGAATGAGTCTATCTCAGAGTCAGATGGGACAATCCAAGGATCATCATAAATAATGTTTTCTGATGTAATCATATGAATTGTTGCAAATGAAGGGTCTACGTTGAGTGGAGGGAGAGGAAAAGTTCCCAGTAAACCGGAATCCTTAACTAAACCTACACCAACGTCCCTATAAGGGATTGTCGTCTTACCGACATGCTGGATACTCTCTGAAGAGGCTGGGTCGGATGAAAAGTATGTCAGCTGATCAATAGTCACGATCTTACCGTTATGTGGAAACTTAATTACTCTGAAGACCGATGAAACGACCGCTGTCATAGCATATGACCAACTTCGACCCAAAAGAAGGTTGTAGTCTAGAGGGGCATCAACCACTTCCACATCCAGACTAACGGTTTTACCTTCTACCCCTATAGGCAATTCTTGTAGAATACCAAACGGACGGAACCCACGGCCATCAAAGGCCTTAAGGATGGTGGGGGATTGGTTCAACGAAGGAGAACCAAGGGATCTCCAACATTGAATCGACATAATACACGTAGAAGCTCCCTCATCAATCACAGTCCGATGAATAGGCCTGTTTTTGACTATCACTGGAATTTGGAAAGCCATTTGATGGGGGAGACGCGGTGTACTATTTTCTAGATCGAAGATCATTAGATTCGGATCCTGAACATCAACAGCTCCGATAGCCGACAAAAGCAATTTTCGTTGTGCTGGGCATGATTGCAGCACTTCTAACGCCGACATTGCTGAGGGTGAAACAGCTAAGTCCTCAACAATGTTGTAATTCTGGGCTGCTCTCGCATGTGGATTGAAAGCAGACCTTCGAAGTACACCCTTGGCGGGCGGCTTAATCACTAAGTCTGGGTTAGGTTTTTCGATCTGTAGTGGATCGGAACCAGGAGCTGAGGTTGATGGGTTAGAGTGAGAAGATTCTGCTTCCTTACCATCAACAGGATTCTTACTACCATAATCTTGCGATCGAGTCGCAATCCTCACATGAGACATCATCAAAATGGGTTCTTCACTGGCATTCGAAGAAGAACCTATCATCTTATTCTCCTGCTCCAGAAATGGATTTTTTAACACAGCAGGAGTGGGAGAACCTTTGACTATTTTCACAACCTCGGCCCGATGAGGGCAATCTCTCGTAAAATGATCCTCTTCACAAATAAGACAAGGATATCGAGGTTTGCGCTTTTCGTCATTGGTTTCCGACTTTTCTGTTTTCTCCTTTGGAGCCTTGTCTGCTTTAGCCTTCTTCTTTCCTTTCTTCTTTCCACCGTTTTTTGATTTGGCCGTAGATGACTCTACAGCGTGAATATCGGCGGTAAGTTCAGGAGGAGAAGACTCTCCTGTCGGAGAATCAGGCAAAGTGATAATTGGAGTATTTGAAGCCTTGGAAGACTTCTTCTTGCTCTTCGTAGTCACGATACCAATCATACCATCAGCGGCATGAGATCCCGAAGGAGCAGCAGCGATTTGATTCGATTTGGAAGATCCGGAATCTTCTCGTGTAACGTACCCGACTGAGTGTAAACTAAGTCAAGGTATTGTGCCTGAGCAATGACTTGCTCCTCAGTAACTACTCCGGCCTTAGCTACATCTTCAGTAATCTTCGGTAATAATGATTTGACAAACCATTCAGCTAAGATTTGGTCCGGGATAAAAACTTTCACTAACCTCCTACGACGTCTCCACTCATGAATGTGATCAGAAATATACGTGGACGTCGATTGTTTTAGTGAAGTTAATAACTCCGTGCCGTTATCGTATCTGACCGGCAACTGAAAGTGAGTTAAGAACGAGGTAGCTAACTGGCTAAAGTTGTAAAAAGAGGCCCGTGGTAACTCAATGTACCACTTGGCCGCGAGACCAATGAGTGTACGCTGAAAAAGACGTAAGCGGATGGAATCATCTGAGATAGAATTCGAAGCACACCAGAGGTGGTAAGTCATCACGTGATTGGACGGATCCTCTCCAGACTTACCTTCGAACTTGGGTATATCACTGGGCAACTTATTTGGCATTGGCGGCCAGAACGGAAGATATTGAATTGGATCGTTCGTTAGGCGCGTCAAGTCTGGTAAATCCAAAGTTGCGATAAACGGTAACTGCCGGTTAGGATCTCTAAAACTCTGGGTCACAATACCAGCCCCAGGAGGAGGATATCCAGGATAACTAGGAACAGGAGTCGCATTTGGGATATTATATCCTCCTGGAAAACCAGGATTAACCGGACCGTACTGGGGTTGTTGAGGTTGTTGATAAGTGTACCCAGGATACGGTTGATACTGGTAAACCGGTTGTTGGACAGCTTGCCCATGTTGGTACTGTCCCTGGTACGGAGGTTGAACAAATTGAGGTTGAGTAGTAACAACCGTACTTATACCAGGCTGACCTATAGGCATCTGGACCGTGGTTTGAATCGTAGATCCAGACAACGGTAAAGATGTCTGAGGTGTGGTAACAGGGACAGTAGAAACTGGAGCCGTCGATACTCCAGAAGTAAGTATGGTAGATGTAGCGGTAGTTGCAGCAGCCGTTTGAGATGGAGTACTAGGTGCAATTGACGGCTGAGTAACTACCGAAGTTACAGAAGTTTGAACATTTGGCTGGACAGGTTGCGGTTGCTGGGTTGGACCAGAAACTACGGGTTGTCCAGCTTGAGGAACCATCTGTACACTTGGCTGCAACACCTGTTGACCCTGTGATGGATCCCATACTAACATTCCAGGGTATTGACCCGTAACAGGTTGAGGATACTGAGATCCATAACCGGATTGAGGGTAGGATTGATAATTGTAAGGTGCAGTTCCCATACTTGGAACATATGACTGACCTTGAGGCGGTTGATAACCTTGACTCGAGTATTGACCTTGAGGTTGATAACCTTGAGGTAAATACTGATACTGGGGTTGACCTTGACCTTGAGGTTGGTACCCTTGAGGTTGATAACCTTGGGGTTGATACCCTTGAGGTTGCCATCCTTGAGGTTGCCATCCTTGAGGTTGATATTGATACTGAGGTTGACCCTGGGGTACATATTGAGGCTGGGGTTGACCTTGAGGCGCGTATTGCACCATAGGTGCATACTGACTTTGAGGTTGCCCCCCAGACACGATTTGTGTACCTTGAGGTTGCCCCCCAGGCGTTAACTGCGGTTGCCCCCCAGGCGGTAATTGGCCACCTTGAGGTTGAGAAACGGGAACTGAACCTGACATCATGTAAATGTCTCCTACACCCAATGGTACATTACCACTGTTTCCAATTAATAACCCACGATCAACGGGTTGAGGAGATGCTCCCGCAAAGGTACCAGAAAGAGATTGATACCCAGTGGGAACAGAAGGACCGCCGTGTAAGAAAGATTCAGGACTTTGAGTAAACACGGACGACTGACCAGACATATTTACAGGAGTATAAATACCTCCAGGTGGAAAAGGAGTACGAGGTGGAGAAAAACCTACCCCTGAGTTGTCTAAATAATTGGTTAACGAAAGGTACCAAGTAGTACTTCTAGGAGGACTGTAAAAGATGGATTCACGCTCCCTTAGATCAATAGTAAGTTGACCTTCAAGGTTAGAGACACCTATATCCTCTTCTGGAGCAAGTTCTTCTATAGCAATCAAACCAGAAGGTAGATTTTCGGTGATAATTCTTTCTATTCTTGGTGAATCTAGAACACTAGAAGTTGGAGTAACAGGTTCAGATATTTCAGGTTCTTCGCCTGTATCACTAGCAGACGAAAAATTACCGACAAGCTCAGAAACTGAAACAGCTTCGGGATTATAACCTGTCTCTAAACTTTGGTAATCTGGATGGACTACCAAGGAAGATTCTCCTTCTTCAGGTGAACCTACTCTACTGTCACTAGGAGGAGTTACAAGGACCTTTAACCCTTCGTACTGACCCGGAATGTCTTCAGGAGATTCACCCCGCGATTTACGGAGTTTTCTTAACAAATCTATTCCGGTAACAATCTCAGGAGACTTGCCCCGAAGTCGACGGGACTGTCTCGGTAATTCCGCCACAATTAAAGATTTTTAACTACAACACACGAAAACAAAGTAAAAATTTCAAATCAAACCACCTAAAGTCTTCTAAAGAAGCAAACAAATTTGAAGCACACGCCTAAAGAATCTAGAGCGTCAAACCAAACACAAACAGTAGTCTTCCGGACCAAAAGCGCTAGTTGGTGATGAAGTCCAACCTCGCTGGATTCAGTACAGAAATGGCAGGTGGAACAGTTACCCCGGCAACCTGCTTAATGAATAGACCGGCACAAGTTCCTCCACTTTAACCGTCTCGAAGTGAAGTGAACCCCCCGGAAAATCCAAGTGAGTATAACCGACGTCTGCTCCAGGTACAGTGGGACCTTCCCTCCACCGTCACCTCGGTAGAACCCTAAAGATTATGGTCACTAAAGTTACCAATCACAACAATTACACCTGGGGGAACATTCTAAACTCCGACAGCACGCAAGGGCAGAGTAACAAGCTCAATCCCCTTACCGGCTCCTTGACAGTAATCCAAGGTTTACCGATAAGTGACCCCTGGCTCCTCGACAATGGTTAATCCGAGGTTTACCGTTTGTAATACGTACTGTCTGGCGTCGTTCCCAACGAGGGGGGAATGATCCCCTCACTGGTTCGGACACGAGCTCGTGCTTCTCCTTTAAGAGGAGCTTTCCCAGAGTGCAATTGAAACAATTGGATTTATTCTACTCAAGATAAACTATCTGTTTGGTTTTGTAGTCTTGGAGAGTTAAGTACTCACCTACTCCAAGACCCTAGCCTAAGCTATGTTGGTGTTTCAGAGCCCTAGAAAAATAAAAATTACTAGATTGATTTTAATTTAAGCGTTACTTTTAAGGTTGTTTCTTAAGTCAAAAGGTGATGGAAGTGAAACCAGTGGTGTGTTGACTCGACTCGAAACCACTACAAAATGCACCTAGGATGATTTACCCACTACTTTACTTTTTCAATGAATTGCTTAACTAAAAAGTTGAGAGAATGCAATTTTTATAAAAGCAACTTCTTAAGTAAAGACAATCAAAGAAACAATTCGTTTGTCTTTTCCAAGCATAAAAACATGACCGCTCTTTACTTGCACGAAAAAACTCTTTTTCTTCCAAAAACTTTAAATGCTACTTGAAACAAAACTTTTAAAAGGAGATGTTTTTGTATTTTTCTTATTTAACGAAAAACATAAATCTATTTTAATAAAAATCAATTGCAAACTATGAAATCTATGAAAATTCACTCAAAAATAAAAACAAACAAATCAAAAGGAAATTACCCTAATTAAACCTAATGAGGCAAAGCCAACAATGATTATTCTAAGGTGTTTTACTTGATCACAATCAAATCAAGGACTAGCTTATTGCAGAACCAAAAACTAGTCAAAACAAAACTCTAATCTTTTTGTTCTTTTGTAAAATGGAAATCAACACTTTATAAAATTTGACCCAAAAGACAACTTAAATGGCAAGCTGCTCACACAAGGAGACTTTACGACAGGCCCGACTTCTAAGAAGGCTGACAAACCAGAGAGATCTAAGGCTGGACAACTTCCTACCGTCAAAGTCACTACAGGACCTATCCAAAAATCAAACCCTAGGCCTAAACTTCGTTGAAATCCACTAAAACACTCAAAGCTCACAAAACAAGTTCAGGTGAAAATTTTTGACAGGGTACTAAAGGATCTGGGCAGAAAATAATAAGAAAAAACAAAATCTAAAAGCAATTAAAGCAAAAATGGAGTTTTCCTAAATTTTTACAGGAAGACGCAGGAAACCCGTTAGAACAGGCGCGGGCCCGCTCTGTGCAAACGGCAACAGCGCGTCCAAAGACGCACTGTGCAGTACTCAGAGGATGCGTCCTTCTGGAAAAGTTAAGAAAGACCAAATCTAACTAAATCTAAAGCTAAGCCACCCAAATACTAATTCTCACAGTCAAAAACCAGAAAATAAAAATGATTTTCTTAGAGCAAAGTTCACACAAAGGAAAAGACTTTCACATTAATGGATTCCCTAGCGGAGTCGCCAATTTGTCGTGGCGGAAAAAGTCGTTTGTGCGGACACAACTGACCTCCCTAGGAGTCTAAACTCTCTAGCGACAAACAAGACAAAATGGAGCGATCTTTCTCTAAATACATCTTTTAAAACATGAAAACTACAAGTGTTTAGGCTTACCTTATTCCAAAACGCTGTTGTTGTAGTCCGTCCTTGCCGATCCGGATGAGCTCCTCCTTCACATCAATTCCTGCAACCACAAACAATCAAACAATTACCAAGCACTTGCATCTCATATAATAAAACATATATTCAACATGCAGACCAAGGAACACATGAAATAACTCATTAACACAAGCTATTGAGAAAAATGAACCAGTTTGTATTAATAACGAAACAAAGAAACTCTTACAACCTGGCCTTGGTGTTGTGCAAGTTCCTCCCAGGGTCCATCAAGGGTTTTCCTCTACTTTGACAAAGCTCACCCACTTCCAAGTAGAATCAAGCAAAGACAATCTCTCCTCACAAGGTTCTAAATGGGAGTCCTAATTCCTGTAGCATTTACCCAAAGAAAATGTATAGCTTCAACCTCCCTCCCTCTGGCTCAATGCCTTTATTTATAGTGCTGTAAAGAGGTTATTCAGGTCCACCATCAATGGGATAATCCCCCTCTTTGGGTGGGATAGCTCCCTTATTGATGGGATAAGTTCCTCCTTAATAGGGATACATGAACCAACTGGAGGCGCATCCATTTCATCAAACCGACCTCTAGAAAGTTCTAGAAGTAACCACAAGTAACTTTTTTAAGATGAAACTTGCGCATTTTGCCTTTTACAGAAGGATGCACCTGTCCCTTAACATACAGAGCGTCCAAAGATGCATCCTTTGTGAACATTGTGAGCGTCCCCGCAGGTAAGGCTTGAGAGAACCTGCGTCCCCAGAGATAAACACATTTTTTACAAGACTTTCTCTCTTCTTTGAGTTTGAGATGGATAGCAGAGGCATAAGACTTGCCTAAGAGGGTAGCATGACTGTTGATTGAGCCATACTAACTGTAAATAGTCATGGTGACATTTTTTAGTGTAACACTTACCTCGCAGTCCTTTAAAAAAGTGCCACTTTGCCTCATTGTAGCTAACTGAGGTGTTAACCACAAATTCAGTTACAAATCCTCCTATGACGCGATTGAGCCAATGGTTGACAGCACGGGAAATCTTATCCTCTAATGCTTCCAAACTTCACACTAGCTCTGGAGTCCACACAATAGGACCGTTGAGTTTCCACCTTCCTTAGCTATCTGCTAGCTTCATGATCCACTCGTATAGCTCAATTGGAAAGGAGAAAAAAAAAGATCTCGTGGATCTTTGTATACAGGGACCTATCCAACCACTATTCCTTTGTCAGTTGTGGGTTTCTTTTCTCCTATGCCGCGAATTCGTGGATCTTCCTATCAACCAATATCGAATCTCTTTCTTAGTCGGATTCCAGTGATATGACATCACACATCTTTAATGCATATTCTAGTCCTGACAATGGAACCATTTTTTGGCTTGAGTGGGTATGACCCAGGTTCAACATTAATTAGCCAAGCAAATCCCTACACTACTAGCCCTTTTGGCATCAGCTCGCAGAGTGTGGACCAAAGTCTCACTTGAAGCAGTATGGGGGGATGCTGGAACCAAGTTTCTACACCCTGAGAGGTCGTGATGTCATTTTATTCCCTTTATTCCTACCTTCGCGTAGGTCACTTTGCACTAGGGCTTGCCAGATGAGCCCTCTATTCCATTCTTTAGTACCTCCACAAAAGGGTACAACTCACCTTCGTGCTGCCCTGTCCTTCAATTTAGATACTTTCGTGTTGCTAAGGCAATGTATTGCATAGGTTGTCAAGTTATCTTAAGTATCTTACTTGTCTTATTAAATACTCACAGTTAGCTCCGTGTAAACAAATATTCTTATATGAATTCAATTATCCAACATAATTATACACATTCGCACACCATATAAGCATTATAAAGGAAATTCATACATAAAATGACAAGATGCATCAATCGGGACAAAGACACAGAAATTTCAGAATAATTCTCTTTATTGATATCTTCCAAGTGATTACAAACTCTATCCACCATATGCACATAGTTGTAGAGGTCTGTGCACTTAGTTGCGACTTCCACCCTAGGCCTCTGCGCACTCAGCAGCAGAGCCTCTACCTACACTACGACCCGAAACTTAGAATTCTTACTTTAGAGCTATCACTCTCTTATCTTGTCTCTCTAAAACTACTTAGAGCTTAGCTCTTTTTATACAATCCCATGGTCCGTGGACCATGGGTAGATCTCTTACAACTGGCTTTACTTTACAAAACTAAGGGCGAACAACCCTTTATGACTTATAACACCTACGCACTCCGTGACCACAAAATGCGGAGTCTTTACAAGTTTCTTACAAAATTTGACCAAAATATGGGCTTTTAGCCCCAAAACTTCCCTTTGGGGGATCCCGTTCCCAACAATGGTTACTTAGATATTGGATATGTCAATATAGAATTGTTGAGGGATGACAAACAGGTCTCTTTGAGAGAGCCTCTTCCTTGTTTTTCTAAAATAGCCTAATTTCATTGACCAATAATGCATAATTTTATGGAATAGACTTAGATAATTTTGCTTAAGTTGTGAGGGGTGATTTATATTTATAATATGTATTTCCATTCTTAGTTATGTAGAATGATTTATATTTGTAATATGCACTTATGTTCTCATAACTACTTCCTATATTAAATTTTATCCAAAAATCCATAAATTTTGGTTTGCTTCTAAGATTACCAACCTAGATTGATAGTAAAATACATGTTTTAATTTACACAATAAATGGAGCTAACACTAGCCATGGTGCAAAGTACACATATGTCAAAGGAAGACTCGCTCTCCATTCTCAATCCTTTGTTTCCTACAATGTTGCATGTAGGTACACATTGAATTCTTTTCTCATCATAGCAACCATATATTGTCCTCTGCCACTTGTAAAAATGGAAAAAGTAATATCAGGTCAATAAAAGAGGATTGATTTGCATGAATTCCAATAAAGAAAATTGAAAAGAAAGAGTGGATTTGCATGGATTTGAGACAAACTACTTTGGCATTTTAAACGAAACTTGAAATATATTTCTTGCCTCATCCTTGAGAAACTATGATTTATATGTCAAACAAGACAATCATGGCACTATGGAGGAATAGGCATTCAACATTGAGTAGAATATGGAACAAGTAGAGGATGGAGAACCAATAGATTTAGAGGATCTCCTAAAAGAAATTTATGGATACTTTTTTGGTGTCATAAAATCCATCGTGACAAAGGTCCATTCACACACATTACCTTTTAGTGTAAGTATCTCAATTCATAAGATATTTCCTTATTTTTCATTCTTGCCAAGTTATTGTTATGATCTGTACACTGTTTTGGACAAACTGTTGTGTCAATGGTTTAATTTGGTAAGAGCATGTTGATATAATAAACAATGAAACTCAACAACTCGTGGGAAGTGGATCTTACTAATTCAATCATTACTTGTTGCTCAAAAAGACATCCCTACTAAAATTGTTTATGCCATTCCTAATGATAGGGTGAGTCACTAATGAAGTTATGATGGGGGTCATTCAGACAAGGAGATAATGGAGAAATCTGGTTGTATGAACTATGGAACCACAACATGGGAAATTTACAAACCAAAAGTATACCATACAAAAGATAATTTTCATTGCTATGTTTCTAAATTTTATTTCTTCCTTAGGGAGGAGATGCCCAAGGCACTCCTCCAATCTAATTTTGCTAATGATATTTGTTGTATTTTTGTCCTTGCTGGACATTAATGGCACACTTTCCCTAGGAACCAAAACCTTCATCACTAAGCAGTCACTTCTTATCACACAAGGAATAAGCATATTCATGATGTATGTTCTCTCTCTGAAGGACATTGTCAAGTGCGATCTTGGTAAATATGTGGTTGTGGATGATGATGGATCCTCTTCTAATTCAAATGCTAGCTAGAGTGTTGATGGAGAGATATTGGCAAGGTCTATAGTTGAGGGAATTTTCTAGTGCAATGGGTACATGCCCAATCCCTAGTGTAGATGCAACAAGTAGTGATGACTAGTTGTCTTGATTTTTGTCCTAGTAGTGACTAACAACAAGGAAACTAGTTTGATCCTATCACGAGGCTGATAGAAATTGTTGGACAAACATGGTACTGCGAGACAAGCATTATGTCATTGTGAAACAACAATATATTACCCTTGAGGATTTAAGAGACTACTCTGAGATCAATATTTGCAGAGAGTAAGGGAGAGGCAGTTTTGTTGTATACAAGAAGCCTAGGTTAGATTTGTGTTGAGGATAAACATATGACTTACACCATCTTCTTGTATGGATAGTGACACATAGCACTGTGTTTTGTTTTGTTACAACCACTAGCTAAAGAGGAAAATTATATATATAGAAGCCCACAAGGGACACATCTCCTCAGGATATAGAGTTGAGGTTTTTCAATGCATTACATAATGTCTCTGCACCTATGCCATTTTATGTCATTGGTGCACATGTATATTTTTTCTTTTAAATCATATGTATTTTATATTTAGATGTTCTTCCTACAATCCACACACACGTGTGTGTGTGTGTGTGTCTATGTGAGTGTTTGTGTGGAAAATTGTTAACATAATTTGTGCTTGAGATTATGTGCTTCTCCATGCTCCTGTTTCATGATTTCCAATCTGACTTTCATTCTCCAAATAATTCTACATAAATATTTGAATATGATGCAATAGAAGAGCCTCCATCTGTGGTGGATGTAGAAGTCTTTGAATTTAATGGGCCTTTTGCTGGGGCTACATCTCTAGGGTATGTCAAGATCAATTTTCTAAAGTTTACTTCATAGGAACTAACATATTTGTTAAAATTTACTTCATAGGAAATGGTAAGGAGATAATTGATATTGACATGAGTCTTAAAGGGGATAAGACCACATGCAAATCCTGGTGATTTTGGTGTAACAAAAACTCCTCATACCAAGCACACCTAATCCTAAGGAAGTCCATTGTTTGTAGCACAGCCCTTGCGGAAGGTGCTTGAAACCTTGACCTTCATTGTGAAGAAGCTAAAAATGGAAATGTAGCGGTGAATTTATTCAAGTAGAGAAGAAGTTATGATCATGTGTTCATGGAAAAAGAAATGGTTGTCATGGATGGACATGAGGTAAATAAGTTTTAATTCATTGGATATGTAGGTTTGTTTCATTTTGGCTTCTTGTAAGTTTTTCATTTAATCATCTTGCTTCTCATATGTGAAATGGTTGTCATGGATGGACATGAGGTAAATAAGTTTTAATTAATTGGACACACAGGTTTGTTTCATTTTGGATGCTTGTAAGTTTTTCATTTAATCATCTCGCTTGTCATATGATGCAATACTTTTTCTTGCGGGTTCACATTTCGATTCATTCTTACCCTAGAAAACACTAGATTTTATGCCAGGCTACAAGACAACTGAGATCAATGGGAGTTAAGACACCAATCATTTCACTCATTGGAAATGCTTTGCAATCTAATAAAGACCTCCTTTTTGATGGTTGGAGTCAGATGCAAGTTTTGAGCATCTTTTGGCTGAATAAATGCTCCTCACTCGCAATCTCTTAGTGGATACTATTGGTTCCAATTTGTTTCACTTATCTAGCCACATTGTGGTAAGAGGTGGCTAGTTCAGATTCTCTCTTCGAGACATACATAAAGGGAAAAATTGTCAAAATATGTCAGAGCAGTCATCTCTATCAAACTTCCTTTTCAAAATCTTAGGTCAAGCTTGTTGACTAGCTTAGGTAAACATAATTAAACTCATTTCATCTTGGCTGAACTTGATAAGATTTGACTAGGTTTTTCCCAAACTCAAACAAATTAGACATATTTAGAAACAAATTTGGGAATTCTTATTTTAATTTTGGAGAGTAAGCATAGAGTGTAGCACAAAACCCTAATGCCATACATAGAGGATTTATTCCATAGGACAATAGAAAAGAGGCTGAGATTTTATTCCTTTTTATTAAAGAAGTAAATGTCATTCTATCAAGTTCATAATCAATCATGTCAGGTTCTTTTGTTTCTTCTAATATTTGAGTATATATGGGCACATGTTCAAATTATTAGATTTTTTTGTTGGTTATTTTATTGCTTATCATCTTTATTTTGCCCACTCTAATCCTATTCTCTATGGATCTTTTTTTTATTCCCCTAGATCTATTCCATAAAGATAAAGGGGGGAATGAATTGTATTTTTGTAGTGTAGTTCTTTTTGCTTTTAAGTTCTTGTCTTCACACCTCTTTGCTAGTTGAAGTACTTGTGGAAGGGCATAGTCATCATTGACAGGTAGAGAGTGCTTTCCTTGTATCCATGCAATTACATTTTTGGATACTCATGCTTGGGGTGGATTTGGAAGTGTTTGAATGCCTCTTGGATATTTTGTCAGTGTAATGGATATTAACCAAACTTTATGCTTACAATTTTAACAATTTTTTAGTAGTTACATTTCAGGATCATTGTTATTAATCGTTGTATTTTGACATCTTGAATTAATTAATAACGAAAAGAATTCCCGATTTTTTTTCTAGAACCCATAGCTAGTAGGATTTAATCATATAGCTCATTATTCATAATTGCATCATATATATTCACTATTTTTTATTTCTTAGCATGCAAATCAGTGTTTTAGAGGTAGATTTTTATGCTATCACAATAGATTTACATGATTCACAAGGTGAGAAATCAATCTTTGGTGTAATTACAGATTTTAGGTTTGATAATTATAGTTCATGTATATGATATAAATGTCTTCAATTTTTCGTTTATAATTGAGTATTCAACTGAACATATAGAGTGTCTTATACATAACTATTTTTCCCTCCACCCATTTTTCATAACTTCCATAACCATTAGGTAGGGGCTTGCAGTTTCGATGTTATTTTGATTGTTTAGTAAAATATTTTCCAAGACCAAAGTTTTATAATTTATTGAAAGTTGTAGAATTTACAATATATAAATTTTCAAGGCCTAAGTTTTTAAAGTCTAATTCTTTAATGGGTGCTAGTTCAATGGAATAGCCCCTGCTTTACTAGCAGGAGGTTGGTGGTTTGATTCCATCATGCCCTAATATTCATATGGAATGGTTGCAATCAATTTTTGGTGACAAAGGCACTTTTGACCATCGACAATGAACTTATGGTAACCTTTTTTGACTCTCACTAAAATATGAAATGGTGATGGTCAATGAACACCACCATATATATAAATCAATAATGACGATAATGAAGGGTCCATCACCATAAATCATTGTTGTTCATATGAAATGGTGACGGCCAATGAACATCACCATATATATACATCAACAGTGACAACCATGAGAGGTCCACCACAATAAATCATTGTTGTTCATATGAAATGGTGACAGTCGCTATATGTCATTATAATCATTATTTGTGACGAAAATCGAATGTCACAACACCTATACTTTTGGTGACACCACCTTTGGTGACGTTCAATTTTTTGGTGACACGGGATAAGGTCCATCACCATTGCTCATAAGAAATGGTGACGGTCACTATCTGTCATTATAAATCATTATTAGTGACAAACCTTGAATTTCACCACAACACTTATACTTTAGGCGATGCCACCTTTGGTGATGTTCAATTTTTGGTGACAAAAGCTCTTTTGATCGTCATCAATGAGCTTATGGTGACATTTTTCAACCCTCACCAATGTCCTTTTTTCTTGTAGTGAATGGTAAGAGAAAGATGAGAAGTCTTAAAGATATTTATGATGATTTTGATGTTAGTTGAAATTTTGCATTGTTGTCATTCCAACCTTCTTCATTTGAAGAAGCAATCAAAGATGAAAATTGGGTGCAAGTCATGGATTAAGAAATTGAAGCTATTGAAAACAATGATACATGGGATTTGGTTGATTTGCAAAAGGATAAAATATAATTGGTTTGAAGTGGGTTTATAAGAGAAAGTTGAATGAGAAAGGTGAAATTGACATATTTAAAGAAAGAATTGTAGCAAAATGATTCTCGCAACAACTAGGAATATATTTTGGAGAAACATTTTCTTCGGTAGCCAGATTGGATACTGTAAGAGTAGTTCTAGCCACAACAATGCAGAACAAGTGGAAAGTATATTAGATGGATGTGAAATCAATCTTCCTGAATGGAATTATAGAAGACGAAATTTATGTGTAGTAACCACCAGGTTATGAAGTTGAAGGTAAAGAAGATAAAGTTTATAGGTTGAAGAAAGTGCTCTATGGACTCAAGCAATCACCTAGAGCTTGGTATAGCAGAATAAAAAATTACATGATCAAGAACAGATTTTGCAGAAGCAACGTTGAGCCTACCTTGTACACAAAGGTAAATGAGCATGGACATATTTTGATTGTTTGCTTATGTGTTGATGACATGACTTTTATCGTTGATTTTGTGTTAGATGAATTTAAAGCAACCATGATGAAAGAATTTGAGATGACGAATCTTGGTCTCACGAAATATCCTCTTGGCATAGAAGTTGAGCAATATAATAATAATAATAAAAAATTTGTTAAAATAAATAAGCTAGAGATTTGCTGAAAAGATTCAGGGTGGAAAATTGCAAACATGTCCCTACACCAATTGCAATAGGTACAAAATTGATGAAGGATCATATGTCAATCCAACTCTATTCAAAATATTGGTTGGTAGCCTCATGTATCTCATAGCCACAAGACCAGATATTATGCAAGGAGTAAGTATGATTTCCAGATTTATGGAGACTCCAAAAGACACACATTGGAGTGCAGGAAAAATAATTCAGAGATACATAGTAGGAACTAGAGATTGTGGCATAATGTATGCAAGCACAGAAAATAAGGATTGGATTGGATATACAGAGAGTGATTTTGTTGGTAGTTTGGATGATAGCAAGAGCACTTCCGGCTATGTTTTCCATCTTGGTTCAGGTGTGATAGCATGTGAATCTAAGAAGTAGCCTATTGTGACACTTTCATCATCAGAAGCAGAATATGTAACAACAACATCAACAACATGTCATGCAGTGTGGTTAAGAAGAGTATTTGATGGAGTCAAGCAAAAACAACAAGGATCAACAACAATATATTGTGACAACACCTCATCGATTGCACTATCCAAGAATAGTGTGTTTCATCAAAAAAGAAACCATATTGATACTAGATATCACTTTATTTGAGAACCTGTGAGCAATGGAGAAGTTCACTTGAAGCCTTGTAAGTCTAGTGATCAATTGGCTGATATATTTACTAAGCCATTAGAAAAATGTGTTTTCGAGTTTCATAAAAGGAACTTGGGTGTTGTAAGCCTAGCTGAGACATAGACCAACAGACATATTTGAGTTGTCATGAGTCATGTTTTAGTTTAGAATTCGTAATTAAGGGGGAGTGTTAAAATAAGCTAGTTACTCCTGCATGAGGAGTTGGCTAAAATTAGAGTGTCAATTAATTAAGTGTTGAGTGTTGAGTCAAGTTGAGTTAAGTGATAGATGACTTTTAGTGAGTGGTTGCATGTCAAATTATTTTAGGTGAATCGCTAGTCAAAAAGGTTAAATACCCTTCACCAGGTTCATTGTAATCATTAAGTTTTTGTGTGATCAATAGAAGAGGAACAACTCCTGTGTTTTGTGTGTAAATTTATGCTTTGTCTTCTCTACCCTTCCAACATGGTTACCAATGTCTATTTATGCATATTAAAGTTCCATCTAATAAAAGGTTCAAGTCTCTTCTCTAGTTGTTTTGATGTTGTTAGAGAACGCGACTAGCCCGGAGTCACTATAACATCTTCGATGAGGAGGTGATTTCCTGCAATGACTTTGCTACTCTTGGAACTATTACAGCTGGTGGGCTTATTAATTTTGGCGATTCAAATTTTGTTTCTTCTCACAGTGGATACATTTAATGCGCACTATTGGAAGCCTCCCTCTAGAGAATAATGTGTTGTCGGTATGTAATTGTACAAGATGTTTAAATAGTATATGGAAGAGGAAAAAGTGGATGAAAAGGGAGCTAAAGAGGAGGGTGATATTGGGAGCTTTGGATGAAGAA
The DNA here is from genome assembly GCA_031772625.1 of Pinus tabuliformis. Taxonomy (NCBI): domain Eukaryota; kingdom Viridiplantae; phylum Streptophyta; class Pinopsida; order Pinales; family Pinaceae; genus Pinus; species Pinus tabuliformis. Next base: position 1,492,547,731 of record CM062816.1, on the reverse strand, counting down.
TTGGGGGCAGTTGGTTAAGGCTCAGCCTCTATTGGTGCACATGGTGGTGTAGCTGGATTCAATATCTATGCAATTTCCCTGTGGAAAACAATGACAATTTATAATTAGTGGAGATGTATCAATAAGATCAATTGGATGGTCGACTGTAACAGGTTGCTAGACGTAAGAACCAAGGATGTACACGATGAATTCAATTTTATAATCTAGGTGTATGCACTTCTTTTTGGTGCATATTTAGGACTATAGTCTTCTCCAGTGCCTCCATGTTCTTTTTAGAGGATTGGGTTTTTTTTTCCCAGAGAATTTGAATCTCTAGAATATGGAGTCAAAGTAGTCTTTTGTGATTGGTCATTAATTTGGTTGGTAGGTTTTGATGATGAGAGATGTTACAATAACCTCTCGGGTTGGCCATTAATTGGTTACAAGGAGGGGATGACGGTTCTAGTCCTGTGAAAGTAAGAAAATCTTGGGCGGAGGGGTACAAGATATTCAATATAGTCGTCATCTTTTAATTATTTTGTACGCCATAGTGGGAACTACTTGGAGATCTTTAGGAATGTTATCTGACAAGCATTGTTTGGGGTTAGTTGTATAAAGCTGAGGTGGAATATATAATTCTCTACACAGCTCTCCCGGAGCGGGTCTCGCTCGATTTGTGATGTGAGGGGATCTGGAACGTTGATGTAATAAATTTGAGTGGCCAAACTGTGATAGGATACATGGCAAACATGTTTGGGCTCTCTTCACTCTCTTGTGAGACATTGATCGAGATCACGGTATAGGAAGAACATGAAGCCCTTTCCTGTAAAACCTCCATCCTGAATTCTTCTTTGGTAATACTCTGAGCGATGGGGAGGACAATTCTCTACTAAAGGGAGGTGAAACTTTCCTGACTAGAGACCAGACTAGTGTAACTTATTCCTGGAGCAATAGAAAGGACCTTAAAGCAGTGTCTGGGGATCAACCTATTACTCTCGAGGCGGAATATTTTTGGGAAAGTTTGGAATGATTGAAATAGAGGGTGTTGGTGGGTTGTTGGAATCACATGAGAATTCATGGTGAATAGATGAAATCTTAGGTGGAAAATCGTTGGTTTCCAGTTCTAAAATATCATTCGCAAAATTAGCATCCTCTTTAATAGGTGGATTTGTTTCCATTTCCTTAGTCACGAAGAATCAGAACTCATTCTGGTGTCCCCTTGTGCCAAGGGAATGGGGTTCCTTGTTCTTCAGAGATGGCAAGCCAGTTTTGATCCTTTCATAGAAATATCGTAATGAAATTTTGTATGGGAAAAACTGTTCAGGCTACTACTTGAACTTTGGAACTAGTTGATGATTGGGGATATTGCAAACCTTATTGGAAAGTTTAATTACTGGAACAAGGGTATTTTGGGCTAGTTAGACAAGAGGATGACATGGGTTCTAGTAGAAATTGACTATGGGAGGGGTTTAATGATAGATTTGGAGATTCGATGGGGGGATTCCCCATTCAAACTGTTCATCGACTATTGGGGGATATCCTTCTTGTGATTACTTTGTCACAAGACAAGCCACTTGAAGCATGCTTGTTCTTAGAGGCTTGCTACACAGGGACATAATAGATCGAGGGATAGTTCCGGGTATGCAGAGCTAGGTTCCAGAGCCAAATTTCATGATTTTATGGCGCGGTCTGGGGTACCGGGTAATCCTAATACCCTAAAAATGTTTACTAAAATATTCTTTAAATTATGAATATAAATGCAAGGTGCTGCTTCACCTATCAGATAATATTTTCTTGGGTTGGAGTCTCTCTTTACCAGAAAAAGGATCATCTGTCAAAAACCCTATAGTCCACGATGATTCATTTTTGTCTTTGCATGAAACAATGGATTTTTCAAGGGGGGCGGTGGGAGGTTATAGAGAGACCATATTGTTTCCCAATGTCGACTACAAGGCGGCATCTACGAATTCTAGGCTCGGTCAGGGGGCTATGAGCCCTAAGCAACTGATGTCCTTTGTGACAGTCGGGGTTGAATCAATATCGCCTAATAATGAATTGGAGCCATTATCTCAATCCACGAAATTTGAGATGGAAACCCTCGAGATTAGAGGGAATTTTTTCCAACCTGGGAAGGGAATGGAGAAGGAAGTTCCCTTGTGGAATGCCACCAACATTAAAAAAAGGGTTACCAAATACAAGAAAGTTTCGTTTTGCAACCAAGTAGAACCCTTGTTTCTTGATTCTGGAGAGTCATCTGTGGGTGGGGCACTGGTCTCTTCGAAACTTATTTGTGGGAGAGATGTGAATGATGACACTTATTATTCTCGGGTCCTTAGAGGGGATGAATATTTTATTCAGGTGCCCCCATGATTATCATGTCCCTGAACAATCGGGGCCTAGGTGCACCCCAAAAATCAAGAACAGTTTAAGGACTAGTCCATTTACATAAGCCTTCCATTATCTTTCTACAAGAAAATATGTGCCCTCAAGAAAGAATATGGGTTGCTTTGCTTTTTGTCTACCCAAACTGGTTTTTTTGTACCTCAGATGCCAAGGGTCATTCTAGTGGCTTCAAGGTGATGTGGAACACTAATATCATCTCTTTGAAAGCATTTTGTATTGATGTCAGCATTATCCTCATTGGTCATCTGTCAGGTTCCACTCACAGGTTCCACATTATAAACTCTGATGCATTGTATGTGTGAAGGCCCTCTTTTTGGGAAAAAGCTAGTTCTTTAGGTATTTTCATATTGAATTCTATTATCATAGTTGGTGGTCTTAATTTGACATTGGGGAGGGGGGAAATTTGGGGTGATAAGGCCATATAGGACCCAATATCCCCGTTCATCTTGGATCTGATGGACACATTCGCTTTGAGAGATATTGTCCTTGATACTATTTCCCCTACCTATTGGAATGGGTGCACTTGAGTGGAGAACATTTCTAAGCAACTGGATCGCTTTATCATTATCCAATCATTGGTTGGGATTTTTTAAGAGGTTACGTCCAAGATAATTCCCTCCTTTATATATGATCATGAGTCGATTATTTTGACATGGGAGGGATGTAAAAAAGAAGAAAATTCCCCTTTAAATTTAACTCTACATGGTTTCTTAATGTGGATTTTTTATCTTTGGTTACATATGTTTGGAGATGCCTAGTCATTCCTCCTCCAACATACTAGATGGGAACTATTTGCAAAAAATTGAGGATTCTCAAGAAGGAAGCTTTTTCATGGATAAAAGGAAAAAAAGAGGTGGATATAAAATCACTATTAGACATTGATATAGCCCTGGGGTATTAGAACGATCCCAAGGACCCTTTATTTTTCTCTGGTAATTATAAGGGGAAATCATGAAATTGGAAGGGGAGAAGAAAAAGGTCCTATTAGTTGAAGAAACTAAATGGTGATTCAAGAGCCATGATCTATGGGTTGTGGCTAGGGATAAAAATACTAAATTTTTTCACATGTGTGCCAACTACAGGAACAAAAGAAAATGATTAGGGGCATCAGGGGTACATATGGAAATTTCATACAGCAACAACATGATATTGAACAAGAGGCAGTTCATCATTACAATCGTCAATATGAAGCACATGACCAGATAATTGCTTCATAATTAGAGATCGTTGCGGACATGCCCCACATGTTCAAACAAGAGGAGAATGAGCTATTGGGTAGGAAAATTTAGATTGAATATATTACTGAAGTTCTAAAGTCTTGTGTGAAAGAGAAAATCCCTGACCCTAATGGGTGAGGGGTGGAACATTTCCTTCACATCAAGGAGCTAATGTTGCTAGACATATTGGCGGTTGCAGAAGAATCACGGATCAATGGGCACATATCTATGGCCATGAATGCTACCTTTATAGCATTAATTCCAAAGAAGAAGGATCCAAAAAAAAATTACAAATTACAAGACTATATCATTATGCAATGCAATATACAAATTAATTTCAAAGTTGATTGCCACAAGGATCGATAAGTCCTTATCCATTTATATCTTCTCTGAAAAATTTGGGTTCTTGGATGGCAGACAAATTCAGGTTTCCATAGCCATAGCACAAGAATGTTTACATTCCATGAAGACCCAAAAAAAGAAGGCAATTTTACTCAAGGTGGACTCAATAAAAGCATATGTTGCATTGATTGGAGTTCTTGAGATTGGTTTTACAAAATGTGAGCATTTCACCCAATAACATTCATTGGATTATGGCCTGTATTCAATCTACAAATTTTGTAGTGATTATCAATGGTTTATCGACTAAATTCTTCAGAGCTTTCAAGGGACTCCGATAAGGGTGTGCCTTATCATTACTATTCCTTTTGGTCATGGATTGTCTGAGTCGCAAGGTGGGTGAATCGAAGGACAAGGGAAGGATCAAGGGTGTGAAGGTTACAAGGAATACACATATTTCTCATCTGATGTTTGTAGATGACCTACTAATTGGTGGAATGATAAATATTGAGGAATGGGGGATAATTCACCAAATCATCAAGATATTTAGTGAGGCATCGAGACTATATATGTGTAAAAAAAAGTCACTCATGATCACATCCGATATAGAGGATTCTCTTAGCAGGGAGATATATGATTTTTTTGGGGTCTCGGTGTACATTTAGAATAAGGGGTCAAATATTTAGGCTTATAACCCAAACCAAATAAGTACAATAACAAAGATTGGGAATGACTGATTCACAAATTTTCTAAGAAATTTTTTGGGTGGTCCCATAGGTGGCTAATAATATGAGGAAGATTGACACTCATTAAATCCGTTCTCCAAAACACCTTTCATTTTCTAGATGCATTTATTCCCGTTGCCGACAGAGATCTTCCACAAATTAGATGATATCATGGCCAAATTCATTTGGTCAGGGACTGATTTGATGGGGAAGATTCACCTAGTGCGATGGAAAGCCATTGCATGACCGATTGAAGAGGGGGGTGGGGTATCTTGGACACTCATAATTTTAACAGGGCTTTGATCATCAAGAACATGTGGAGGGCGATGACAAAAAATTGTATTTGGGGCCATATCATTAGGGAGAAGTATATGAAAGGACGACCATATACAATTTGGATTAGGGAAGGGGCAAAGAGGACCACTGGTTCCTCCTACATTTGCAGAGGCATGATGAAAAACTATCTATGGATGTTGGGTTTCCTGAGATGGGAAGTTGGGGATGGTAGGTTGGTGGAGGTCAGATTGGATGCCCTAAAGGGATTTTATGGTAATCACACTTTATCGGTCAATATTCTCAACACCTTACATGATAGGGGCATATTTTATTTTGCACAAATCAACAACATAAACATTCATTTCTCCTATCAACAATCAAGTCACAAGGCAAAAGAGCTTGGGTTACGTGTTATCCTCACAATTGAATGGGAGTATTACCTCACCAAACTATTCGATGCAGACATCTCCATCTACGGGGTGAAGACAAATTCATTTGGGACGGTGCTTTAAAGAAAGGTCAACCACAGGTTAAGGATATATATAACAGAATTCCTTTGGCCGAGAGGGAATTTGCATACAAAAAATGGTTTCAAGCAGAATGGAGATGGCAGATTCCTCAAAAGCTCATTTTCTTTGGTTGGTTGGCTGTACATAACGGAGTGCTCACATAGGATAATTTGCAACACAGGGGATTTCAAGGCCTTGGAATTTATCCTATGTGCAGGAATGACAATGAAGAGATTGACCATGTTTTGTTGTGTTGTCCTTTTGCCATGGCGGTGTGGGAAAAGGTATTGGACACTCTATATCTTGGACACATAGGGACACATCATTCATTGATTTCATGTTTCAGTTTCTAGTTCAAGAATCGCCCTGAACATTACCCTTCTATGTTACTTGGTCAATTTGGCGCAACAAGAATTCAGAGATATTTGAGCATAAAATGCCAGTGATTCGGGAGGTTGTAATGAAAGCTACTACATATTTTGCTGAGATTGCCCCAAGAGGAAGTAAAGAAATAAGAGGAAGGCCAAACTCAAGGGTATAATGGGGAAATACTCTTTAGGATTTTTTGATGGGGCCAACCAACAGAGAAGATGCAGTTGTGGTGCAGTTATTATTCTGGAACAAGGGTCTTACTACCACTTTTGGTGGAGGGGAGGACAAGGGACAGATAGTAGGGCCAAAATTATCACTCTTTGGGTGTCCTCCACTTTCCCAAATGGCTTAGATTAGATCAAATACATGTCCATGGTGATGCCAAGAGAATCATTAATTGGGTTAATGAATATACATTTTTCAGCCCCCCAATATTGGGGCATTACTACCACTTTTGATGGAGGGGAGGACAAGGGACAAATAGTAGGGCCAAAATTATCACTCTTTGGGCATCCTCCACTTTCCCAAATGGCTTAGATTAGATCAAATACATGTCCATGCTGATGCCAAGAGAATCATTGGTTGGGTTAATGAATATACATTTTTCAGCCCCCAATATTATCCAACTTGATGAGGCTCATAAGGTTATTGGTAAGTAATTTTAAGAACATCTCCTTCATGCACATTTACAGAGAATATAACCAGGGTGCAGATCTACTTTTAAAGAGGGGTATTAACACCGATCCAAGTAAGTTTTTCTTCCCCTTATGTACAAAACGCTCTTATGAATGCTGGATCCATTAGCTTTTCATAGAGAGGATGATCACTATACCCCATACCTTTTGATGGATGATTGAAGAATGTTGAACTTGAAGTAATATAGCACTCAACAGCTATCTAAATGTGAATATTGAATAGCATTCTGTCACAAATGTAAAGAAAGAGAAATGATAGAAGCTGATAAACTGGAGTATACATGTAAAAATCCTTGTGAACTGAATGAATTCTTTTGAGAAAAAGCTCAGTAAATGTATTCTCTTTTTTAAGAGTGCAAAGAAAACGTTTTTTTCCTCCATTTTTTTTTATGAATATAAAATAAAAATTTTAATTCAGAGAAAACTAATCTCCCAAAGTTCAATCACAAACGCATATCAATGTAATTATAGGTTTTGTCAATTGTAAAATAATGTGTCAAGCGCATGCTCCAACGGTCGGAGATCCATGCTCTTGTCATATGATTGTCTGCTTTCACCAAATTAACACAAATTTGGCCATTCATTTCATGAAGATTTGACAGCGGAAATTCCAGCCGCTTTTTAAGTCTTCTTGTAGTGGAAGCGCACCTTCAACAAAAACTGGAGCTTCACCTAAACATGATGAAATAAAATCCCTTTAAGTAAATTCTAATTATGGGATTATTTCCACCATTCAGTCTTGAACTGTCGAGCTCATTTATTATAAAAATTTCAAATTATAAGCCATCTGGTAAAATTAAATGGAAGAAGCCGAGGCTTTCGAGATTTTCACCTGATCAGTATGATATACAATATACTCGTTGTATTTTAAATAGTCCTTCTCAACCTTTGAAGGTATGCCTGATTCTAAATCAAGACCGCCGCACGGTACAATCACGTCATCCCCCCATTGTTCATATTCTGTCGAATATTTATACATACCCACACCCTTCGTCGAGCCCTTCCCTTTGGGAGCCTCTTCCATATACTGTACAATGAAATGCTAACAGTGCAATGGTCAGGTACAAATAAATTTGAAAAAGGGTCACAAATATAGTATAGTATAGTGGTCCGGTACAAATAAATTTATAAAAGGGTCACAAATATAGTATAGTATAGTGCCCCTGTCGAGAGCAAAAACACTTTAAAATAACGTCCACATGAATAGTTGGTATACCTCTGCCTTTTCTATTTCATAAACTTCTCCCAACGTCACTTCACTAAGTAGCAATAACCCCATGGGATATTCGTTGCTGGCGTTACAATATTTTGAACTCTTGCTCCCGAGGTCTGCCAGGTAAATACCTTTGCCAAACTACAAAAAACAGTAAAGCAGGCAGGCACATAACTGGGACCGTAACCAGATTGTAGGTTCGGGTCATCAAAGGGCCAGACAGACTTTTGAACAATCGATTTTGGGGTAGCCCTCCGATGACCCGAATCCGAAGTTTCAGGAAGAAAGTCGAAGGAATAATTGTTAAAGCGAAGAGATTTACAATTTTACCATATATCCAGTTGGTGGAGCCTCGGGAGGAGCTATTCGAAGTCCTGTACTAAGGATACCAAGAAAGTTTGTCACACGTGAGCCTGCAACAAGAAACACTAACTAATTAGTCTATCCACCAGAACAGCATTGGCACTAAACCAATGGTGTGCAATTGAATGCTATGCATATATATCTGGAATATGCGTGATGCTCCCAGCACGGAAAAACATCTAAAAAATGCTTCCAAGCAGAAAACTACAGAAATTAAAAGTCAACTCACCATGCCAAAGCAACATGCTGTTTTTAAGATTGCTTTTACGAGGCATGTATGCATCACGTTCTCCGTCCCTATCAATTCTATAGGCGTCCTCCAATTCCAGCTCCCACTTTCGGAGGAAAGAGAAGAAAAACCCATGCACACAGAAACCAAGTAAAGAGAATTATTTCATCTGCAATTAAAAACTCATCTATCAAAATATGAATTTGAGGGGAAAAGAAGAAGAAAAGAAGGGCAGCATCCCAGAGGGAACCGTATAGAATAACATAATATTCATGTAGTCCTTACATCGTGGGTTGGAGCATGAGTCTTTTTGAGGTATCTTTCAATCAGTTTATAGTCAGAGCTGTTGCGAGGTAATGGAGAAATATCGCAGTTTAGCTTCTTATAATTGGCATAAAATGGATCGTCATCTTTAATTTCGAATCTCATGAGTTTAGCAGCTTTTTCCATCTCCAAAAGGCCCTCCAACATGCGATTCTACATAAAAACAAAATATACATCCTTTAATCCCTCACTGATAAAATAAATCTCAAAGGTCATCATCGAAGGTAAACTATCGTACGTGACTACTTTGACAAAGACAGCTCCCGGGACATAAGAAGATTGTCTTAGAAGTCCACCCATTATAACTAAACAAAATTCACTATGTTGATCTAGAACACCTTTTCTGTTTTCACTAATGAACACATGCTTGGCAAATTGAAAAAATTTAGAAAGAATTCTTCACTGCTGCCCGTTTACAATCTAAAATATCATGGTACCTTAGGAAATTTTGAAGACATGAAAAGGCTCTAAGCATGAAAAAAGAGCACAGTAAACGAGTCATTAAAATATTAAAATCTTATCCATTTGGATGAACATAGTATCTATTAAGAGTGCTTACAACACATTAACGCTAACCCTATATTAGCAAGCAGTTAAAAGCAATATCCAACGAAGTGTAATATACCTTTAATTTAAGGTAATCCAAATCTCGAATAACACGGGGATTCACTGTTGGAATAAGTGTGAAAAAATGACTGCTGGCATCAACGAGCTGGCTTTCTTTGAGACGAACATCGGGTTCATTCAGTTTGATCATGTCTTCCACTTGTTTCAATGCCTCAAATCCTATAAAAAAATTGAAAGCAAATGTGGTCAGAGTGTAAAACTTCCATTCCTGAAATTAATATTGTTTCAAACAAAAAGAGCAGTATATCATTCCAGTTCCCTCCTTAAAAGGACATTTCACTCAATTATCTGGTTTTGGAAAGTTGTCTCCAACGCTCCATTTGTGCCTTCCTTATAGGTAATGTAGGGTCCCATAAAACTTTATCTGGTTAGTCTCATTATATGAGCTTGACTTCTTATAAACAAAACGCCGTCCAAGTCCAACTTACTAAGAAAACCATAAATGACATTTAAGGATAAAAGGTAAGCTAGGGCTTGCTTGAAGGGAAAAGAGAACAATAGTTTTGGAGTGGCCATTCAGTAAAGAGTTAATGCAAAAAATGTGGTCCTTAACATATTAACAAGAAACATTATAACGTAGATTTACATTTTTACACCACTAGCAACGGGTCATAGTCATATCACTATAGATATGTCAAATCCCCATAGATTTGCATATGGTTATACAAGACTTCATATTAACTACCGGCTCCAACCGGAAACCACCATAAGAGGACATGGTTCATACCAGACTTAAGTGTGAACTACCAACTCCAATGGTAACCCAACAATGGTAATGGTTAAAAAAATTGCAAGCACGAGACAAGAAAGAAAATTGAGAGATAAAAAAAATTAATGTATTCTATTCATGCAATAGAAATTAATGAATTCTATTCGTGCAATAAAAAAGACTTACATGGCTAAACTAATATAGTAGTGAATCTAGAGAGATGTGAATATTCATTGTGATGCATGGGTATCCTAACACAAAATTTCATTATCTAGCATGGGTAATTTATGTGTTTTATAATCCTTGTGAGCCATGAAGAATGACTTTTGTTGGGCAGTTATGTTCGGTTGTCCTCATGAGACCGATGTAAATACTAAAATTAACATTGTGGCATTTGAGGCCAATTAGTTTTTGCCTCATTTTCATGTCTTAAAATTTTTGGTTCAAGCCCGAATTAGGATGAGAAGGAGGGCATTTTTGTATTGTTTTCAAATTCGACATAATAGAATAATTTTTCTTTGATTTACTATAAAAAGATTCCTTTCAGTGGAATGATTAGATTGCTTTATGCTTTTCTTCTCTGTTCACACACATGTAATTCATACCTTAAGCTATTACGTAGTTTGGCTTGACTTGGTCTTGTGTGTGTGATGAATTTCATTGAGGTGACAGAGTCTCCAGTCCAATCGTAAGATGATTTGGAACAACCGACGAAGTGTTAGTGGCCATCAAGCGTCATAGCCGAGACTCTAGAGACAAGAACCATCCCCGTTATCCTAGCTCTATTCCCATCTATTCGTCATCAATTGACTAGGTTCTAATTCATCATGAGGGCTTGCCAATAAAGTCAAGTCTTGAGCCATCACTTGACAGGCTCGCAAGATGAGAATTTCGTTGCCTTCTTACAAATTTCCTCTAGGGCTATCAACATAACGAGAGCGTTGAGTATGAATAGAAGTGGGGACCAAGGTCAAGATCCAGGACATGACTTGATAGTCCCACAAGATGGTAATTTCCTCATCTCTTAACACCTCAACCCTTGGGAAATTGTGGCAACAATGAGGTGTGAATAGTGGCGACGAGTCAATACCAAGGATCGAGGTCTCATTCCTCGATCATGATGAGCCACCAATTGTCACTTTGGTAAAGCATAGTGGCTCGGGGTCATTATCATAGCCAAAGGCTGCACCAGCTAGGTGGTGCACAAACTAGGTAAGTGTAGTATGTGACATTGCAGTCGCAATTGTGGGAAAAATTGACCAAGGCGATTAGCATAGACCAAGTCAGAGAGCACACCACAAGTGACTAGGGACAAGGCATAAATCATAGGTCATGAGTGTTGCACCCATCAATCTAGTATCATAGCTTAACATAAATTGATCTCATATATAGTAGAATAAAGTAGAGGAGAAGCTTGATTATCAAGAGCTCAAAAATTGTCAAAAATTGGAAGTGTCAGAATTTTGATAATTTTAGCTTCACATCAAAGAGCTCATCCTTCTAAATTGAACGGTGTGAACGGAACTCAAATCCAAGCTTGTATGCAGAAGTTAGAGCCAATCAAAGTTCAGGTTTGACTTACTCACATAGGAGGATTGGATGAAATGGAAAAGGTCCTAGCAAAGGGGGAAGCACCAAGTGGCAGGTTTCCATTGGGCCCCACATATCGCATTTTAGAGTAAAAGACAAGTCAGTGTTAAAGAATCGTCCCCCGGCACAGAGGGTTTCGATACGATATATCGCAATCACATATCACACCCTATACCCATTGATATCTATATATATATATATATATATCGGTGTGTGTCGCTGCCGATAACACTACTAGAGAAATGTGATGAGTTCCAATTGCGATAAGTCTTGGATGCGATATGTTTTCAAAGTTGTAATTTATAACTTGTCGGGTCCGCTAGATCGACGATCTAGTTTCTAAAGGAGTGTTGACGTCCATCTCTCCACCAATAGCCGATTGCAATTTGTGATGAGGGGACTTTAAAATATGATATTGTTATAAGATGTATTTTATAACCCCGACGAGTCCGTTGCTATCACAGAGTATGGACTTTGATATCTATTGAGGGAAAGTGCCAATTGTGATAGGACTACCGGATGCGATGTTTTAAGAATTGAGAATTATAGTCTCGGCGTGTCCATGTTATTGTAGAACGCAATTTGGGTTGATATGTCGAAGGTTCAAGCGCCGATTGCAATTGTAATATCCTACAAGGCTGCAGAATCGTAGCCTTTTCCACCGTACCACAACTTTGCATGTGAACACTCACCCTTAACTCCGAGATAGGTGGGAATGATGGCAGAACCACTAAATTTGGCAGAACTGGCAGTTTTAACTACGAATTTTGAATTTAACTAATAGTAAGCCAGATTTGGAGGAGAAAATTGTGGAGAGATTGGCACAAGTCATAAGTAAGGAAATTTTCGAGCAAATTGGATGCAAAAAGAGGCTAGATAGCCATTTATGGGGTCTTGATTTGAGAGCCCTTACCTTGTTGATTCTTTCATGATTAATTATAGGTTGTCATGTGTTTAGAGTGAGAATACTTTGCAGAAGAATATTTCCTTGAAGGGGAAACTAGGCACTCTTTTTGTCAACACATTTATGTACTCTTTGTTTGAAGCATTTTGAGCATAATGGGAAGGGGTCATGCCTTTAGAGTTGATCCAAGGAGATGTAGCCCAGGAAGGGTGAACTCCTTTATCAATGGCTAGCGTATTATTGTTTAATGCGTGCTTCCATTCAGTGTTTTGGTTTCATGTTTTAAGTTTTCTTCATGAAACTAACTTAAGTAAAAACACATAAAAATCATGCTTTTAATTGCTATTTTGGAGTACAATCCCAAGCACATTTTTAATTTCTGATGAGGGGAATTAGCATAGCATTACTAATCTTCTCCAATTCTGGTCAAGTGGTATCAAAGCTTAGGTTTTATTTGTGCAAGGAGGAATTGACTGTTGTTTGCAAGTAAATGTGTTTTGAAGCTCATTGAGGAGAAGGTTTTGGAAAGGAGAGCAAGATTGTTTCAATCTCTACCACCAAGTTCTACCTCAAATTGCAGTAGAAGCTTCAAACAAAGCATGTCCCAAGGAGGAGAGCCTACAAGAATGTCAGAGGATGTGAAGGCTTTTAGAAAGGCTTTCTTAGACATGGCATAAATGGTGAAAGTCCTCTATGAAGAGAGGAATACCAATTTGCAAGGTGAAGGATCTAGACCTCCAAGAGGAGAATGTTCTCTAAGGGAAGAAGGTAACAAGAATGGTGATAAACCACCATCTTCTCCACAATCTTCATGTTTTTCTACAACTTTTATGCAAGATGCTAGTGTAGAAAGTCATTCCAAGAAAGTAGATGGACAAGTTTATACCTTTTGTCCACATGATTTGAAAAATGAGGTTCTATTAGTAGCCAAATCCGAGGAGCTGAAAGAAGAGAACCTAAGAGTCCAAGAGGACACAACTAGAATCAAAAGGGAGTTCGAAAGAATCTTCATATGCCAATCAAAAGAAGAAGCAAATTGTAGGAATTTACATGCTTCTTCCTTATGTGAAAGTGTTGATGTAAATTCATTTGCGGCCTTTGAAAAACACAGTAAAGGAATTGGATCCAAACTCTTGACCAAGATGGGTTACAAGGGAGGATGCCTTGGAGTAGATTGGCAAGGCATTAAAAATCCAATTGCAGCCAAGAATAGGCTAAATACAAAGGCTTAGGCTATGTCGCAAAAGAATAATGGTCTTCTAGCGATGAAGCATGGGTATCATGTTCCTTTTTCTGTAAGGGAGGGCCCGAGGAGGCAAGACGTTTGAGCTTACATCTAGAATTGGTTTCCATGTGGTTACTCAGGCGTAAGAAAGACATGAAGGGAAAAACATCTCCAAAGATAGATGTAAAAGGTAAAGAAGAAGGAAAGTTGAGTTCTTCTTACCACGCAAGTTCCTCATGTAGGCAACGTAAGCCAAAGGACAATGGAAAGAGGTATAACCATTATGTTAATTTGAATGTTGTTAATTCAAATTCTTTTCATGATGGAAACAAAATGTGGATTTGAATAACGTGTTAAGGAAAATGTTTCCATGCACCTTTTGCCTTTCATCTAACCATTGTGTAGATAAGTGCGATAAAAGGAAAGAAATCCTACAGAAGATGTTTATGTCTACTAGAATTGAGACAAAACGGAGAAAATTTCATCCAAGGATAAAGGCAAGTGAGTCGAGAGGAGCTCAAAGGAACTTCTGTACTCATTGCAATATCAGTGGGCATTGGGTTGAGAAGTGTTGGAAATTTTTCCCATAGCATCATCCTGGTAAGGGAAAGAAAATCATGCAAGCACTAGAAGAGGAAGAGACAACAGAAAAAGTGGCGCAAGATGCGACCATCCCTGAAGCATCTTCAGTAGAAGAGAAAGTTTAAATAAAGGGTTCATTTACCTGTTTGGGTAAGAAATGGGCAAATTATTTTTCTAGTGGAAGTCTGTAAGTTTCCGTTTGCACTAGTTGCATATCCCCATAGTTGGGTAATTTGTAAAAGTGGTGCTCATAAATAAATCACTTATATGCAAGAGTGTTTTCTTTAAGCATGAAAATGCTAGTTTGACTTGTTGATAGTCAATTTGATGGAAAAATTTGGGAGTCAAGTTTATTCCATTTTGTAAAATGCATTTCTACTTGTAGTTTGAAAAATCATTTTAAAACTGTTTAATGAGCAGATGCAACACATTTAGTATGTTCCAAATATGTGTAGCACTCAAGTTATAAAGTATTCACTATGCGAAACTTGTTTTGGGTTCATTTGGCAAAGTCTTTTAGGATCTTATCCTTGATAAGGATTTTGCAGATAAGCAATTCCAATTTGCTCATCTTCTTGGAATTCTTCTTGGGAAGGATGTTGTTGTGGATGGCCATAGTGGCATGGATAGGTCGAGAAGAACATCAAATTTTAATTCTTTAGTCGCATAGCGAAACATGTAATTTGAAAGATATTGTACTATAGGTTTGTAGGGGATGTAGGTGTCAGATCATCGCTTATGGATCCAAAGAACAAAGGTGAAGGAGAAGGAAGGATGACCTCTAGGATACTTATGCTGCAGAAAAATTACAGAGTAGTTACATATTATTTAATTCTTTTGGAGACCAAAAGTTTTTCAATGGGGAAGTGTGATTAGGAGCTCAAAATTTGTCAAAAATTCAAAGTGTCAGATTTTGATAATCTTAGCTTCAAATTGAAGAGCTGGTCATTCTGAATCCAACGATACAAATGAGACTCAAATCTGAGCTTGTATGCAGAAGTTAGAGCCAGTCAAAGTTCAGGGTTGACTTGCTTACATGGCAAGATTGGATGACATGGACAAGGTCCCAATGAGTGGGGAAGTGCCAAGTGGCAGGTTTCTATTGGCCCCCACATATCACAATTCGAAGCAAAAGGCACATCAATGTTAAAGAATTGGCCCCCGATGTAGAGGGTTGCGATACGATATATCACAATCGCATATCGCACTCGGTACCTACTGATATATATATATATATATATATATATATATATATATATATATATATATATATATATATATATATATATATATATACCACCGTCGATAGCAAAATGCTATGAGTTCCGATTGGAATAAGTCCCGAATGCGATATGTTTTGAAAGTTGTAATTTATAACTCATTGGGTCTACTAGATCAACAATCTAGTTTCAAAAGGAGTGTTTACGTCCATCTCTCCACTGATAGCCGATTGCAATTTGCGATGGGGGGACTTTCAGATCCGATATTGTTATCCATTGTTTTTTTTAACCCTGACGGGTTCGCTGCTATTGCAGAGTATGGACTTTGATATGCACCGATGGAAAGTATCAATTGTGATAGGACTACTGGATGCGATGTTTTATGCATTGAGATTCATAATCCTGACGGGTCTACGTTATCATAGAATGCAAGTTGGTTTATATGCCGAAGGTTCAAGCGCAAATTGTGATTGTGATATCTAACAGGGCTGCGGAACCATAGCCTTTTCCGTCGGACCACCATTTTGCATGTGAACACTCGTCCTTAACTGCGAAATAGGTGGGAATAATGTCAGAACCATTGATTTCAGTGAAACTGCTAGTTTTAACTACAGATATTGAATTTAATTGGCAGTAAGCTAGATTTGGAGGAGAAAACTGTGGAGAGAGTGGCAGAAGTCATAACTAAGGCAATATACAAAGGAGTCTTATAAGTTGAATATTAAAGCTTGACATATTGCAGAGGATGATATGAAGGTGGTCAAATATCTTAAAGGCCTGAAGTATGGGATTCCAGAGGAGATTAGTATCTTGAATCTATACACTATGGGAGATGCTTACCATGCTGCTTTGAAAGCTTAAGAGAGAATGAAAAGAAACAAAAGTCAAAGAAATGAAGGAAGGAGTCTTGTAAGAGGCAAAGGATAGTATGGTGGAAAATAAAGATTTGAAAGTACAAAGGAAGAAAGAGGAAACTCTAGTATTCAATCACCAAGACAAGGTGATTCCAAAGGAAGAAAAACATTCTCATGAGGCATAGTTCGAGGGAGGGAATCCCAACGTATATGTTTATAGTGTGGGAATCTAGGACACATGTCTTGGGAATGCCTTGAGAATGCACTAGCAGACCAAAAAGGTGCTCATGTTGCAGAGGCAGGAGAAGAGAATGGGAATACATACATAATTGAAGAATTTCTTGAAGCATGGGAGTCTTTGCTCATGAAAAGGGTGTTGATCAAAGTAGAGATGGAAGTCAAAGAACTAGCTTAGAGTAGAAGTCGATGTAAGACCATGTGCAAGTCCAAAGGTAAGTCTTTCAAGGTCATGATTGATAGTTAAAGCACTGGCAACTTAGTCTCCATTGAAATGGTAGAAAAAATACGTTCTAAGGAGATAACACATTATTTTCCTTATAAAGCTTCATAGATATGAAAAAGCCACCAAATCACAATCAATGAACAATTTAAGGTAGACCTTTATATTGGAAGATACAACGAAAAAATATTGTGAGATGTCATGCTTATGGACGTCTACCACATTTTTTTGGGAAGGCCATGGCCTTTTGATAGGAAAGTTGTCCTTAATGGTACAAGGAACATGTATAGCCTTGAAAAGGATGGAAATAACCATACAATGTTGCTCGTGAAAGATGAAGAGGCTAAATAAGAAGTGAACCCTAACATGTCTCTCATGAGTGGCAAGGAATTGCTACAAGAAGTTAGAAAAACGAAAATCCACTCCACCTTGATTGGTAAGAACTAATTTAACTTATTTACTTGAGGAAACCAAGAGTATATTGGATGGTTTTGCTGACATCATCATACACGGGTTACCAAGTCAAATACCTTATGTTCGAAGAATCAACCACCACATAGAACTGATTCTTGGAGAAATATTACCAAACAATTCAACATACAAGATGACCCCCAAGGAGAATGAAAAAATTATAAAATATGTTCAAGAATTGTGGGAAAATGGTCTAATCAAAGAGAGTTTAAGCCCCTACAATGTACCTATAGTTTTAAGTCTGAAAATTGATGGAGGTTAGAGAATGTGCATAGACTCGATAGTGATAAATAAGATCACAATAAAGAATATATTCCCTTTACCTTAGATGGATGATTTATTGGACTATTTGAGTGGTGAAAACTATTTTTCAAATATAGATTTGAAAACCACATGTCATAAAATTAACTATTAGAATGAGAGATGGAGATGAGTGGAAGATCAAAACCAATGAGTGTTTGTATGAATGGCTTGTCATGTCGTGTGGCTTAACAAATTAACCCAACATGTCATGAGGTACATTGATGAAGTCCTCAAGGATTTTATTGCCAAGTGTGTGACTTTTTATTTAGATAGTATTATGATTTACAACAAAACAAGAGAAGAATGCTTGATATTTTTAAAACTAGTGTTGAATAAGTTGTCACGGGAGAAACTTTTAATATATCTAAAGAAATGTTCCTTCATTAAAATTGAATTATTCTGCCTAGGTTTTGTAATCTCTCCATAGGGATTAAAAATGGATCTGGAGAAGGTGAAATATATCAAATAATGGCCTTATCTAAAGAATGTTTATGAGGTACGAGGCTTCCACAGGCTAGCTAGCTTCTACAGGAGGTTTATCAAAAACTTCAGCTATATATGTACAACAATAATAAAAACCATAAAAAATGAACAACAATCATTTAAATGGACAACAACAATTGAAACAATATTTAAATTATTGAAGGATAAAATAACAAAACAATCTATTTTGGTTTTACCATATTTTCATAATCTTTTTCAAGTCTCATGTGATGTAAGTGGAATGGAAAATGGCAGTATTCTAGGGCATGATGACAAGCCTATCACTTATTTCAATGAGGAGTTGAATGTGTAAAAATAGAGGTTCTCCTCTTATGAAAAATATTTTTATGCCATAGTTGAGGATTTGAGGAAATGGACACATTACCTCATACCAAGGGAATTCATTTTATACATAGACAACCATGCATTACAATTTATAACCAGACAGGAGAAATTAAATTAGAGGCATGCCAAATGGGTGAGTTTTATCCAGAGATTTACCATTGTCCTTAAACCCATCGATGTAAATTCTAATAAAGTTCCATATGCCTTGAGCAGAACATGTTTGATTTTGTAGGAGTTCCAAGAGAATACTTTGGGATTTGGGCATCTCAAGGAATGTAAAAAACATATCTAGAATTTCGAGCATCCTATGAAGCATGTAAGAACATGGTGATGGGAAATAGAATCCCTTGGATGGAGTATATGATCAAGGAGAAACTTTTCAAGAAAAAATGATTGTGCATATTAAATTGTTCCCTTAGAAATAATTTAATCAAGGAACAACACAATAGGTGGTTTTCAAGACATTTTGGGGATAACAAGACCTTCTCTTCGTTAGATTATTTCTATTATTGGCTTGGTATGTAGGATTAAGTGAATAAATTCATGGAAAGGTGTTAGGTATGCCAATATGCCAAAGGAAGAAGATAGAACACTAGGTTGTACCAACCATTACCTATTCTAAATAGGCATTGGAATTCCATCAGCATGGATTTTATCCTAGGATTACCTCAGACCCATTGAGGTAATGATTCTATTGTGGTTGTGGAAATATTTTAAAAAATGTCTCATTTCATATCATTCACAAAAACCACTGATATAAATAGCACTGCAAACCTATTTTCAAGTAAATTGTGATACTACATGGATTGCTAAGAGCCATTGTTTCAGATCGAGATACCAATTTCATAGGCCATTTCTGGAAGACTTTATGGAATAAATTAGGCATAAAACTAACCTAAAATTTATCATACCATCCAAAAATAGATGGGAAAACATAGGTGCTGAATAAGAGTTTCAAAAATATCTTGAGGTGGTTAACAAGTGAACACACCAAGCAATATAACCAAGTTCTTTCTCAAGATGAATTTTCCTAGAATGACTCTCCCAATAGAAGCATTATAATGATCCCATTCCAGATAATGTATTAGATGAATTGAATATAAGTTTGGGAGGTGAGGAACCTAGGGAAGGAACAAATATGGAGCAGTGAAGGTGTAGATTTTGCAACAAGCATGTAAGAGTTGCAAGAAAAGGTCAAGTAATAGTTGCAAGAAACCAATAGAAAATTAGGTGTATCTTATCTTCGATATGACCCTTAGTGCACTACTAGGGAGAAAATAATGAATGGGTGCCAACAAGAAGCCACATAAAGTACCCATATTAGAATGCATCTAATAAATATAGAACAGTTGCATCAAGGGAAAAATGGGAAGCAGTTAAAAACAACCCCCTCCCCCTTCAAAATATAGTACTGAAAAAGAATTCCAACTAATAGGAAATTATGTCCTTCACCACAAGGTAGTCTTATAAAGATAAAAATTCTTCTTAGTGAAATTCTTCATGAAGATGTTGGTAGTCTATTAAGAAGTTGGGAAATATTGCAATTTGATGATCTAATCATGTATCTATCGCTAGATATAGTGTATGTCAATCTCAATGTGTTTTGTTTGTTCCCTTCTATATTAGAGCTTTGTAATACTTTGGTGTGATTTGATTTTCATACGAATTGATATTTAGATGACGAAATATGATGCCAAGCTTTGATAGTAATTTTTGAAATCAAATCGTCCAAATTGAAATGTTAAATGTAGCTATGTATTTAACCAATTATAATGATAAATCAATCATAGATTGTTTTTTGCTAGATGAACAAATGGTGTCAAAACAAAAACTGAGAACATATCTTGAAGTGGAATTGCAATCAATGTTGTCACCATCCCAAACTGAATGAGTGTGGAAAATTATATCCAAAGTATATCATGCTACATAATGAATCCCATAGTTGATGGTTCCATGCACATATCTAAGTATTTACCTGGAAGCTTTCCAATGCAACTCATGTAGCTCCTGCATGTATCTAAAGACTATGCATATTGGATATGAGAGATATGGATGAGAGTGAGAATATGGAGGAGAGTCTCCACAAGTTGTCTTTGCATGGTGTAATCAATCCTTTCCACCCTCAAGGTGTACACCTAATAAGAAAGGTGTAGCTATTGGTTTGTAGTCATTCATGTGAAAGTGAACTAAGGGATCTCTCACATACTTTATCTAAGTAATTTTGTTCTCTAAATCATTCTTTTTTATTTTTTTTCCAAGAAAGAAGTGTAATACACCCATATTTTCTTGGAAAACCTATCATGCAAAGCCATTATGATTACAACAATGTCTGAGACTGAACTACCTGTAATTAATAGATCATCTACAAAAAGCATTATGATCAATGGAGAGTAATATGTTATCAACATATAAACATTTGGGTCAAATTAACATCAAATGAAATGTTGAGAGAGTAAATAGGAATTCATTTTAGCATACGATTCTATAGGTGCATGCTTGAGGGCATAGAAAGATTTCTTGAGTCTAACTAAAGATGAATTCTTTACATACACTTATGGCTGCTCCATGTGAATTTACTCTTTGACATCACCATGAAGAAATTAATTATTCATGTCCATGTGGTGAAACTTCCACCTTCTTGTTGAAAATTCAACAATAAATCTTGATTTAGTTTTGCCTTGAATTAAATTAGGAGGAAAATTGCAATTCCACATCACATGACAACTTGTATGAGTTAACTAAGTAAGTTTGACTTAGTTTGTTTAGTTAATTCGAGTTGAGGGTATAACTTGAGTCATGTAGCGTCGCTCCTAATTTAGAGCCTTGGTTGAGTTTATTTTGAGTTGTAATTAATTAATTTAGTTTAATTGAGTTAAAGTTAGTTAAACTAGTTCCAACTGTTGGAGGAACTAGTAGGAGGTATACCAGTGGGGTGCAACTTCAATGTTCAACAAGTTAATTCATAATTCAACCATAAATAACTCATGCATGTGTGATCTATGAGTTACTCAGTTGAGATTGGACTTCAAGGGCAGTGTACTATCTGTTGTATAATTTTTCGAGTTGTAGAGGTGGTGCATGCAGTCAGAGAAGGTCCTATAGAGATTGCGCAATTTAGGATGGGGATTTCCATAATTAATAGGGTGGGAAATTACTTTAGAAATAGCACAAGAAAATAGGGACTTGGGGAAGTATAAATTTGGTTAAGTATTGGCCAAGGCTTGTCTAGGAAGTAATGAGACATATAGAGATAGTAAGGAGGTTGCTTGGGCTTGAGAAAAGCATTGTAATGTTCTCAGATTTTCCAACTAATGCAATATACAGATAGAAAGGGTTTTTATCTATGGATTTTCCCAGGAAATAATTGTATAATATGTTTATTGAATACTTTTTCTTGTATTCTTCATGATTTGATGATCATTAATTGTTTCCACAGTTGATAGAGGGCTCAAGTCTATTGAATCTACAAGGAAGTTTTACACTTCTTTTTGCTAGAATGGCAAGAGTTAACTGAATAAAGTCCATTTTGGCTGCTTGATTTAGATTTGATCATTATGTTTTTTAAATACATCTTAATCCATTAAAAGTGAAAAAAAGAGGAGAAATTAGCTCAGAGGACCATTTTTACTAGAGAGACCAATTTGGAAAATTAGGGTCTGAAACTTTATAGGAGAATTTTGAGGAATCAAAATGACATGATTCTAGGTAAAAAAATTCTTCTCTAGAGCCTCACTTATTTTTCATATTCTACAAACAAATAAATTTCTAACAACGCAATAATTCCTCATTCAAAAAATGTATGCAAAATTTATGCCACTCAGAAGTTGACCTTCCTTTCTTAGCCACCATAATTCAGGAGGATGTGATGTAAACCACCATTATTCATGGAAAATGGGCTAGCCACATGATCATGATGAATAAGACTCTAGAAAATTCCCTATTGTAACTCTAGTTAAGAGTTGAAGGGGTTAATACTAACCACTAGTAGGCTATCAAGATGTGTTATAACAAGGCTACTAAGAGGAAGAGAAGCCCATTCTTTTCCAGGGCATTTTTTTCCATATACAATTAGAGTAGTCGAGAGGGAGAGGGATAGAGCACACAAATAGGATTTGTTCACTATAATAGCCCATGGGCCAGAGGACTTACTTCTTTGTACTTGCATCCATCTTCTATTCACAGAAAGATAAAAGAGCAGCCTCACCTTCTAGGTGGGTTTTCTCCCAAAAGGGTTTTCTACCATATATATTATGTCGACCATGGTTTGTGAGTTTATTTTTTTTTCTTTTATATATTTTATAAATAATAATAATTTACATGCAGATGAAATAAACAATCATTTATAGATCTATAAATCTAAAGAAAAATAAACTTGTGACATTGTAGATTTTGGATTTTAAAGTATAATTTATTAGATTTGTTGTGATGAACTATCTAGTGGAATATCCATGGAAATTTATGGACCATATTCTAAGTAGGTTTATTTAGGTATATTGTGGATATTTACAGGAGATCTAGATCAGCTAAGCCAAAAGTCATAAAACCTTAGTCATGGCCAACGAATCTATGAATAACCATATTGATCCCACAAAGGAGAGGGTTTCATAGCTAGAAGCACAGGTTGTTGATATAAATTGTAACATGAATCTCCTCATGGTGGCCCTAACCAATAAGATTAGGATATTTGGAGAACATGGGATTTCTAACATAGATTTTCAATAAGAGGGGAGATAAAGAGATTGGAAAGAAATAGAGAGAGTTGAAGAAAAGACTCAAAAAATGTCAACCTAGTTTGAGTACCATGAACCATTTGTAGTCGCTATTCAAAATGGAAATGAAAGTCGACATCAAGGTGTATCAAGGTGAGATCGATGTTCTAAATCTAAATCATTGGTGCTAGAAATTAGAAGTTTATTTTTTTGTTCATCATATTGAGGAAGAAGAGAATATTTCATTTGTGTGGCTGAAATTAGAGGGTCATGTCGTGACCTCATGGAAAATACAGACAAAGAGCTTGACGTTGGAGGGAGATCCTCTAGTGACCAAGTGAGAGGAAATCAAAACCCTTATAAAATCACAATTTTACCATATTGGGTATGTAGAGGACCAGCGAATCAGATGGCACTACTTCAAGTAAAATTAGGGGAAACGTGTACATGAGTACACCACAAAGTTTAGAAATACGGCCATAATTATAGGTATGTCCCAAAATATCCCATATGTACTCATCAAGTATCTAGGGGGTCTACACCACCATCTGCTGAAGCGAGTGATGTTATTGAAGCCCAAACCAATTGATGTGGCTTGTGTACAGGCACAATACATAGATAACATAGGCTAGAAGAAATGGTGATCAAGTAGATCAAAGTAGAAGGAGCATCAAGAAGCTTCTAAGGAGGGGAAGAAGAAGTGGAAAAGACGAATAGATAAAAATACTATATCCACAACACATTATTGAAAATACACTAGAAACCATTGCAACATTGATGGTCATACAAAGGAGAAGTGTTGGATCTTACCTCTAGAGATTAATCTAAAGAACAAAAACAAAGATAATAAGAAGAAGAATCTCATGGCCACTAGTTTGAGAAACTAGGTTTTGCATCTCTGATGTGGATGAGAATATCATCTATACATTTGTGTAGAAGGAGGATAATCTATGTAGCCTTCAACAATAGGAAGAGAAGGAAATGACCAAAATATTCCACATAAAGAGTCCCTCTCTTTTGACTGACGATCCTTTAGAGAATCTTCCTCTTCATTCTCTTCCCTATGTTCATCCCCCCATAATTCTCTTTGTCTACATGAGTCCCCCCACACTTCCATGGTGAGGCATGATTCTAAAGTGATTTCCAGCCACCCTCGCATGATGTCCATTCTAATTTTTTTTTTCCTCCATCATGAGCTATTGTCATGGTCTTCTCCACCAATGGAAAATATCATGTTTAATAGTTCTATTGGTCCACATGTCCTACTAGCATGCTAAATCTAATTGTCAATCAAATTCTCATCATACCTGAGGATCCTTCTTCCATGTATAACTCATCTTACCTAATTTTTCCATAGAACCTCCTACCCCAAAGCTATGAATTTGTGTCCCTCGTGTCAGGCCATTTATTTACAATTAAAATTGCTTACATTGTTTACATTAGGGGGAATTAGACAAGGGTTGTCAAACATAGTTATCTTGACATATGAGGCATCCATCCTAACTATTGTACACATCATATATACATTCAAGGGAATTCCCATCCTATTAGATAAACCTAGAGGAACATGAACCTAGCTCTAAGGGAGATCATTAAATAACAGATAGAAAAATTACTTGATGCTAATTTCATTTATCGAATTTCAGATAATCAATGGGTCTCACCCCTTGTAAGAGTCCCTAAGAAGAATGGAAAGTGGTGAATTTTTGTTGATTATGAAGAATCTAATAAATCCATTTTAAATTATTATTTCTCTCTTCCATTTATTTATCAGGTTTTGGACACGTTGACTGATAAATTGTACTTCTCTTTTCTAATGGTTTTAGTGGACACAACTAGATACGAATTCCACCTAATGATCAAGAAAAACAAATTTTTCATTCATATGGGGAACATTCACCTACATAGTGTTTTCCTTTGGGCTATGTAAGGATCCCACTACATTACAAAGAGTGGGATTAGCCCTTTTTTGTTTAATCCATGGTTGTGTGGAAATTTATATGGACAATTTTTCTATGTACGATGGTTCCTTCCATGAATCATTAGAGAAATTAAAGAATTTTTTAATAAGATAACAAGAGACTAATGTTTCATTAAGTGATGTTAAATTTTATATGTTGCAAACTACACAGATTATTCTTAGCCATCTCAAATATCGTGTATGAATTCAAGTTGATCGAACAAATATTAAATTCATATCAAATATTTGAGTTCCAAGATCTCCAAAATATGTAAGAAGTGTTTTAGTCCATACTAGATATTATAGATAATTCATAGAAAACTTTACAAGAATAGTTGCTTGATTTTTCAATTTAATTACTAAGGATACTAAAATTTATTGGAATAATCATTATCAAAATGATTTTGAGGCACTAAAACAAAATCTTAACAAGGAACCTATTCTGAGGGGACCAAACCAGTCTCTTCAATTGCACATCTCAACAAATTCCTCTCACACAACCCTTTGAACAATATTTTGATAGCATAAAATTCAATTGTATTATTACATTTATATTCTTAGCAAACTCTTAACACTTGTTGATTAACCTATACAATAATAGAAATAGAATATCTAGTCAGTGTGCACCTAATTAAGAAATTTAGATGTTACTTTATTGGTATGAGGTTTTCATCTGTAATAATCATTCTTCCATTAGATACCTAATTCATAAACCTATAACAAATGGTAATACAACAAGATTGGTTTTAATATTGTAGGTTCTAATATTACTATTCTATATGAACCTAGGAGGGAAAATCTAGTAGCTATTTTCCTTTCTAGAATTCATAATGAAGGTCAAGAAACTCTTGTAGATGATAATTTTCTTAATGAATTTTTTTGTTGTATCTAATAACTATGCTTGGTTTGCAAATCTAGCGAACCGTTTATCTATAAGAATATTTTGACAACATCCTTCACCTATAGAGTAAAAAAGAGAGCATAAAAGTTAGTGTCTCCTATTCTTAGATTAGAGGGGACCTCTTCTATACATGATTTGATTTGATCATTCAAAGGTTTGTACATGAAGATGAAATTTTTGATTTATTGGAAGCCTTGCATGATGAGACATGTAGATAACACGTTAATAATAAGAGAAAAACCTACAAATCCCTTTTGTTGATGGGGATGAATGCACTATTATAGTATTAAGGGGGTATCTCTAGTATGATACCCAAATTAGACTTCACAACATTTGGTGTGAGAGTACCATCCAAAATGTTGGCCTAGCTACCATCTTATGTTTAGTGAAAATTAGATTCTGGAAAAATGAGACAAGAAAAAGGGAAAACCAAATAAGGCCCTTGATGTGATGCAAGTGAAAATAGCTTTATGGAAATCCCTTACGTGAATAACAAAAAGAACATTATAGAAAATTTATAAATGAACATTAACCTTAAATTAATAATGATAGAAGCCTTTGATTAAGATACATGAAGATAAGGTCATACTATCTATTGATTGTAAAATAGTGTCCAACCAATGACCAACATGAAAGCATGAGAAAATAAATAAGTAATTCCTATAAAGGTAGAAGTTTTTAGTTAACAAAATATTTCATAACCTTCAAAAAGTGAGTAGTAATCATCTTCTACCAAGTAACAATAAAGAAAAATCTTACAAAATCTGATAATGTAAGAGAGAAAATTCTTGTTGTGGCCCAAAAGGCTTCTAAGTATTATTGTTAAAATATTCCATGCAAAGTCACAAAATATCTCCAAAAAATGCAATAGGGGGAATGGAAAAGCTAGAAGTTCTCGATCTTCAAGGTAATTACAAGACTCTCTCCTCCAAGAGTGCTCCAAGATTCCAAAAGTTGAGATTCCTTCATCTCTAGCCTATAGGGTATATTTATACAAAACAAGTGACTTTTCACCTTCCATGACTCTTCACCAATGCTCATATCTAATTTCTAGTTTATTTTATAATTATATTTCCTTTTACATAATTACATGAAAATTCAAAATGAATAAAGAATAAAAATATATTATGAAATTAATTCAAAAATAGATAAGGTTTTGACTTGAACTTGTAACCCTTGGGTCACATGGAAGTGCCAAGCCTTGTAATCAGTTGCAATAGCCAAAATTTTCTTTGAAATTATCCTCTTGTTTATAGATTGATACTTTTAGGTGTTAGGTATCACTATCCTTAAATTGACCTAAATTTTCTAAAAAAATGATAGAAGCATGGTGTACAATTTGTTGGACCCCACCAGGTTCCGATCCAATGCCTCCTTAGTTGGTTTCGTGTCATTTTTTGTGATAGTCAGTTTCCACGTGTAAATCATCTCTTGTATCTCACATTTGATTTCCTATTTTGGAATCACCTCTCCCCATGCTACAACATAGACTAATATGTGGGCTTTGATGAATCTCTCAATCATGCTATGATGATGTTGATAAGTGCACCTAATTTTCACTACGTCCTTTTCGACATTCTCTTGAGATCATATGTGAAACTTGACCTTTACTTTATCTATTTAATACCTAATTAATATTTCCTTCACAATGTCTCAAGTGAAGTCAGGCATGTTGTTCTCCATTCATGCATTAAATCGATGGTTCTTAAAGTTTCCTTTAATTTCACACCTTTTCCTTAACTAAATCATGGATTGATATAAGTGCGATCGCTGTATTTTGGAGTGTTCCTAGCCCTTGGTACAACTATTTTATGATGTCTTCTAATGATTTGTTTTCTTCCAACGTTGCATCCTAGTAATCCGTCTCACAAGAGATTGAGGCTAATAGGGCTTGGTTTTATTTTCAAATCCTCTACTTTCCCTATCAGTGTTTTCTTTAGGCTCCATTCTAGTTCCTTAACTTTTTCTATTAGACGTTCAACGATCCTTTCTATGGTTGAAAATAATTTTTTTCCTACTAGGGATATGGCCAACATATTTTCCAGGGTGTTGGAAGTTATATTCCTCTCTGTAGTTACTAATATAGGATTTGACAATTCTTGGGACATATATCTTTATTTCCATTGGAAAATCTAGTTTGTATTTCGGTCAAATTAAAAATTTAGGCTCATCATTCAATTTTCCTCATCAATAGTACATTTTCACATTTTTATGATTGATAGTTAACCTCGTGTAGGTGGTGTTGATATCAAGGTTGATGGATTGGCATACATATTGGGAAATATATCATGGTCTACATTTTGAGATTTTTTTTTGGATACTCCTTTTTCCTGCCTCTTCTTGAGCTTTTTTTTTTTCTGATATTTACTTTCCTAGCCACTCTTCTTCTTCTTTCATTTTCTCTTCTTTTTCCAGCTGTGCCCATTCTCTTTCTTCCTTAAATTTCTTCTCTACTCATACCTTCCCTTCTTTCTCTCTTTCCTTTTCCAACAATAACTCTTCCTTTAATTTATTTTCCTTTCCCCTTTTGGCTTCTTCCTTCTCCCTCTCCCTTTTATGGGAAATCGTTTTATCTTTAGCATATTTCCCTTTCAAAGATTCTATAGTGATGGATTTAGGGCCATTCATAGTTTGAGAGCCATTGGTGTTTTTAAAAACATCTACAAAATTATATAAATTAATATTTTCCCCGCCCTCATTGGTTTGTGATGAGTAGGACCACTTGTATTTGCATTAAAACCAATGAGTTATGACTATTCCTCTTGGGTCATATCTGTGAAACTCAAGTTCTCTGAATTTGAAATATTCTAAATCAGTACCTTCTGTCAATGTTTTTTTTGTAATTCTTCATGCAACACAAGCCAACATAGAAAGGATATGTGGGCCATTGTTCTTTCTTTAATAATGCTAGCATACTTTTAATTTTGGTGGTTACGTGATAAGCAACCTCCAGTAGAATTACCTTGTGATTGACGAATAACTATAATTCACGTGGATGTTTACATGCTCCAAACACTCAAATGTATGTGGAATCAGGGCAACAAAACCAATCTTATACCCCTAGTAACACTGCCTTGATATTGTTTGACATGCAAGGGGAGTTAGAAATCAAATAGGATGTGGTATAATGGATAAATGAAGCCTTCACCTATTCTTATGTATGATGCTATGTGTTGATTTTCCCACATCTCTTTGTAATAAATGTGCAGTGGTTGAATATACGAGGATAAATTTTACTTCCATTGTAATACTTAAAATTCGCACATGGTGAATACACAATCAAGTAAAAATGAGGCCATCTATAAAAACGTTAGTTTCTTTCCTTCTACTAAAATTAAGGCCTCTTTTTCCCTAGCCTAGATAGATTCTACTAGGATCTTGTCCCAGTTGAATATATATCCTTCGTGGGAACTTTTGTACATTAGTGGCACCTACTTCTTGTAAAAAATTTCTTCATTATCGTTACCATAGAGTCTACAACACATAGTTGCAACTACATGATAGGATTTCCTCGGTAGTTTTGTTTCATAGAATTTGTTAACCTTAGTCATGAATTTTTTTGGATCCTATCACTAAATATTAAGAATATATTTACTGCTGAGTACAAATTTGTGATACCAGCCTTTTGCGAGAGCCACTTGATGTCTAAGCAACTTATAATATTTTACGATAAAAGGCTATGTTAGTGCATCAATATATTGGAAAAGGATATCCCTAATTTTCATGGCCCTATTATGAATACATTTAGTGATCCATTCAATAGTTTCACCAAAATGAAATATTTCTATACGAGATTCTACTTTTTGTATCTAAGACCTTATGGATTTTTTATAAACCTCATTGTCTTCTTCTACAACATGGATTTCTTTCCTATAGAATAAATGATATATCACTAACCAAGTAATTGGTATATATTTGTCATAGAAACCTATTGTGTCATCATATGTGGGAACTGAAGCAACAAGACTTTTGTCTTATCGTTCTTCTACAATATATTTCCCAGGTCTTTGCTTTGGTGGAGTCATGTATTTTTATGTTGATGGTATGCTAAAGCACTAAAGAACTTTTGATGATAACATATCAAATATATTCATAATGATAACTAAATTAGCAAATAAAAGAAGTCAATGCATAGCGCAAGGAGCTAGTATAGTCTAGAGAAGTGGGTTTCGCTCTGTTGTAAGGCAAGCAGTCGGGAGATGAAACAATATCATGATGTAATAAGGAATTTTTCTGTGATGTTGGTATAATAGTGCATCACATTATCACAATGCATGTTGGATAGGATAAATGCACCATAGTGTGAGGCTGAGGTTTATAATACACACCATAAGGGTAATTCGATGTAGAAATTTTAGCGGTATGCAACGCGACACATCAAAAAGTTGTATTACATGCTATAGAAATGGGATGTGATATTGTGCAATAGAGAAAATTAGGTAGATTGATAGAGATATGATGCGGTAAATTATTGTGGCATGATGTGGTTGTATGTTGTGCAATGGTGGAGGTGCAGATATTTGAAGGAGAGTGCAATGTGGTGTAAGGTTACAATGCAATGGAAAGGGTAGAAAATGCGTAAGAGTTTGAAGATCCAGGTTATGTGTATAGAAGAAGGGGAAGAGTTAGGTAATTGAAAAGGCATCTAAAGAAATGTGTAACACTAATAAATCACTGATAGAAGTGATTGTGAGGGCAGAGTGCGAAGAGTTTACCTTATATGTGGCATGTGCATTATGAGGATTGGTTTCATGGCACAGATTCGAAAGGAAGGGAAGCACTAGCACAATGTGTAATGCATAGAGGAAGAGAGGGTTGCGACAAACTTCAATGGTGAAAGTGAATGGCATCAGGGGGTCTATATAGGTTTTTTTTTATGCACATGACCCGTGAAGAATATCATAATGGAAAAAATACGAGAACAATATTGCTAGAAACACAAAAATAGCACAAGAAATGAGACAATATGCAAAGATATTATATTATTCAGAAGTAGAATGCAATGTTCAGCCTCTTTGAGGGGGAAGGCCCCAATAGAGTAGAGCTCAATTACAATAAGCATCAATGAGACTTCCCTTTCTATATAAGACTATATATAGTTTCATGACATCCAAAACCCTAACTAATCATGGCCCCTTGCTCAGTATGGGCTAACCACCTTATTTACTAGCTATGGCCCATTTATAACTAATTGTGGTCCCTTTTCTATAATGCAGGTCAACTACTTACAATCATTATTAATGCTGCTAACTGCTTATGGCCTTCATTGACTCAAATAACTAATTATGACTGTAATGAGGCTCCTTGGGCTTATTACATAAACAAGGAGTTAGGGTTGGACTTTTACATGCCCTCACCCTTCAAAAGAAGCCTTGTCCTCAAGGCTGAAGTTGTGGAAACTGTTGAAGAGTAGTGGTTGGCTCCCATGCCGCATACTCTAGAGAGGTTCCTTTCCATTCTATGAGGACTTCCTTGATCATGTGGCCAAGAATATGTCTTTCTCAAGCATTTAGGACTTGTTTAGGTCTGAGCCAAAGTGAACCCTCCTCGTCCAATTCTGGCGGAACTATCTAAACCATGGAATTGTTTCCTACAACTTTCTCGATGCAAGATACATGGAATATTGGGTAGATTTTTGAAGTTGGTGGTAGTGCTAGTTTGTAAGCAATGACATCAATTCGATGAATAACCTTATAAGGATCATATAATTTTGGGGCTAATTTATGGCAGCCCTTTTATTTGCGAGAGGTCTAATTATAAGGTTGGATATTTAGAAATACTTGGCCACCCACTTGAAATGACATGTCTGAATGGTGTTGATCGGCATGTTGCTTCATCTGGTTCTGCGATTGATGGAGATTATCTTTGAGATGAGTGATTATGGTGACACGTTTTTGAGGGAGATTGTCAACTAACTACACTTTGGAAGATCCTAAGAGTCTATAAGAATATGGTGAAAGTGGAAGTTGGCCATACACTACCTCATATGGTGTCATCCTGGTGGCTTCATGATAGTTAGTATTATACAACCATTTAGCCAAAGGAAACCACTATACCCATTGATGGTGTTTGTTTGAAGTAAAGCATCACAGATATGTCTCCAAACATTTGTTGACTACTTATGTTTGGCCATATGTCTGAGCATGATAAGAGATACACATTTTGAGTTGTGTGCCATGTAGATTGAATATTTATTGCCAAAAATTGTGAGTGAAAGTGGGATCTCCATTAGAAACAATGGAAGTTGGCATGCCATGCAGTTTGAATATTTGATCCAAGAAAACTTGGGTCACTAGTGTTGGGGTAAAGGGTTGCAGTAAAGCACAAAAATGAGCATATTTGGAAAGCTTGTCAATAAATACCATGATGACTTATTTATTTCTTGACTTTGGGAGACTTGAAATGAAATCTATGGAGATAGTTGTCTAGATTGAAGCAGGTAACGACAAGGCTTGTAAATTTCCTAGTATATTGATGGCACACCTTTGTTTCATTGGAAAACTTCACATTCAACTACAAAAGTGAGAATGTCTTTTTTCATTCCGACCCAAAAGAAAGAGCGACATGCGTGTGCATAAGTCTTCTAAAATATTGAATGTCTTGTGATGGGCAAGGAGTGTAGCTCCTGCAAGATGTGGATTTTGATGGTGGAGTTTGGGGAGAGAACCACATGATGCTTATAACAAAGAATATCACCCTTCAAAGACTAACCCTCTAAGGGATTAGGGGCTACTCATAACTTTTCGTTGAGAAGGGATAGAGAGGGGTGGGATAACCATCCATGACAAGCCTCTTCAATCCATTTTGTAACAGAAGAGAGAGGGAGAAAAGGGTGCCATCTTCCTCAAATTAGTGAGCAAAGGCATTGACTAGATTTTTATGTCCCTTCTTGTATAGTATCTCATTATCATAACCCAACATTTCGGTGAGCCATTTATTTTGTTGTGGCGATGATAGACAATGCTCTAGGAAATAATTTAAGTTGTGATGGTTAGTGGATATCTGGAAATATCTCACTAATAAGTATGGTCGCCAAGTGTCTATTGCATATAATATGGCCATCATTTATTTCTCATACGTAGATTTACCTAAATTCTTTCCACTCAGTGGTTGACTAGTCAATGCAAGTGGTTGACCTTCCTGCATTAATATTGATCCAATGATTGTACTTAAAGAATCACATTCAATCACAAAAGGTTTTTTGAAGTTTGGTAGGACCAATACTGGTGTGGATCACATGGCCTATTTGAGAGCTAAGAAGGCCAGTTGAGTTGCGCCAGTCTAGAGAAATGCATTTTTGTTGAGAAGATTGGTGAAGGGCATAGTAATGCATTCGTAATGATTGACAAATTTGTGATATTATCCTATGAGACCCATGAATTCCCTCAAGCTCTTCAAGGTTTTTGGTTGGGAGAAACTTGAATTGCGTGAATGATTTTAGGGTCAATCCTTACTCTAGTGCAACCTAAACTGTGTCCCAAATACTCCACTTCTTCCATGCCAAAATAACACTTGGATAGTTTGAAAAATAATTTATGATCTTGTAGAAGTTGCAATACCTTGTGGACATGCTAAAAATGTGCATCCCATGTTATGTTGTAGATGAGGACGTCATAAAAAAAGACTAGGATGATTTTTTTGTGATATGGTTTTAGAAGGTGGTTCACGAGGCTCTGAAAAGTGGATGGGGTGTTATAAAGACCAAATGGCATGACAAAGAATTCATAATGTCCTTCATGGGTTCCAAAGGCTGCCTTGGGAATGTAAGCTTCCTTCATCCATATTTGGTGATAGCCTGATCAAAGGTCCAACTTGGTAAAACATCCGGCACCATGTAGTTCATCAAGTAGATCATCAACTACTAGTACAAGAAATTTTTCCTTGATGGTGAGATCATTGAGGGCCCGAAATTCTTGACACATGTGCCATTCACCATCTTTCTTTAAGACATGATCACTGGGATAAATAAGGGTTGGTGTTGGGACAAATAATGTTTGCTTCAAGGAGTTCCTTGATAATTTTTTCAATCTCATTCTTTTGTGCAAAAGGATATCTATAAGGGAGGATAATGGGTGGTTAGGTCCTTGGAAGAAAAGGGATGGTATGATCATGTTCACCGTTAGAGGGTGGAAGCTCCTTGGGATTGTCAAAAACTTGTTGGTGGTGATTCAATATTTGTTTCATATATGGATGAATTTTAGCAAGAGTGGATTTAATGGTGTGAATGGCACTGAATTGTGTTATTACCCCATGATGGCCCCTTTTTAAAATCTTCTCCATTCGATGCGAGCTGACGATAATAAAAGCACCTTCCTTGAGTCCTCACAATGTATGAGTGTGGTTATTCTTCTTAGAGATCGTATAGAGCTCCTGAAAGTCCATGGTGATAGGGCCTAGTGTGCAGATCCATTCAGCACCAAGAACAATTTCACAACCACACATTTCAATGTAAAGCATGTGGGTTTTTAGGTGATAATACCCCATCTCAAGATTAACATTTTCACAAAATCCTTCACATTTCATGGTTCTCCCATCAATGATAAGTACTTGGAAATTAGATATTGCCCTCACAAAATGATGAATAACCTATGCTACCGTCTTATGGACAAATTTATCATGCTACCAGTATTAATCAACACAACCACTGACCTATATTTAATAAAGCCTTTAACTTTGAGCATCCATGGAGAAGAAATTCTCAACAAGGCATGGAGTGTGATAGATGGCTCATCTGGTGTAGTTGTAGTATCTGTGATGGTGTCTGTGGCTATTTGAGGTTCACCCTCCTCCTTCTCATTCAATTCACTTAACATAACATTATTTGAAGAGATTTTTCAGTAGTGTTGATTTGAAAGAATTTTGGTTCCTTGTAGTTATGTCACAAGGAATATTTGCCATCACAGTAGTAGCATAGTCATTGTTTCCTTCTTTCATCCATTTCTGTCGGTGACTCTTTTTGAACCTTAATTGCTTGGGTGGGACCTGTGGCAGGGGTAGGACGTGTTCGTGAGATGAAAGTTAGATAGTTAGATTAGGTGTTTAGTGCAATTTATGCATCTAAGGCCTTGTGGCATGATTCCAACGAAGTAGATGGTTGATGCATTCAAACATGGGCTTGGATGGCTTCCTTTAGGCCGTTGGTGAAACATTCCATGTAAAAGGCATCTCCTAGGCCCTCAGTCCATATGGACAATTGCTCAAAGGACGAAATGTAGTCTCATACTGTAATAGTTTGTCTAAGCTTAGTTAGGCAACCCAAAAAGTGAGATTCCTTATAAAAACATGCACAGATGGATTTTGAGAAGATGTCCCAAGTTGGCCTCCCTGGATAACATTTCTGATTCCATTACCACCACTTCCATCGTTCTTGGTCCAAGTAAAGAGATCCTACATGTATTTTAGTATCATAAGCCTAGATACTATTAATTTCGAAATATTGTTCCATTTGTGCCACCCATATTGTCATGTTAGAGCCATCAAATTTGTACATGTCAATCTTGGGTATCTTGTGGATCGAATATTGGTGACCCCCATTGAAATGAAGGTGGTTGTTGGATTATCCTTCCACATGGGCATCGTGCTCATCCTACATGGGTTCTTTAGTCTTGCTCAGGGTGCCTAACACTGTTTCTTGTATTTTGGCATCAAAGGACTCCTCGAAGTCCTCAAATTATTTCTCTAATTTTTCCACCTTCTCTAGAGCCCTAGTTTGAGCCCAAGTATTGGTCATATGATAGTCCTAGTCAAAATTTAAGCTTATTTAACAGTAGTATGGTTGGAAAGATGGTGAGCTCAAGAGTGTACTGATGTGGGTCACTTGAAGTCGCTTCTAGAAAAAACTTGGGACCATTTAAAAATTAGGGGTTTATAGGGGAATTCTACCATTGCAATCAAATATTTATCCTAAATCTTGTAGGCTAGGTCTCTTGTACATGGCCTGTGGTGACCCTATATTTTTTTTTCTCCAAAAGGAGTTTTACCCCCCGATGATCAATAATGTGGTGGCCAAAATACAAACTACTCGATATTGCAAAATGTCCTGTGAAAATATGAGTTTGCACGTAGCAGTAGAACCCCAAATTCTCGGCACTAAAAAATGTTATATTAAAATATGATCTGGTTTATAGTGGCTGAAACCCTCACTCCACAAAGAATCTAATTTTCACCATGGCGACTGAAACACCATCTACTAGATCTGATCTAGATGGTGGTCGCAGAAACCTTAACTACTAGATCTTATCTGGATGACAGAGACAAAACCCCGACCATTGGGAATTGAGAAAGATAGGAAGGATACCTTTAGATAATAGAGGGAACTATGGTCACAAAGGAGTGTTGGGTGCTACATATCACTATATACCCAGGGATCAAACAATAGTAATCGGCCCTGAAAAGTGCTCTGATACCACTTTTTATGCACTTGACCTGTGAAGAATATCAGAATGCCAAAAATACATGAACAATATTGCCATAAACATAGAAATAACATAAGAAATGATACAAGATACAAATATATTATATTATTCATAATAATAATGGAATGTTCACTTTCCTCTTCGAGGGGGCAACCTCCAATAGAGTAGAGCTCAATTACAATAAAACTCAATGGGACTTCCATTAACTACATATAGTTTCATGACATCCAAAACCATAACTACTTGTTGTCCCTTGCATAATACTTGTTAAACACCTTATTTATTAACTATGGTCCTTTTATAACTAATTGTGGCCCCTTTTCTAAAATGAAGGTCAATCACTTACAATCATTATTCATGTGGATAACCGCTTACATGCTTTATTGACTCACCTAAATAATTATGCTTTGTCGAGGCCCCATTAGGATTATTAAATAAATAAATGGGTTAGGGTTAGACCCTAACATTTTTCATGCATGTGAGAAAATTAAGTATGAATTTAATGTGTTGTTACAAAATGACTTGTGGCGAGAGGAATACAAAGTTGTGATGCACTAAACCACAAGGTTTTATCGTTCTACACTTTAACAATGTGATGTGCCATACAATATTCTAAAGAATCCTTAAGTAAAATCTCCCCTTACCTTTTTGACCTACGGTATGAAGAATATCTTTAAGGTTTTGACCATATACATGTTTATGATTTTGAATGATGGGGACCCTAAAATCTAGCTCTTGTTGAAAAAATTTAGGTTTGTAGTTGCTACAAAAATTGTTGAATCACAAGTAGAACCTCAATGTATCTAGTTTAGCCTTTAGTTATGATATAGCTTAATATTTTGGGAAGTGTTTTCTTGACTCTATGGGTACTTCCTATTTAACTGATGATCCAATTTATAGGTTTTAGTCTCTCTGTTAACTATCTTGGGCTCAATTTATAACATATCGATTTGAATAGATGTCAAACACAGATTTTTTTTATACCAAATAGAGATATTATGCACATGAATTTAAATGTCCAAAATTAAGATGAGTCTTAGGTGTTTCTCCACTTCCAATGAGGTTCCATATCCCTGATGATGTTACTTACGTCACCATTCCCTTTTATTTATTTTTCTTTGTATGTAGTTTTTTTGCATTATTTTGGGCATTTAATACCTGGGTGGATTATGGATATTGACTTAGTTTTGTGAGATATAATGGTTGTTTCTTGTTATTTAAATGCATTTAAGATTTTCTGAAATGGGTTTTCTTACAATTGCATTTTTCTCCCATCTCTTCTCTAACTAACGGGTTGACACATTCATGCACATAATCCATTTATTAAAGACCGCTCAAGTTGTAGAGATCCCATAAAAGTTTCAATATTTATCAACTTAATTGGTTTCCTCACAAGACACAATTCTTATTTTTCGTATGAATGATGCAAGCTATTAAATGTGTTTAAGACTTAACCAATTAATGGAGATACAATGTTAGAAAATCAACAAACAATTACTGCAAACACATTCATGGCTTCAATGGAGCATCATTTATTCATTTATATGGGTGATTTATTTATGTACAAAGGTTTTAGATTTAAATTCTAAACAAAATGAAATATGGAAAAATAGAGAAAAAGAAAAGAAAAGAAACAACATAAATAAGAATATGTACAAGGTAAAATAGCCTAGAGAGATTTCAATGAATGTAAGATTTCAAGTGTTGGAAAGTTGAGTCTCTAATACCAGTTGTTGGAAAGTTGAGGCTCTGATACTACTTGTTGGGAACAATGAACAATACTGAGAGGGGTGGGTGAATCAACATTGTATCCTTACAACAATTTTTACCAATTTTACATTTCTTTTCACAAATCCCAATCCATTTATTCATTAACAACATAGTATATGATCATATATAAATATAAACATGTAAAATACATGAGAAACTACAACATAAGAAAATAATCATGAGAAAAAAACAAATCAAAGCACATCATCACATAGGAACACCAGTTGTAAGGTGAAAACTAAAAGGGTAAAAAATACTTTCAGCATATAGTCTTTGTATTTATCTTTGTATTAATCATCAAATACTCTATTACATATCATCATTGGACACCACCAGTGTGAAAGCCATAACTTTCCAATCATGTGAGTTGCTACTCGCTCCAAGCCACTACCTATATGAGCTTTGCAAGCCACCACCTACTCAAAGCCACCCCTCCCTCGACTTTTGCATGCCACCACCTGCTTGAAGCCACCATTCGCAATAACTCTCACCTAACCACCACTGGATAAAAGCCACCACTCCCAAGTTCTCAGGCCTCTACTTAAAGGATTTCACTACACCCTATCACAAAAAGCCACTACTTGCCTCATTGGAAGCCCTAACCTTCAATCACATCTCATGGACCTCATTTCATATATTTTCAAAATATGGCCCATGCATAAAATAAATTCATAAATAACTTAATCAAACACTTGCAATACAATCCTCTCTAGCACAATTAATCTCTGCAATACAAACTCAACCAACACATCAAGCCAACATCACCTACACATGATAATAGCAGCATGCAAATATATCCATGTCAGCATATGAAAATATCTACAACATTAACAATAAGAAGCAATATATGTAGCTTATTATGGATACAACAATACATGACATGCTCAACTAATCATTCATGTAACACATTGTTAGAAGTCTGATATCTAATATGCAACTCCAACAGTTACAACAAAAACTATGTTCTCCATATCAGCAGCAACATAATACTTGGATCTAACACAAATTTTGATAATCTATTCTCCATATGCACTCTCAATGTATATGCAATATTTCTCCAAATCTGACCTTTGAATTCCATTATATTTGCAATATTGTAGCTCACATTATCTGACACTAACCCTTTCTATTGCACCCTCTGACCTTTTTATTAATGATGAAAGATACAATCAATACAAAGCACTAATATTCATTCTCTTAACTTGATCACCTTCTAAAATGAATCCTAAATAATCCAACTCTAAACACCAAATACCATGTGAAAAATCCATAGTAAATGCCCCTAAAATTACTCTGAGTGCACATACAATCTACAAAATCCACTTTATAGGCTATAATACTCTTCTTACAGTTGGAAACTGTGTTATAATTCAGGTAACTAGTCCTTTATCCTATGTTATAATGTAGGTTTTCATCTTATTCACCCATGTTACCCTATATTCATCTCCTCTCCCTCTAAACCTTTCTTCAACACTTTCAGAAATTGTCAATCTTCCTTTGTAAGCATCTTTGGAACCTGTAGATCCTTTGAAGACATTAGGAACACCTTATCAACATCTCAATAGGGCTATGATCATCATGAAAACTCCTCCACCCTGGATGACATCAATTCCAACATAATCGAATCCATGGATGATTTCATAGGTAGACAACCTAGGTTGACACCAATACCAACACCATGTGGAAAACATCAAGGCCTAATCATTTACAGGGAGGGATTATATACCCCCATGTAAGTTTTACAATAGATAGGAGTTGGGGCCAAGATTATCATAGAAATGGAATGGACTGAACCAGAGAGATTGGAATTTAGTATGATTTCAACATGAGGTCTCTTACCTGGAATTCCTTGTCACTTGTGGACTTTTTGTCAAACCACATCTTGGTTCCTTGTTGATGGGTGGAGAATTTGGAATGATATTTTTTCCTTTCTTCTTCAAGCTTAAGTAAAGTATAAATTCAACTTTTAATAG
Source organism: Pinus tabuliformis (assembly GCA_031772625.1). Classification (NCBI taxonomy): domain Eukaryota; kingdom Viridiplantae; phylum Streptophyta; class Pinopsida; order Pinales; family Pinaceae; genus Pinus; species Pinus tabuliformis. Next base: position 1,492,507,586 of record CM062816.1, on the reverse strand, counting down.
TACGGCAAGACTACCACACAAATTTGAGAAAGTTGCAGAGGAGGTAGAACAAGTTCCTTCTCATATACTAGGAATTAGGAAGAGGTTCCAAGTGAGGATTTTGGAGTCACTCAGTTAGGCCATGGAGCATTAGATAAAGCATTATTGGTCAACCAATTGCATTATTGGTTAACCATGGTTTTCTTAATGAATCAAATAAAATTATTGTCACTTGATTTTTCTAAACTATCTCCTTGTGGGTGATAATTTGAAGAATATATCATAATTATACCTTTATCCAAATCAAATTTAGACAATTTTGATGATACAAAATAGGTAGCATTGTAAAAAATAATGGACATTGGAATGCCAAACCTCATAATAATGTACCGCTCAATAAATTTCATTACCACTTGTCATACTGCTCAATAAATTGCATTACCACTTTCCCATTGACTTGCTTGAGTAGTATGGATTTGATCCAATGTGTAAAATAACTTGTAGCTTTGAGAGATATAGTGCTTATTGGAGAAATTTTGGATTATATCACTAATAACATCAAGACTGATGGCCCTCAATATTGCAATAAGAATGTTACAACTCCCAATGGTACGAAATTAATTTTCAACCCAGTGTTCATAAGAAATTAAGATGTGTTCACACTATATTTGCAACAAGAATTGTCTCTTTCCCTTTTCTAAATTTTATGTAGGTGGAAGTACTGAGATGAAATTTGATATACAAAGAACAATCTAACTATTTTATATTACAGGAAAAACTAAAATTGCATGAAATGAAAGAAAGCATTTAAACTTATGCTAATTGCAGGAAAGGAAGGAAAAATATTCTAACTACAAAGAAGTAAAATCACACATATTCTATCTTTCAAGGAAAGTAAACACTTTGAAATTAAAGCTTGTAAACAATAAACCCTAATTTTGCAGGAAAGAAGCAATTTCTACAACGATTCAAATAAGGGAATATATATGGTCTCTCTACATATAAAATCCATTATCAGGGTTCCAAACGTATTGTAATACATCAAATAAAGTAAATAAGTGTTGGGGTGCAAATCTAGGTGAGTTTCATAGGTGAATTACAAAGTGCTACAAGAGTCCCTATTTTGTTATAGGAGACAATCCAATGATCATGAAAATATGCTATGTGCAAGATTGAGAAGGAAAATAAGCTAAAAAAGGGCTATAAAATGATAAGGCACACATGTCCAAGTCATCACACCAATTGTGGTAGGGTTGATCCAATAGAAATGGTAAACCATGCAACCTTGTATCTTATTGGTAGGGTTGATCCAATAGAAATGGTAATAACGAATGATGGAAAAAAATAAGCATCAATAAATAAAGTGAACTGAATGCATTAATAAGAATGATATTTTGAATAATGTAACGACTACCAATATTATCATCTAATGCTTGCATATTTTGTAAGGAAATACTTGTCATAAACCCCTCTAAACAACCATCCATAAAAGTAATGTTCATAAACAAGTTGTAGAGATAATCAAATACATGAAAAATAATGGTACAAGAGAGAAGTTGAGCACCTAAGTTGTGCCCTAACCCAAGGAATATTATATCCCTTAAGAAAAAGGTAGACTAAAGACTAAGATTAAGGATTACTTCCATTAACTAAAGAATTGCTTGGACATGGCAAAAGTTGCAAAACCCGAAGCATAAACTTATCCTAATGCTATATGTTTTTATTCTCCTACTCCTACTTGTTCTAATGGGCTACTCGAGCCATCTATTTATACAAAATGGGTGGGGTAGCCTCCTTGAGGGGAGTACTACTTTCCCTCCAAAAACCCTAAAAAGTTGGATCATGTTTCCTGGTCACCACAAAAAAATATGAATGATAATTTAGTATCCTCATACAACTGAGTTGGAAGTCTTATATAGAAAGGAGAAGGCATGACAAATATTTCTGGTTGGATCTTCTTGAAATATGCAAAAAATCCCCTTAATATCCTGAAATATAGTCATGTTAGGCACATACAACATGAAAAGTATCCTTGATCTAGGAGGATCTTGACATAGTATTCCAAATAGTACCATGCCAAAGAAAAATTTAAGGGGAGATAGGTTAAGGGGAAATTATTTGAATTTCATGATTAATATTTCTTATGAGCATAAAATGTTCGAAGTGCTCAAATATTTCCCACTTAATTTTTGTAAAAATGGAAATTGATTTTGTGAGAAAATCCACCTCAAATCAGTTTCTAATTTTAATGAGGAGTTGAGTATCTCATGGGATTTCCCTCATCCCTTGAGTTTTGGATAACGTCTATGATTGGTGGATCTTAGATATTTACTCCTCAAAAACCTCATGGGTTCTCTTTTAGTGGATCTAAAGAGTGATTCTCTCCTTGGAATGTGGATCTGAGGAAATATCCTCTCCTTTGTTTAGGGATCTTTGAAATCTACAAATCCCTCTTATGTACTCTTTTGAAAGGGGAGTGGATTGGAGAGCTTGTTTGAAATATTTTTTCGAGAGTTACTCTTGTTTAGAGATCCTTGAGAGCTCAACAAAGGAGGTATTTCTTAGGTGGTGGAGAAATGTATTTAGTGTGTTTTCCTTGAAATCTCTTTTGTAGTAGAAGGTAGATTTGGAAGTTAGTTCTTTTTGTAAAGCATTGTATACATTCAACCTCTTTTCAGGAAGGAAATAAAGTGATTCGACCTTTGGATTTGAATCCAGAGATGTGGCACAATGGAAGGGTTGACTTGGTTAACTTTTTTATAATCTTTGCATTTGATGATTCATGTTTTCTTTTATTCATGGCACGTTCATGGTTTTATTGTACCTCTTCAGTTACATGTTTATGTGGAAATTTTCACTTTTATGTGACAAATTGTAACTTATATCTCGCAAGTCGTTATAGTCACGTAAAGGATTTTTTGACAATTTTTATGCTCTATAGATTTTGGATCATTTGGTATAAAAGCCAAGTTAATTGTTTGACTTAGTGGGTTTGATTGATTTTCCAGCTTCATTTCAAGCAAAAAGAAGATAATTTCCTTTGATTCAAAATGACACATTTGATTCTTTCCTGGAAAATCTTTGTTGAGAAAGCTAGGGCATAGAGATTAAGTGATTTATCGTCTATTAATAACTAGTTGTGAGTGATTTTTACTTATTTTATATTACAATATTATTTTAATTAGGTTATTAGTTTTATTCTTCATCAAACAACTTCCAATGCATAAACCATAAGGAGACAAGAGACACATAATATAGGCTATAATCCAAGGCCAAGGCTTCACACCCTTTTAGAGGAAAACCTTAACAAAATATTCTTATAGAGATTCCAATTGACGAATACCAAGACCAAGACCCTTGACCTATCTGCCACTCCAAGACCAAGCCACAAACCTTCCTTGATGAGATCCTTCTTGAAACAACCTTGTAGCACTTTCCTCCTTCTATAGTCAACACAAGTCAAATTGTCTGTACTTCTGGAATTTTCGGTCTCTTCCACAGATCTGCAACTCTCGTCCTATCTGTACCCCTACAATTTACACGTGTGGGCTGTTTGGAGATAACTCTCTTCTTCGCTTGACTAGGAGACTTAATCTTGTGACTTCGGCTAGCATGTATGCTGGTATGAAGACCTTCTTCTTGACTTCTTTGCTGACTATGTAAACCCTACTGCAGAGCCCTTAATATCAGTCACATGTGTGAGTACAAATAACCAAAAACAGTGCCAAACTAGTTCATATTTCCTTCCTTCTTCCCATGTTGGATGAGAGGCTACTAATTCTCTTTCTCACACTTTTTGTTGTACTTCAGACCCAAGACCGAAAATTTGTGTCTAGAATGGAATTTGGGCTACCAATAAATAACTTTTTTCTAAGCATAATGAGCTGACATGTCCATTAAGTAGGTTATATACTCCATTTTGTAGCCGACTTCAAGGAGAGTTTTTGTGCTTGGTCTTGGAGGGCTTACATACTTATTAAATGACTCATACAAGATGTAACATGCCCAAGAAGGGTCCTTCATACATGACATTGACTCAATTTAACTTTATGATCAATATTAGGGACTCACAATGGGAGTCATACTAAAAATAAAATTCCTTGCTCATGAAACCCATGAGACAAGCATTACAATAATAATTTTATTTTTCCTCTTTTCTTCAATTACATAAAATCATAATTACACATGTGATTATAAAGACCGAACCTAGTTACTTTTCAACAATCTTTATCAAGATTCGAAAGCTTTTCAAAATTTCTTAACCTTCAAGAAAATGGTAGAGGAGTTTTATAATGACAACAAAGAAAGAAATGAGTTGTGAAAGAAGATGAAGATAATGGAAGGCAAAAAGGAAAAGCTCCAAAATAGACTCCAAGAACTGGAGGGGATTAACTTACCCCTTAGAGTGGATAATTTCAAGTTGAGCAAATTGCTTGAAGGCGCAAAGGACAAGAAATGGAAAATATATCTTTAGTTACCAAATTCTCTTGAAGAGAAAATTGGCAAATGTTTGGACACCGAAGCAATAAAATGTCCTTCCTAAACTAGATAGGTTTGTGGTCATGGCGAGTATACATGATATGGACTTTATCACGATAATACTGATGGTTGCACCCTTTTCAAGCTGAAGAACACTTCCTATGTGCAACACGACAAGAGTGGTTTTATTGAATCTTCATCTATTTATTCGTCTACAACACAAAAGGAAGAAGAAATCATTAAAGTTTGAGCAAATGACCAAGGGATAGAGGAGGTAAAAAGCACTTCATTTTCTATATCTTATGATAATGACGATGACACACCTTTTGCAGCTTTCGAGATGCATATGAAGGGGATTGGTATGAAGTTTTTAACCAAGATTGGTTACAATGGAAGGGGCCTTGGAGTCAATGGTTAAGTCATCATCAATCCTATTGAGGTGACAAGACAATCTCAGAATGAAGGATTGGGATATACACATGAAGAAATTGGAGAATGCTTCAAATTTGTTGAAGTAAGAAAATCATCAAATATTGAGTTTGTGTCAAAGGGACTCTTGCAAATTAATTATGCATCCAATCATAATCATAATGATGGTGATAAGTTGTCTCCACCAAGAGTTGAGCGCTTCAAAAGAAAAGCCAGATCGAATTCTCCTCGTTAAAGTCTCAATCTAAAGGATAAGGGAAAAAGGTACAAGTCTCATGAATACTTTTTTGATGATCATTTAAATAGGAAGATATAATATATGTTTGATTGTACCTTTTGTCATAAAGCTGATCATTGTGTGGCTAAGTGCCAAGAGCATAAGGCAATGGTCCACAAAATGAATATGTTTCTTGTGACGCAATGAGAGAACCCTCTTGCAGGTTTAAATGACATTTTGCCCGGCCCGCCCTCCCTCCGCCCCCAAAAAAATACGTGTTGTTGTACCCGTTGTACCCATTGCAGAAGGAATGGGCACCAAATCGAGATGGTTGGGATCTGCATTATGGGCTTTGACACGAGCCAAGTAAACAATTTTTGCAAAGATATATGCCAAAGGAATTTGCAAAAAGAGAACATGTGGTTTCTATTTCAGAAACAAAACATGACGAAATCAAATTAAAACAAGATCCTATTACATGGATTGGTAAGAATTTCTATATAATTGAAATTTTCTCACTATAGTAGCTTCTAGAAATGCGGATGTATGTGTGTGCAAGTTGTGGAATTCATTGGAGTGAACCTTTATCGGGAAAATTTGTTGTTCTCATGGAAAGAATGAGAAAAACCATGTAAGAAACCTACTTACCAAATTCGCTCGTATTGCAAAAAAAAAAATTTGGCAATTCGATTGGTATTTCGAATAGTTCGGCAAAAATTCGATTCGGTGAGGTAAGTAATTTATCGTAGATCAGGTTCAGAGTTTATGGGATATCCACATGCGTAGAGCGGTGGTCAAGCAGGTTTTGTATATATGATGTATATGTTTTTCTGTTTTAGATTTGGATGATTCAGACTATCTGTATCTATTGTTAGCATAGGTTTCTGGGCATTTTATTTGCTCTCAAACCAAATCATGATATGTATTGAAGATCTTTATATTTTCTTAATATAAATCTATAATGGTTTTTTTCTCTGAAAAAAAAGAGCAGTGGCCGCTAAAACCAAAATAAATGGCAACACTATAATAATTTTTTGTCTCTGGGGTTTAGAAAGTTTAGAAATTTCACTGTTTCATCTAAGGGTTTGAAAGATGAGAAGGCAAAAAAAAATCTGGGTGGTGAAGTTAGAAAGCTGAAAAGGCAAGAAAAGGAAAAAAATTGGGCAATGAAGTAAGCAAATTCCATATGTAATTTTAGATATCTTTATACTATAAGAAATTTTATATATTTTTAGTATTTAATTTTTAAATATATATTTTTTAATAAATAAATTTAGATAGATTTTAAAAATAAGAAGTGATTTTAGGTTAAAGTTTGGAAAATAGGATAAGTTTTTGAGGGAGTAGTGAAGGGTGAAGAGTGTTTGTTTTTGGTATTGTAATTTTAGAAATTATTTAAACTTGAAAATTAATAAAAAGAATGAGCAGAAGCAATTGCTGCTATATAAAAAAATTACGTATTTTTTTAATGTTTAAGATATATAATATCTATGTTTTTTCAAAATTTTATCTTATCCTATTGAATTTGAATTCCAACTTCACAACTATAGTAAAAACTAAATTGATCTCAAAATTATACTAATAGCTGGTTTTTATTTCAGCCCTAGATGTTGTTGTCAATGCTAGTTATATTGCTCATGGAAACGTTGTTCTTATATATCGACCTCAAAAGCTTGGCACCATAGGAATGGAAGCTTTGCACAGACGTGGTGAATATATTGTTGCAACATCGATTGCATATCTACCATGAAAAATCTGGCGAAAATAATAAAGATTCTCAGCTGAAGGTGGCATCAATCATTTTGTAATGAATTTTGAGATTTGATGCTAACTGGTTCTAATGTCATTGTAAGAATCCAAATAGTATTGGTGGTTCGGTTCATAGGTGACCACCTAACACAACCACTCGGTATGGTTTCTGGCTGAATGCGAACATCCATCCAATGGCGAACATAAAGCGGAAACAGAAAGGTATAGTCTAAGATTGTTTCAATTGCTATATTGATTGGTGTAGATAAAATCCACTGTCCGTTTCTTGCAGTGAATAGACTCCTTCCAAACATGGCACCAGCTGATGAGTACCCAGCAGTACCAAGAGCATAATGTCTTCGTGTAGCTGGATTATTTTTCTGACGTATGGTTGTAGCTGGAGTGCACTACTTGCACATGGATATTAATAAATAATTTATTTTTGTAGTGAGGCTTTTGTGATCTATTATTAAGTTAAAGAGAGATTTTTAGGCGTAAATCACAAGATATTTCATTGGGATTTAGGCAAAAAAATCTCTCATTAATTTATTTTTATTTTTATTTTTAATACCATATATAACTTGTGGCAAATCCTTACCAATTTGGTCCCACGGTTGCTGATCCTCAGGGTCATTGCCACTTGCAGTATTATAATGGTGGAGGCTAGGCTGTATACGACATCTATTATGCACAGGGAGATAATCCACATACGATGGCAAAAGTTAATGAACATGGTGGTTACAAAATTCATGGGATTTTACAACGGTTGATGTGGATAAATCCTTGACAAGTGGTCACAGATTTTACGATGCCGAAATATCCAGATATGTTGGCTAATTCCAGCATCGATCTCAGATATGGTGGAGTTAGTTGTGTGGAAGGCTGCGCTGGAAATGCATGGAGCTACATGCATGCTTGGAATTTCACACTGGAGAGCGTAGGGATTGTTGAGGAAGCATTTATCCATTATTTCTGCCCATCGAAACAATGTAAATTTGTTCCTGTTTGAAGTATGCTCATCAGAGATGAATACAATGTTGGCTGATAGGGATACTGGTCATAATGGTCGTTGACAGAGCTCAGCCAAAGAATTTTGGGATGACCATGGCGGTTTATTCGGCCATATTTTATGCTCTTAATTAATGGAGATTTCGTGAATTGCTACACTTGAAACGGTTGACAGATCAAGCAAGAATTTGCAGGTTTTTCAATGGTAATTACATTTGGAGGCTCGAGAATTTGTAAAAAAATTGCCAGTTTTGGTACATGCCAATTTCTGTTATGGAGGACATGATCGTGATGAATCAGTCTATTTAGCGACTGATGAAGTTCTATGCTGCTTGGTTACTTTCATGGAAAGTAAATTTAGAAACTAAGATCATAGTTAAAGGTGTCTGGTTCTGTACACACTTCGGAAAAAAATCGATTTTTTTTTTGAGTTGACAAGTCGTGCAGTTTTCTAGCAAATGAATAATTGCACTTATATACTGTACGTAATTTGCTAGGTTAAACTAGCCTATATTTTTTCCATTATGGTCATTATTGGTAGTTACCTAGCGTTGATGACTGTTATATTTTTCTGGCGCGTTTCCAAGATATATTTTTTCCCTCTTTTGAAAGGATATTAATCATGCTAAACATTGGTGAAACATACTACTCAAAATTGCAAGGTGAAACGTAATATGGCGGACCAACACATTGATGTGCGCACGTGAACAAAGCCAGGTTTAATGGTGCAAGTACTAGAGCCTCGTAAAGGAATTAGAAATGAAGAATGTGAAGTTCTTAAATCAGTTTTATTTCGATCAACCTTCCTGACCTTGGGTTTCAACTCTTATTTGAGCTTTTTTTACCATTGTGACGCCCAAGGTTTTGGATACAATATGCGAAGTCTTTGCAGCTTTACATGATGCATGAACCAACTTATCCTAGGATTTATAATATAGTTGGCTTCAATTGAATTGCAGTCACATTTTCAAAGTGACATGCTGCGGAAAGTTGCAAATAAGGGCAGAGTTGTAGGTCATTGCTCGAGAAGAGAAAGAAGAGCAGATTTTTCGTCTCTATAATCGAATTGTATCTAATTCTGCAAAAAATCAATAACCTGATATCAAAATCAATTTCAACTTTTTGAACTTTTAGTGGACCAAAAGCTCTCCTTAGTGGAGAGGTATGATCCAGGGATATGTGGAAGGAATTAATTCCAACTACCCATATTATTACAGTGGCTAGAATTCAATAAATGTTTTAAATGGAGTTTATAGAATTCATTGACAAAATGGACAAACTTCCTGAAGAAGCCACCGCCCCATCTAACTCCAAAAAATCTCTGTCCTGTATAAATATCTATTCAATCAGCAAATGAAAGCAAGTTCCAAGTTCAAAGTTCTGTGTTTAAGTGTTTGAGTCTGTGCTCTCTGATTTGGTATCGGAGCCTCGTTCAATGTTGAGCGTTGAGAGGGTGAGGTGTGAGGTCTCTGTGTGAGCTTTTGTAAGAAAACTGTATGTTGAAAATTTGGAATTTTCCTGCTGAGGAGTGTTGCAGAGTGACCGTGTGCCACACATTAAGTTGCAGAGCTTCAGTGTTGAAGAGTGACTGTGTGGAGGAAATTAAGTTGCATAGCCTCCGTGTTGCAGATTAGGTTGCAGAGCGTACGTGTTGCAAAGTGACCGGAAGTTTGTGAGAGAAAGGCCCTGTGAGGACAAACAGAGTGTGATACAGAAAGCCGCTCGCTGAAGGCCCTGGGGATTTCCCAGAAGGAGCTGCGAAGTGCTGGTAACAGAGGGCGCTGGTCTGAGGGTGAAGCCTGGGTTCGATTGAGAAAAGAGGCCTTCGTTTCTGCTAGTATCAATTTTTTTGGTGGCATATATTTTGTGAATATAACCAAAAAAAAATTTGTAGTGTATTTTTTTTTTAAAGAAAAAGATAGCCTACTGTTCGAAAAAGAGAATATTTTATGAGAACCACGGTCTGATTATAAACATGTTTGGACTACCACTTCCAAAACCGTTGATTTTTTTTTAGAAGACTCTTGTTCAAAGATTGAAGTAACGCAGGTCAATATCACGCTTTGTGTTTTTTTTCATTAAGGAATAAAATAATATATATGAATTTGAAAAAAAAAAAAAAAAAGAGAAGGCAGCCATATATTGGATAAAATTATATTCTTGAGGGTTTATATTTGTAAAAATAAAATAAAAAAATTGGTGATCAGTATTTAAGGATTTATGGATTTATAAGCCTATTAACAATGGTAATATATTCGCTGAATGTTATATATCTGATTCTAACAAGTTAGATGGCGAAAATTATGCAAATTGGAAGTTTAAGTTGCACACTTTGATGGAAGGCAACAATACATGGGCAATTGTGTCTGGAGTTGAAGTTAAGCCAGTGTCCCCTCAAGCCACAGATGCTGCAATTCAAGATTGGGAGCGACGGGAAAATAGAGCAAAGGTGCTTCTGCGGATAACGGTTAAGGACAACATTATTCTACACATTAGAGAGTGCAAAACATCCAAAGAGACATGGGACACTCTCAAAAATTTGTATGAGACGAAGACTACAAATCGAATATTGTATTTAAAGAGTAAGCTTCTTTCAATTAAGATGGAAGAAAATGAAAGCATTAGTGATTTCATTTCTAGAATTACAGATCTAAAGGATAAACTAGGTGACATTGGTGAATCAGTATCTAGTACAGACTTGGTTACTGTGACATTAAGTGGAATGCTTGATGAATATCAAATGTTTATAACTAGTCTTTCAGCTAGAGAGAAGGCTCCTACTTTTGATGAGTTGGCAGGTATACTTATGTAGGAAGAAGAGCGGAGAAGAAGCATTAAACAAAATTCTCCTAATTCAGATTTAGCATTGATGGCCAAAGGGAAGAAGTCCTTCAAAGGTAAATAGTGGGAGAAAAATAAAGGCAAAAAGCCACAGGTAAAATCATTTCTAGGTATCCCTTTACCAAGGACAAATGCCAAATCCAGTAGAGATGATGTGTGTTATTACTGTGGAAAACCTGGCCATTTTGCTAAGAATTGGATGAAAAGGAGGTCTGATCAATTTAAATAAAGAAGGAATTCAGGAAATTATGTTGATAGAAATGAAGCAATTAGTCAAGATGTTAGCAATCTTAAATTGTTTGTGTCCAATGTTGCTTTATCAGTAGAAACTGATGATGATAATGCTTGGTTTATAGATTCTGGTGCATCAATCCATATGTCATGCAAAATAAATTGGTTTGATACTTATCATGAGATTAATAAGGGAGGACACATTTATTTAGAAGATAATAGATCACATGCAATTAAAGGATATGGTAATATAAGTGTTATGATGCCTAATGGACAAGAAAAATAAATTCAAAATGTGGTGTATGTTCCTGGATTAAAGAAGAACTTAATATTAGTCTCTACTATCACAGATCAACATTTAAAAGTTGAATTTGTGAAATCACATTGTTTGGTAAAGGATGTGCAGGACAACTACAAGGTTGTTGCAAAAGGAATGAGAGTTGGAGGCTTATACAAGTTGGATGTAATGAAGAATGGGCATCAAGCTTTGGCATCAACAGTCATGTCAACTATAGAGCTTTGGCATCAAAGGTATGGGCACTTAAATCATAATGACCTAATGTTACTACAAAAGAAATTGATAGTAGAAGGTCTTCCAATTATTAAGGGTGAACACTTTGAATGTGAAGGTTGTGCACTAGGAAAACAACATAGGGAAGAATTTCCTGTGCATGAAAATAGAAGAAAATGTGAAATACTTGAACTGGTGCATACTGATGTATGTGGTCGAATGCAAACTAAGTCACCTGGTGGAGCATATTACTTCCTTATATTTATTGATGATAGCACTAGATACATCTGGGTATACTTTATAAGAAACAAAAGTGACGTGTTTGAATACTTTAAAGAATTCAAGAGTATGGTTGAAAAGCAAACAGGAAAGAACATTAAAATTCTTCAATCAGAGAAAGGTGGTGAATACACTTCAGGAGCTTTTATCAAATATTCCAAACAAAATGGAATTATACAACAATTTACAGTGCCACATACACCTCAACAAAATGGAGTAGCTGAAAGAAATAATAGAACATTAGTTGAATGTGCTCGAAGTATGATAAAAAGTAAAGGACTTTCTAATAGTTTTTGGGCTGAAGCCACTAATATAGCTGTATATCTTAAAAATAGAAGCCCTACTAAGTATCTTAAGCACAAAACGCCATTTGAAGCATTTTATGGTTTTAAACCTAAAGTTAATCATTTAAGGATATTTGGATGCAAGGCCTTTGCTCATATTCCTAAAGATGATAGGAGAAACTTAGATGCCAAAGCCATCAAATGTATTTTTATTGGATATTGCGCTGATCAAAAAGCATATAAAATGTATGATCCAAGTACTCAGAAGGTCTTTGCAAGTAGAGATGTTATATTTCATGAGCATGTAGATAAACAAATAAATGAAGATGAACATAATACAAGGAAGTCTTCTTATGAAAACTTTAAGGAAGAAGAAGTTGAAGAATCAACCCAAGAACTAGAACACATGGACATTCCAAAAGACCCATCAAGGGATCAAAGTCCACAAAGAAGTGATAAAGGAACTCCACAAAGAAGAAAAGGAGAAGGTACTCCACAAAGTAATGAACCTCTAAAAAGGTCAACACGATAGATTCAAGCCCCCATCAAGTATAAAGATTATGCCTTAATGTCTCAAGTAATTGCTGTTTTTGAGCCCTTAAATTATGAGCAAGCTAAAAATCATAAAGAATGGATGGAAGCTATGAAAGAAGAATATGATTCTATAATGAAAAATGAAACTTGGGAATTAATAGAATTACCTGAAAATAAAGTCTCCATAGGATCAAAATGGTTGTACAAGACAAAATTTAATGTAGATGGTAGCATAGACAAGTATAAGGCAAGATTGGTTGCAAAAGGTTATTCACAAAAAGAAGGTATAGATTATGAAGATACCTTTGCTCCGGTTTCAAAAATGAATACAATTAGAATAATGATAACATTAGAAACTAAATATGATTGGAAGCTACATCAATTAGATGTAAAGTTAGCTTTTCTAAATGGTGACTTAAAGGAAGAAATTTATCTTGTTCAAACAGAAGGATTTGTAAAGAAGGGTCAAGAACATCTTGTATGCAAGTTAAAAAAGGCCTTATATGGACTAAAGCAGGCCCCTGGATATTAGTATGAGAAAATCGACAAATTTTTCTTCCAGCAAGGATTTAAAAGGAGTAAAAATGATCCTAATTTGTATGTCAAGACAAATAGAAATGGGGATATAGTATTACTTTCTATATATGTTGATGATCTAATAATAATAGAAAGTGCTAATAAATTAATCAAAGATATAAAAATAAAGTTATCACAGGAATTCGAGATGAAGGATCTTGGTGAAATGCACTATTGTCTAGGTCTTGAAGTATGGAGAAATGATGGAAGAACCATAATCACACGAAGCAAATATACAAATGAAGTACTAAAGAGATTTTCATATGAATGAATGTAAAGCAATGAGTACTCCATAGGAACAAAATATCAAATTAAGAAGTGATGATGGAACAAAAGAGGTGAATGGAACATTGTATCAACAATTAGTGGGAAGTTTGAATTATCTCACTACCACCAGACCAGACATTGCTTATGCAGTAAGCATACTTAGTCAATTCATGACTAAACCTCATGAAAGCCATTGGATAGTTGCAAAAAGGGTCCTTCGATACTTAAAGGGAACTATCAATTTTGGTATTGAATATACTAATGCTTGTAATGTTGAATTGACAGATCATTCTAATTCTGACTGGGCTAGAAATCCAGATGATAGGAAATCTACCACTGGATACGTCTTCAACATAGGATCGAGAGCTATATCATGGAGCAGTAAGAAACAGGAAACAATTTCCTTGTCATCAACTGAAGTAGAATATAAAGCATTATGTAGTGGCACCTGTGAGGCTATATGGCTCAGAAGAATAATTGAAGATGTTGGTGAAGGTCAACAAGAACCTACAGTGATCAGATGTGACAATCAAAGCACCATCAAACTGGGGAACAATCCTGTATGTCATGAAAGGTCAAAGCATATAGACACACAATATCATTTTGTAAGAGAAAAGGTCCAATCAAAAGAAATTTCTCTAATGTACTATAATACAAATGAGAATGTAGCTGACATATTCACTAAGCCTCTTGCGAAGGCAAAATTTGAGTTTTGTAGAAGTAAGTTATGTATTGTAGAAAATCAAAATTATATTGTAAGCCTAGCTAAGACTTAGACCAATAAGCATATCAATTAAGAGTATGTTTAACAGTGTCTTATATATTTGTCATATGGTTGGAATTAAGGGGGAGTGTTGGAAGGAACTAATTCCAACTACCCACATTATTACAGCGGCTAGAATTCAACAGATGTTTTAAATGGAGTTTCTAGAATTCATTGACAAAATGGGAAAGCTTCCTGAAGAAGCCACCGCCCCATCGAACTCCATAAAGATCTATGTCCTGTATAAATATCTGTTCAATCAACAAATGAAGGCAAGTTCCAAGTTTGAAGTTCTATGTTTAAGTGTTTGAGTCTATGCTCTTTGATTGGATCTTGACATAATTTTTTCCAAAGAGTACTATGCCAAAAAAAAAATGAAAGGGAGATTGGTTAAGGGGAAATTATTTAAATTTCATGATTAATATTTCTTATCAGCATATTTCCATTTAACTTTTGTAAAAATATAAATTGATTTTGTGAGAAAATCCACCTCATAATTTTAACGAGGAGTTGAGTATCTCATGGGATTTCCTCCTATCCCTTGAGTTTTGGATAAGGGCCATGATTGGTAGATTTGAGAGATTTACTCCTCAAGAATGTCATGGGTCTTTTTCTAGTGGATCTAAAGAGTGATTCTCTCATTGGAATGTGGATCTGAGGAGATATCCTCTCCTTTGTTTAGGGATATTTGAAAGCTATAAATCGCTCTTATGTACTCTTTGGAAAGGGGATTAGATTGGAGAGATTGTTTGAGACAGTTTTTAGAGAGTTAGTCTTGTTTAGAGACCCTTGAGAGCTCAAGAGAGGAGGTCTTTCATAGGTGGTGAAGAAATGTATGCAGTGTGTTGGCCTTGAAAGATTGTTTGTAGTAGAATGCATTTTTGGAAGTCAGTCCTTTTTGTAAAGCATTGTATACATTCATCCTCTTTTGAAGAAGGAAATAAAGTGATTCGACCTTTGGAGACGAATTTGGAGATGTAGCTAAGTGGAAGAGTTGGGTGGTTGAACTCCGTTATCATCTTCGTCTTTGATGATTCATGTTTTCTCTTATTCATGGCTTGTTCACGTTTTTATTATACCTCTTACGTTACAAGTTTATGTGGAAATTTCACTTTTATGTGACAAATGTAACTTATATCTCACAAATCCTTACAATAGTGTAAAGGATTTTGTTGCAATTTTTATGCTCAGATTAAGCCTTAACCCTCCTAAGAACTCATTAAGCTAATAAAGTGTTCTTAAGTACAAAAATGAAGGTTTATTGTAGCCTTTATGTGCATAGGAGTGGTTAGATAGGCCTTATGTTTTAACTATTTGGGGGGCCTATCATACCCTCTTAATAGAATTGTTGTTCACCCTTTGAGTGAATTACCCTTCCTTCCCCCACTACTCTTCCTTATACATTTCTTTGACAACCTATTTAACATCCCGTGTTGAGCTAGAGGTGGCTATGTCTGCTAGGTGGAATCTTACATTCTCTTCAATGTATTGGTATTCCATGGACTCCTCTTCCTGATTCTAATGCTTGGATCCTTAGAAGTGGGAGTTGACTAAACTTAAGCCTAATCCATTAGGCTCCAAGCCTTTAAATAATCCTCTTATAAAAAGAAGTCTTGGCAAGTGTAGCTTGTAATCTAGCAAGAGAATGGTATTCTCTAATTTTCATGTTGCGGGGCAGTGCTTTCTCCTTTGGAAAGCTTACGATATTTCATTACCCAATAATTTCAAGATATCTTCAAAGTTTAGGATGGCCTTCACTTCCGTCTACTTGTAAACTTCCAATACTTTAGGATCTTCTCCTAGGATTGCATAAGTGCAAGTGAGGATTGATGGATTTGGATATTTGTGTCTAATCCACAATGGCTCTATCAGCTCCCCATCCATGGTCCTTTTTACTTCTTCAACCATGACCTGCTCATGACTTAGACAATATACTAGGTCCAATAAATGTGCATCTCCTAGATATGGGTTTGGGTCTCTAGAGATGGTTCCCTTATATGCAATCATGTTTATCTATAATCAGCTCTTCTAGGAATAATGAGTATGCCTACCTTAGACAATATACTAGGTCCAATAAATGTGCATCTCCTAGATATGGGTTTGGGTCTCCTTCTATGCAATCATGTTTATTTATAATCACCTCTTCCAAGAATAATGTGTATGCCTACCTTAGACAATATACTAGGTCCAATAAATGTGCATATTGTAGATATGGGTTTGGGTCTTCTATGGAATCATGTTTATATATAATTAGCTCTATGCAATCATGTTTATCTACAATCAGCTCTTCCACGAATAATGAGTATGCCTGCCTTAGACAATACACTAGGTCTAATAAATGTGCATCTCCTAGATATGGGTTTGGGTCTCCAGAGATGGTTCCCTTCTATGCAATCACGCTTATCTATAATCATCTCTTTTAGGAATAATGAGTATGTCTGCCTTAGACAATATACTAGGTCCAATAAATGTGCATCTCCTAGATATGGGTTCGAGTCTCCTTCTATGCAATCATGTTTATTTATAATCAGCTCTTCTAGGAATAATGAGTATGCCTACGTTAGACAATATACTAGGTCCAATAAATGTGCATATCATAGATATGGGTTTGGGTCTTCTATGCAAACATGTTTATCTATAATTAGCTCTATGCAATCATGTTTATCTACAATCAGCGCTTCCACGAATAATGAGTATGCCTGCCTTAGACAATATACTAGGTCCAATAAATGTGCATCTCCTAGATATGGGTTTGGGTCTCCAAAGATGGTTCCCTTCCATGCAATCATGTTTATCTATAATCAGCTCTTCCAGGAATAATGAGTGTGCCTTTATATGGTTCCCTTCTATGCAATCATCTTTATCTATAATCAGCTCTTCCAGGAATAATGAGTATGCCTTTAAATGTACCTCTAAAGAGAGGTGGGCTATGGTGCCTATAATTGTTTCCAAAGTTGCAGCCAAAATAATTTTATATGTTCCATTTATCTATGTTTGGCATAAACTTAAGCCAATTCATCACAACATAATTCTTAACCATTAAGTGCATTCGTGAGGAGACCCACATTAAAGTGAAAATAAATTCACCTTATTAATGCGGGATAATTTCCATGAGGATCTTAATCCTAGCTTTGTTGTTCTTGTCAAAATTTTCCTGTTGGTCAATGTTAGAACCAGTTTCAATACCTCATATTAAGCGATAGAGGCTATTATGATTAGTAGTGTAAAGGATTGACCTTTTTCTCATCATGGATCCATGTTGACAATAAGTTTGGTAGAAGCATCTACAAAATTTGGTTGTGTTTTGGATCTGTTTTTGTGGGCTTTAGTATTGGGGATGAATGTGAATAAAAGAGTTTCAAAAACCCACTTAACATCGAATGCAAATTTTGTGGAAGACGGTGCACAATGTTAATAAAAGCCATTTCACAGTTGAATTCATTAACATCAAGCGTGGTAGATTTAATTCGTTAAAGTGCTCTTATAGCTGTGGCTATATTTCTTGAGCAAAATAATGAAGCACACGAACCTCGTGTAGGTAGCTTCATGTGTCAACTTGAGAAGATAAAACCACAATTTCAATATGTAATGTCTTGAATTCCTTTCTCACAAAAACAGTGGATGTGGTGGCTTTTGCATTAAATGCACAGAATGGAAAATGTTAGATGTCAAATGTCAGTATGGAAGGGCCATGGGATTCAAGAAATACTCATGAATTTATCTAAAAATATAGTCGGTCGTTTTCAGAAATTGAAAGCTAGCAATATATCAAGAAAATCGAGAACTTCAAAGGACTTGCAGGAAGCATCAAATTTCATGTTAAATCGAGCCTAAGCAAATGCAGTGGGAGAACACTAACTGAAAGTTGTTGATATTTCAGTGAATCTTATTTAATTCTATTTTGAGAAATCAATTCCATCATTTTAGGAAATAGATTCAACCTTCCAACCAACAAATTGAAGGGTGCAGATCTCTAAAATAAATTAAATTAAGAAGTTACAAAATATAGGTAGAAGATCCAACATTCTCAGGCATCAATTAAGCATTCAGAAGCATATATACAACAATGGTAAATGGAGTGGGAAAAATAGTTTTGGCAATGGCACTTGTGTTCTTTATGAGAAACCTGTGGGGCCATTCATTTGAAGATACCTAAGGTCATTGTAAATTTCTAATAAATTCACCTCTTATTGTAAGAGGGTCTTGTTCTCTTTCTTCTAATGGATTCACCTCTTATTGTAAGAGGGTGTTGTTCTCTTTCTTCTAATGGATTCACCTCTCATTATAAGAGGGTCTTGTTCTCTTTCCTTTTCTATATTAAGGTTCTTCAATTTCCATTTTTGTTGTTTCAATATGTGTGCGCGCACGTACACATCTGTAAGCTACTTTTCGAATGTCAGGTAGCTCATTCATTTTGCCATGAATAGTTGTTGGCATTTATGATTTACAAGTTTTATTTTGATGCCCAGTAGTGCATTTTTCTTCATCATAAGAATACAATGATTATCTTACTAAATGCTCTGTACAAAATGAATCGTTCTTCTATTTTCTTCCACCTCCCATTATGAATTTGAATTCCATTAGAAAGTGATCATATGTGTATAATAAGCGCTATATAACTATTGCATCGACAAGTTTAAAAATAAATTTTAGACACAGTTGAGACACGGAGAAACCTAAGGCTATTGAGAAAGGACATGAAAGATTGTGAAAACTTGATAAAAATGTAAGTTTAAGTGGGGAACACAGCTTAGCACTCAGATGGTAGGTTTGGGTATGTAACAAATATAATGATATTATTGATATATATTAAATGAAATCTAATAGATGTAATGGTAGTTATGATAATTTTAGGTAGTTATTTCTGAAAAGAGAGTTTATGAATACCTTTTAGGATGTGACTTTCTCTTAGCTTTCCAAGTGGCATTACAGGCATTCTAATATCGAATTCCTTCAGTGCAGCGCTGAAAACATGAATATCATATATCTTATTAATATGTTAGGAATGAAATCGGCATAAAAAATTATATAATTTGCTGGTAAAAATTGATAAACATCATAACTTCAAGATAAGTGAAATCATATCAATTAATTAAATTATAATTTTATATTAAATATTTATTATTAATAATATTAATTATAAAAAATAATATATCAATTATAATTTTATGTTAAATATTTATTATTAATAATATTAATTATAAAAAATATACAAATTATATGTTTAAACAAGATTTTTAAATATAAAAATTTATTTTCATTTTGTTATGGAGATTTTTAATTTTTAATTTATTTTTTCTACAATATTATAGATCAATATTATCCATTATTCATACTATTATCTAAAAACAATAATTTAATAATTTAAATTTAAATAATTTAGATTCATATAATTTTTAATTAATTTATTTATTTAAAATAATTAAAAACTTAACTACTTTAAAATCAATTTAAATTAAATTTTCATTAGATAAGTAATGCTAAAAATATTCCAAAATATCATATAAAAGTTCAATTCATAACTAACCCTTATTCCAAAACAAACAGTTTTATCGAATCATCTCTGATTACCAATATAAAGTATGTCACCTGTATATCTTGGGATCAAAAAGCATATTCATAAGGTCTAGCACCCGCTGATCAAGCTTGCTTCGTGCTGTCCACTGACTAATGGTTGCTGCTTCTGGTTCGTCAACTCGGTAATCCTAAACAAATGTCGACAAAATTAGTATTCTAATTAAAGGAACCGTTGAACTTACGCAAATACAAAACCATTTACAACGACAAGAGGTGGTGCATTCATACCAGATCCAGAAGAAAATACTTGTCAGCCTTCTTCTCAAAAGTGCCTTTGTTTACCAAGTCTTCCCATTTATTTCCTGTATATTGAAGAAACAATTTTTTGAATAAAGTAACTGCCGCGGATTTTGGCATCTTTTCCAATTTCTGACGCACAACCCGATCGTTACCAACTCGGTCCCACTTGCGGAAAACGTGATAGACAGGCGTACTGTTATCCTCAATGATTTGAAGTATATAATAACTTTGAAACACAAATCCAAAACATGTTAGCTTAAACTCAAACTTTCTAAACAAATTCCTATGGGTTAAAGATTTTATGGATTATCAAACTGAATAGAATGCATCGCATAGAAGACTGAAATTCAGGACTAAAGCCCACGATTTACATAACTAAAAAATTGCAAGATATGTTAGACGAAGCATCAAATCAGGCGTTTATTCTACACTTCATACATAATATCGTGGACACTATTGGAATCTCTAGACATATTTGCAATAATCGAGCAATCAAAGTGTTTGTGAGATAACCATGAGCAAATATCTGCATATCTACTCACCATGTTTTTAGAACTGTGGTGCAAGAAAACGTTAAGATATCATCGACATCGGATCACACACATAAATTTATTTTTTGACTGAAGCATTAATATTCAAAACTTAACTTGATCATAAATCAATTTAATTTGTAAAGTCAACTAACAATTAAATCTTTGGTAAATAAATGTTAAGGTACTAGGTTGAATTTCATTCGTCAGAGATAATTTGATACAATTATTATTGCGTTCACTATGGATTGTTTCGGGCTTTTACATTTCCATAACTTGTCTATGATATTTTCATGTAATGTATTTTATTTAAGAACATGGTGATTTCATTGTAAAATGTTTTTGGATTTAATAATAACACATATATTATTAGGAGCTTGTTTTATCTCAGGGTTTGCAAGTTAACTTAGGTTGTCCATGTGTTGTTGTCTTTATGTGTTGCTATCATGTTTTTATTTCTCCTTCCTTTTTATAACATTGGTATCACAACATGGATGACATAGTGCTTGCAGATATGTAGAAGATTAAGACTCGATCATTGCTTGAATGTTTGGACTTGAAAGCTGGGAATTTGTTGGTAAAATGTGATCTAAAGCACAAATCATGGTAGATTAGATTAAAAACAAAGAATCAAATGAAAATGGTAGTAATGATGATTAATGGTCATGATGAGGGCACTTCTATGGATGAGATTCCCCAAGGTCAAAAGGAGACTAAACGCTGCATTGGAGGAACAATAGGAAATGGTGTGCAAATGCATTTTGAATCCCAAATATTGGAGCCTAATAATTGGTTTGCTATTTGTTGGGATGGATGTGTGTAAGATCATATTTAAGAGTTGAGCTGATGAGAGATTGTGTGGATATAGCGAGTGAAAATGATGTTAGAGGGCCAATTCGAAGTGAGATGAGCACAATACATTATTTTTTAGTGGAGGTTAAGGAGTATATGCAAATTACATATTGGCATGGGATGGGGATATAGCGAGAGAGAGATTGCATAGCTAGATGAATAAGAGAAGGTAAATGAAGTTGATGGTGTTGAGGCATGGTGAAGAAGCTAGCATGTTATGGGTAGTTGTAGTAGTGCATGAAAACCATATAGGTTTTTTATTCAAGTTATAAAACCCAACCATAGGAAGTTTTTATTCCCAAGTTTGTTCAAACAATTGTTATTCAAGCATACGTGTTGTAATGCAATAGCACATGAAGTCACCCCTTTGACACATAGAGAGGGCGGAGGATCAAGTTGTGGAATGACTAACTTGAATAGGTATGAGGTTGGTAAATGTGCTAGTATGCTAGCTCGAGTTTAATTTGTTGTAACACATGTTATTTAGCCATAAACATTGTTGTGCAATGGTGCACGGAGTTATGTATCAACAAACTATGGAATGAACCACTTGCATAGGTACAAAGGTGACACATGTACTTTTATGTTAGCTTTAGGGGGGGATGAGAGATGTTGGGATGTGAAATGGTTGATGAAACATGTAAAACAAAAAGTGCCCTAACAAACTAGTGGCAGCTAGTTCCCAATGTATTATGGTGGATGGTAACTTTTTTATATGGACTTCAACAAAAATATTAGGACCAAGTTAAAGTCCCCATATCAAGTTTAATAGGGGAATTATTAAGGTACTTAGGGTAAACTTGACTGGATCATCAAGTTAATTTGATAGTCATTTACTGCCTCTAGATTTTGACAACCCATGGTTTTGTATATAGTATTTACATGTAATGTGGTCTATTTAAGGACATGATGACTCCATTGTAAGATGCCCTTCAACCACATAATAATAATAGATTTATTGTTAGAGTCTTTTCTCGAGGAGTTTCTAGGTTAACTTATTGTATCCATAGATTATTTCCTTTATGTATTACTATTATATTTTTATTTATTTCTCTTTATTTAACAAAAACCTAGAAAAATTTTATAATTATAATACATCATATCGTAATATTATTTAAACTTATCATAAATTTTTTAGTATCTATTCATCCTAACAAGACGTGAATTACAATTTAAAGATATTTCAATATTAATCAAATAGAATTACAATTTAACAATATTTAAATAGTATTATTGTAAGACTATCTAGAGTACATGTACCTCAGGGAAGTAGGCAAGAACCTAGCTATAGGTGTACACCCTATACGCACATCCTACCACAAAGCTTAAAATTCTTGGAAAATAATTGCCATGATAGTATTTTATCAAATTTATACTCAACATATGGATATTGGATTAGGCTTTATTCTCTAACCTTGAGTTCTAGTATTATTTCTCTTATGATGCACATGAGAATGTGATGCAACTAGTAAATAAAAGTTCAAATCTAATTGAGAAATTTAGTGCTGGAGAGTTAAAGATAAGTTGAAGAAAGAAAATTTGCGGATTCAGGATAACAAGAACAAATTTCAGGATCAAAAGAAATGAGGGAAGACCAAAATTTCACTTCAAAATGCATAATTTTCATATAAATGTTAAAATAGTTGGAACATAAACCTTCTCTTGTTGGACTATGTAACTCTTACTTGTCCTAAATTTGATCATATTTGTGGTTTTTTGTTTTTGTTCATGATTAGGTACAATTCATCTCCATGTAGAGAGTATGTTCCTGGTCTCTAGGAGGGTTTCAGGTCTCAAAGGAACATAAACCTTTTCTTGTTAGAGTATGTAACTCTTACTTGTCCTAAGTGTGATCATATTTGTGGATTTTTGTTATTGTTCATGATTAGGTTTACTTCATCTCCACGTAGAGAGTATGTTCCTGGTCTCTTGGAGAGTTTTAGGACTAACTAGATTTGAGAGATTCTAGATGATTCCTAGGTTGTCGTGTGATTGAGATATTATCTCAATTGGTTTATTGTGTGATCAAGATAATTTTTTTATATTAAACTATAATTCATGTATTTATATGTATCATTAATGTAGAGAGTATTCAAAACAATTTTAGTGTGTAATAACATTTACTCTCCCACATTCTAGCATGGTATCAAATTGGGACTAGCCCTGACTCCTTCAGCGGGAGCCCATGAACATGTGGAGAGTATGGTAGACATTCATTGTGAATATTGATTTTGGTTTGTCCATCAAATATGTAAATAGAATATTTGTTGTCAAAGTGAGACCTGTGAGACATATGCAGTGCAGATTTGTTAGAGAGCATTGTAAAAGACATTGTTGCTAGTGATTGAAGTAAGAGCCTTGTGAGAAAGGACCCATGTGTTGAGTAAGGACACATGATCAATGTCATACCAATGATTTTCTAGGAGGGTTCATTGGCAAAGGATCATAATAACCATGAGAGTTGGGCCTAAATTTTATTCACTAACACAACAAACTCAACACCAACTATGGTTTGCATAGTCTTGAGGTGATGGGGGGAGGGGGCTATGTGATTACATTCATAGTGTGTGAGGCCCAATGTTTGGTGGATAAGAAACTATCTATATCAGATATCATGGAAAATATCTTCAAACTAGCATCGATAAAGGTGAAAATCCATTCAAGGCATGGGAAATATATGGGTTTATGAATCTAGTACTTATGGTTATTCATGGTTCAATTCCAATAGGAATAGTCGTCCACCAAGTTGAGAATGTGTCTAACTATAATAGATGACAAGAGAATTAAACACGGTATATGGGTAGCTTCTGTGGGGAGTGAAAATACTTAAGGAATTGAACAAGAGATTAGCTACTTGAGAGAGATTCCATGGAAGTATAATAATTTGATCTACTATAGAAAGTAGGTGAAGGAGGGGAGTTTGTGTTCTAATATACATAGAAAGAAATGTCAACATTTTTTCTTTTTGAGCCATGAAATATGAATCCCATGTGGAGAAGTCTACCAAGTGGGAGAGAAATTTTGATTAAGGATGATAGGTTTTGAAGTAGGGACATGAACAAATATAAAGAGGAGGTAACGATGCCAATTGTCAAGGGAATGCATTCTTAGATTCCTCAGGAAGAGGCCATGGTGAAGGGAGTTTATATTTTCCATAATGCCTTATAATTGTAAATGGGAGCATGCAAGGACGAATAGAGAACCTTTTGCAACATGAGTCATGGTGACTGAATGTCTACTTCTATGAAAATTTGGAAAAAAATGACATCAAAAAATTAAGTTAAACTAGTAGAGACACATGATAGTCTCTTCCTTGTGAGCCTATTTGATTTCCAGGTGGTCATCTTCTGATTCATCAGCTACAAATTGGATGCATATAGTCCTCAAGCTTCGAGATCAACAAAGGACTATTTTCTATTGAAATGACTTCAGAATCCATCAAGTAGTTATTTTTTGAGTTGGTTTAATGGTGTAGGCTTTTAGTATTAAAAACCTATCCATGTGAGATAGGTTGATCATTTTCTTTCTAATGATCATATTACCTACTTGGCATGTTGATTGGAAGCAATACTCACTCTGGCATCCAAACACAAGGGGTTTCAAATGATTACAATGTGGTTTGGTTTAATAATGATGGTTAGCCTATAGGTCACTATGAAATATATGGGTAGATGAGGAAAATGTATTTTTAAATCCTTGCAATATCTAAAATTTCTTTTTGTTCGTGTCTTGGAATCAATGGTTTATGAAAAATAATTGTGTGCATCCTATCTAACTCAATATGAAGTGTAGTGGTTTTGTTACAATTAGCTACTATAGGAAAGTCCAGGTGAATTTTGAAACAACAACTAAGCTAAGAAAAGAGGAAAATATTGAAGGTGTTGCAAGGAAAATGATAACATTAAAGTGTAGATCCATTGAATATATGAGGAAAATTTGTACAACATGGGAGAGGCTATAATCATCTCTTGTTGATGATTTGTATTTCTATATGGATAATGGAATAAT
The DNA here is from genome assembly GCA_031772625.1 of Pinus tabuliformis. Taxonomy (NCBI): domain Eukaryota; kingdom Viridiplantae; phylum Streptophyta; class Pinopsida; order Pinales; family Pinaceae; genus Pinus; species Pinus tabuliformis. Next base: position 1,492,482,232 of record CM062816.1, on the reverse strand, counting down.
AATTCCTAAGTATACATAGTAATGTGTATTGTGATTGGAAGGGAGTTTTGTTCTGTGAGTGTATTATGTTTTGCTTATTGAACTATTCTTCGAATGGCACACTATAATTCCTTATTGGTAGGTGTAGAGAATGTAATACTGAGATGGATAAATCATGTATCATGACTATTTTCCTAGATAACTAGTGAGCACCATAGTTGGGTACCTAGGTGTCTTGGTAGAAGGAATTATGTCCATAGTGTTTCTCAATATTTACAGTCAAAATGATGTTAGAAATTGGAGTAAAATGAGTTTCGAGTCAACTAGAAGTATCATAGTTATAGATGGTTTCTAGTTGGTACATGTTTGAGATTAAAATTCTATAGGTAAATGTAGGATAACAAACACTCTTTAAGATGGAAGCAAGTTGCATTAGTGTCACATGAGAAGCCAATAATTGATTGTTGAATGAATTTTTGAAGTGAAATGATGAGTTTGTAGTAGTAATGCTAGATATTGTAGATACAATAAAGAGTTCTTGTGGAAATTAGGTCATAGTGGTCATGGAAGTGTTATGGTGGTGGTAGAGAACAAGTGGTGGTGGATAAATAGATAAGGTAAAATTGCATGAGTTGTTTAAAACAATAACATACTCATGGCTACATTGTAACGTGATCCACACCTTCTAGGTGTAGCAAAACTATTATGTCATGACTTGATTTGATATATTGGTTGTTGTAATTTTTTAAGTGTGTACCTAGTATCTCTGAGGAATTGATTGTGTTGTATGTACCTAAATTTGTGGAACATAAATAAGGGCATATTGATGTAATACCTAGATATGGATGACTACCCCTTTGTCATGCGTCCCTAGTGAATTGGATAAATTATATGGTTTAGTTCAATAACCTCTATTGAGGAGTTATTTAAAACTTAGAAGAGTGGGTCTATATTGGTTGGACACTCTATGAATGGACCATATTGTGGGTTGTAGACTTTGTTATAGATTTCTATAATGCCTAGAGTGGAACATGACACTTGGAGTGGACCATATTGGTTGTATACTTTGGGAGGTGAAATTTTACATTCATGGGGAGCTCATGTAATGGTTAGGTACCCATGCATTCTAGTGGATGGTTGATCCTTTATATGAACATTGAAAATTTGGTGATATTTGCAAGATCAAGATACAAGATTATATAAATAGGATGGAATAGATATGAACTTTTATATTGTGAATATTCTTCAAGTCATAGTGAGGCATTTGTTATAAACTAGAAGATGTTGAAGACCCCAATGGATGATGATTATAACAAGTAGTCACTAAGGAGTAGTGGCAAAGTATGTAACTCCTATTGGTCTTAGGTGTGATTACATATTTTCTTGTTTTTATTATTTTTCATGACTAGGTAGAGTTTATGTCTATATAGAGAGTTTGTTCTTAGTATCTAGAAAGTCATTAGACCTAGCTACATTTGAGAGATTCTCTCTAACTAGATGATTCTTATATTAATGTGTGGTTGAAACATTATCTCAACAAATTTATTTTTCAATAAAAATAGTTTGTCTATCTTAAATTATCATTCATGTAATTATATATATCATTACATTATATTCATTAATATAGAAAGTGTTCAACACAATTTTGTAGAAAGTGTTCAACACAATTTTGGTTTGTAATAACATTTATTTTCCCACATTCTAAGATTCCCACGATTTTAAAAGTTGGATCATTGACACTATCCATTCATGGAGAAAGAAAAAACTAAATCAAAACCAAAAAAAATAAAGCAAAGGTTGTCCACTCAAATCAGTCACAACGTAAACACAATACAATTTTTTTGAAAAAATGGAATATAAACACTATATCCTATGGAGAAGAGAGTAAATGGAATCAAAATAGAAATATTTAGACATAGATTTATATAGGAATATTTAAACATAGCTTCATATAGGAGGTTTTGTGAATTAAACATTTATAAGTTAGAAGGTGTAAAATAATTTTATTAATATTTATTAATTATTAAATAATAAATTAATTAAATAATATAATTGGAGGATTTTTTTAGTGTTTAGAAAAGAGGAATTTAAACGTTTATAAACTTTTAGGTGAAATAATTTATTTTTAGTAATGTTTATTCATAATTATATAATAAATAATTATAAGTAAAAAATATAATTAGAATGATTATAGAATAAATATTTATAAGTAAAAAATATAATTAGAATGATTTTAATGTTATTCATAAATATAACAAAATAAAAAGTACAAATGAAACAATAAAATATAGTAACCAAAGAAAAACACATTAGAAAGAGTGAACTAAAAGGATAAACCTCCATCAGAAAGGAGGCCCTACACCATATCAAATGTGGAATTAGAAGAGTACAAGGGTTATTTACATCTTTGTTATGATTCATAGTTTTAAATTAAACATGACAAGCTTTTATACCGTCTTATATGGAAGCATTGGATGGGAAAACCTCATATGATCTTAAGAGAAGTTTTTCAAAATTACTTTAACACATAAATCCAATGAGAAGAGATAGTGACCCGAATGTCACTACTCATATGAGTTGGAGAGAAATAGTGGTATGCAAGGAACTATTGCAATTATAATATCTCATGGAGGTGAGACATTTATCTACTGAATAAGTGGATGTGCGTTATCTCACTTACCCAATTTCATCTATGCCCTTGAAAAGGAAATATACATAGTACATAACAATTTCAATCATTGATATACGCCCAAAAAAGGGTGTAATGAGTCTATTGGTATGGATTTCAAATGGTCCTATAATGTCTCATGTTTATGACTCATAACCTCTCATATGCATATGCTTGATATCTCTAATCAAGATACCAAAGAAATCGAATAGAGGTCCTCTGGATGACTAATTAGTATAAGGAGAAATGATTGCAGGAGATCATCTAGAATCATGAAATGGGAAGAAGTATCTCCCATGTATCTCATGATAAATGGGAAATATAAAGTGTTCCTCAGTGTTGTTCCAGAGATCCCATCATTGACAAGTCCCTTCCAAACACATTATCTAGTGATTTGATTCAACTCATAGCTGATGAGAAAACCCACAAGAGGTAAAGAAGAATATTGAGGACATGCTAATGGTTAATAGAATTAAATGCATTTAAGGAAACATTGAGACCATCCTACAATTATAGAGGTTGCTTGTAATAGAAGTCCATTTAGAACTAATATCCCAAGGAAAGGAATTCATGTGAAACATCTATAGTGATTGCATTCTCAGTGTGGGAAGCCTAATGTTAGGTGGATAACCAATTGTCTGTATTAGATAGGCCAAATGTTAGGTGGATAACTAATTGTCTGTATCAGATATCATGAACAATAGATACAAGCCAACATCAACAAAGGTGAAAATTCATTCAAGGCATGGGAAATATATGGGTTTCTTAATCTAGTGCTCAGGGTTAGCCATGGTCCTATTTTAATAGGACTAGTCATGCATTAGTTTGAGAATCTATCTAGCTATAATATGTGGTAAGAAAATTATCCAGGATATATTGGGTAGCTCCCATGGGGAGTGTAAACACTTGAGGAATTGTGCAATTAGCAAATTGAGAGAGATTCCATGGAAGTAGAATAGCTCGATCTACTATAGAAACGATGTGAAGGAGGGGATTTTGTATGTTAATCCATATAGCAAACAATGTTAGTGTTTTCTTCTTTTCATCCATGCATTATGAATCACATGTGGATAATTCCACTAAGTGTGAGAGAAATGTCGACTAAAGATGACAAGTTGTCAAGTAGGGACATGAATGAAAATAAATAGGAGGTGACGATGCTAATAATCAAGGGAATATGTTCTTAGATTCCTCAATAAGAGGCCATGGGGAAGTGATTTAATAGTTTATAAAATCCCTTACAATGATGGAGGGGAGAATACACAGTTTTTTGGGGAACCTTTGGCAACATATGCAATGTTGGTTGAATGTTACACCTCTATGAAAATATGGAAAAAATGACACTAAAAATTAACTTAAACTAGAAGAGACACGCACTAGTCTCTTCCTTGGTAGCCTTTGTGCTTTCCACGTGGAAAAGTTCCTCTTCGTTGGCTACAAAGTGTATCTACATAGTTCCAAGGGTTTGAGATTAAAAAAATGACTATTTTCTACTAAAATGACTTCATAATGCATCAAGTAGTTATTTTTTAAGTTGGTTTAATGGCGTAGGTTTTGGTATTAAAAACCAATCCATGTGAGGTAGGTTTACCATTTTGTTGTTCATGGCCATATTACCTAGCATGTTGATTAGACGCAATACTCACTTTGACATCCAAACACAAGGGGTTCCACATGATTACAATGTGTTCTGATTTGATAGGTGATGGCTAGCCTATTGGTCATTATGAAATATATCAGTAGAAGGGGAAAATCTATACATTATTATATTATGTTTTGATTTGATAGGTGATGGCTAGCCTATTGGTCATTATGAAATATATTGGTGGAAGGAGAACATGTATTTTTAATTCCTTGTTATTTTAAAGTTTCTTTTTGTTTATGTCTTGGAATGAAAGGATTATGAAAAATAATTGTGTGGATCCTAGCTAACATAATATGAAGAGTAGTGGTTTTGTTAGAATTGGATGCTACAAGAAATTTCAGATGAATTTAAAATAACTACTGAGCTAACAAAAGAGGAAACTATTGAATATTATCCATGGTAAATGATAACATTGAAGTGTAGATCCATTGAATATATGAGGAAAAAGTGTACAACATGGAGAGACTAAACCATCTCTCGTTGATGAATCATAGTTATACATGGATAATGGAATACTCATTCCTATGTCTACATATCAAAGTGTATTATTGATGGAAGGGAGTTATGTACCATGAAGCGTATTATGTTTTGATCCATGAAAAATTTGTCAAATGATGCACTATAAGTTCTCATTGGTATATGTAGAGAATGTAAGACTAATATGGATATATCTGATATCAAGACTATTTTCCTAGATAACTAGTGAGCACCATAATTGTGTACCTAGGTGTCTTGGTAGATGGAAGTATGTTCATAAGATGACCTATTGCTCAATATTTATAGTTGAAATGATGTTAGGAGTTGGAGTACAATATGTTCCCAATGAACTTGAAGTATCATAGGTATATATTTTTCCTAGCTAGTATATGTTTGAGATGTCAATTTTATAGGTAAATGGAGGATCACAAACACTTTTTTAGATGGAATCAAGTTGCATTACTCTCACATGAGAGGTCGAGAATTGATTCTAGAATTAATTTTTGAATTGAAATGATGAGTGTTTAGTAGGAATGATAGATGTTCTAGATACATCAAAGAGTTCTTTTGGAAAGGAAGTGACAGTGATCGTAGAAGTGTTATAGTGATGGTAAAGAACAAAAGGTGGTGCATAAATAGATAAGGTAAACTTGTGTGAGTTGTTTGAAATAATAACATTCTCATGACCATATTGTAATGTGATACACACCTTGTAGTCATAGAAAACCTATGATGTTGTGACCTGATTTGATATATTGGTCCTTGTTGTAACAACCCTGGTTGAACTTCCATGTAAAAAAAATATAAGACCAAGATCATGGGACACTTTTCATTTGGTTTATTATGGCTAAAGGAAATTGGAAAAGGCATTGGCAAACACAAAGAGACATTAATTGGCATTTATTTATGAAAATAAAGGAAAATAGGAAAAAAGGAAGGTGAAAGATCACAAATTTGCATGAGGAGGAAATTGAAAGAAAAATAGAGGAAAATGAATAAAATAGAGGTCTCAATAATAAAAAGGCTTTTGAGGATTAGTTCATGGATTTTGTCAGTTCGGTCTTTTTCACTCCCATTATATTCTCTCTCTCATACTCTTACACCGAGTTGCATGTATGATTTCCTTGCTAGTTTTGGCATGCATGGTATATGCATGTGGTTATTTGGTTATGATGCGTCGTTAGCATGGGGGATTTCCTAGATTGACATTGGTTTATCCTAGCCTTTCCATTCCCTAGATAACCATGGTGTTGTGGAATTTCCCATTTTCTTTCTGAATGGTGCTCATGTTCCTTATGGTTTTGGGTTGAGTTATTAGTTCCTAGAGCCTTGGTTGGACAAACACTCTGGAGCTCTATGGAAACTGTGGGTTGAGTTACTAGTCCTGGATCCTCGTTGGATAAAAATCTCTGGAGCCATGGACAACTTGGGTAGAGACCGATTTATTGATGTTAGTGATGTTTGATCGTGAGTTGGAATCATTGTTTGAGGGTTGAGGTGGTTTGACCTCTAGAAGCCCTGGTTTGGTTTTGTTTGGTTTATTCCATGAGATCCCACATTCATGCTTAGAATATGGCGCGGGGTGATTGCATGAAATAAATATTTGGTTCAACCCAATCTATGGTTGGGTGGTACGTGGAAGTCCCTGGTTTGGTTGATACTTTTGATATGTTAATATGTATTATTGTTTATTGATGATCAATGAACATAATTGCTGATTTTCTATTGTTTACTTCGCTAGTATTTCATGGATTTATTGATGGTTAATTATATGCTACATGCATGATGTATTTGTTATTATATGATGTGCTCTTGATCTAGATCTAATTCATGGTTTGACAAGTTCTTGGTTATTTAATTTGGATGGATGATATAATATGTGTTTGTTGTAGCAAGTATGAGAGGGTATCAAGCCTTCATGATGAATATCTGATGAAACTAATGTAAATAGTGACCAAACTATGCATCCATGACTTCCAAGTACTATGTATGCAAAGTGTTTGTAAAAATGAATAGCATGTGTTGAAAAGTTAGACCCCATTTCTATAATTACACCTTGGAGGTTGGGTCCTGCATAGTAACTCTCAGCTCATATCTACCTTGGTAAGTATGTTAAAGTGGATAAGTTTGGGGTGGGGTATTTATAGAGTGGTATCGAAGCTTCTTCATTCAAACACCTAGATTGGATGGGCTCTATCGTAAATGAAATGAAGAACAAAGCGATCAATGAGTAAAATCAATTTCATTTTTGTTATATATTTTCTTCTATATAGTTTTAGAAGATGAAAAGTTTTCCACATTTAGGGTAAATTTCACTCATAATGTGGTTAAAATTTCAGATATTGGTTCACAATATTTTAGGAATTATGATTTGAGGAAGATGACCTTCCTCAATGCACCTTTAAATAAGTCATGTTGGAATTTATGCAATAACTTATCTTCCGTGGGATTTTAAAAGCTAAAAGATTGTCCACATTGAGGGAAAATCCAATTGATCATGTGTTAGAAATTTCATATATTGGGTCGCAATATTTTAGGAGATATGAGGAGAGGAATTCAAGCCTTCTGAATGATACTAAAATCAAGCCTCAAACATGTCACGTTGGCATTTATGTTATAACGTTTCTTCTAAGCACTCTCAGGAGCTGAAATTTTTCCCATCATGAGGCAAAATCCCACTAATATAAAAGGTTTAGACAATTAGGCACTATATTTTAGGAGATATGACTAGTGGAAGTCGAGCTTCTTGAATGCTCCTAGAATTGTGCACCGAATAGGATTGTGTTGGTATTTTTGTTATAGCTTTTCATCTATGAAATTTCAGAAGTCGAAACTTGAAACATAATGAGGGAAACTCCCATTGGTAATATGGTTTAGTTTCCATAACTTTTACTACTACATTTTAAGAGATATGCATTGAATCATTCAATATATTAGTTGCACGCAAAGTCTTTGATGAAATGCTTAAAAGGTTCAATGATGAATTGTAAACAAACATTTGATAAAATGCCACAATGAGTATGTTGTTTTTACTTGGGGATAGTATTGACGTGTAATGGTATTGTTGTAGATGATATATACTTACTTCTATGCAAAGTGTTTTCTATTTTAGTTTGCATGTAAAGTGTTCGATGAAATGCTTACATGCAAATGTAATAGTATAGCCATTGTTTGAATAAAATGTTATTTTTTGGATGGGATAGTATAGTAGTATGATAATATTGTTTTAGCTCATCTATGCATATTTGCATGCAAATAATTTGAAGAGTTGCATGCAAGGAATTTGAAAGGTTGCATGCAATGAATTTGAAAAGTTGCATGTAAGGGAATGGAAAAGTGGCTTGATTATGTGGCATCCTTTTAGTTAGTATGTTACAAGTGGAATAAGTGTAATGTTTCTGATTTGATCTCATACAAAATGTATGAGAAATGAAAATCAAGCTTTGGCAAATATGGTCAAATTTAGTAGATTTTTAGAGATCCCATTTCCATAATCGAGTCAGTATAATAACTTTCTTCTTCTACGTTAGTATGGACCATGGATAGTAAGGGGGTATGTTTATAGATTCTTTGAATGCTTGATTAAGTGCATGATATGAGTATGTTCTTATAATATTTTATGAAGGAATTCTCTTTTTTAATATGGTTGTACCAACACAATATGTTTTGAGACAGTTGATATGCACTTGAGTGCAAGTGGGTGCTAGTTTTAGTATTATGACTATGAGTGTGAGTTGATTGCAGACTATGAGATGGTTGTTCATATTGATAAAGGCTAATTTCAAAATAATAGACACAATGTCTTGATATTTGGAAAATGTGACTGTCATGTGTGAACAGTTGCAAGGAAACATGCTTGGAATTAGAATGAAAAGTAATAGTTGTTTTGTTTATATAACTAACATCTGGGTGAATGTGATAACACATAATAAGAATCAATTGTAGCAAGGTAAAAAGGTAAAAGAAAGGAATTGGGTGATAATTTCTTTGGCTATGTTTGGAAACCACAATTCCAAATGAATGAGTGCTTTGCATGAATACAAAAAGTTTTCTTAACCTTAATTTTGACTGACATTATGTGGATATGTGTTAAATTAATGAATATATCTTTGATAGGTTGTTATCTTAAGGTTGATATTTGAGATAAGGGGTTGATTTTTAATATTGTAAAGGCATGAATAAAACCATGAGCTAATGTTATGTGATGCAGGTAATCACAAGGCAAAAGAGACTACCATAAATCTTGAAGAAGGCTTGGGTTGAGCTTTCACTCATGAATCATTGGAAGCACTGGGAAATAATGGCAGTTGAGTCATGGTGTCTATTGTAAGTCTTGTGATTTCGGTGTTTTGTGATTTCTTTTTTGCTTGATTTATGATTTTGATTATGTATGGTGCATTCTCATGCCACTTTGTTTTTGGTGTTGTATTGTTGTTGGTTTTCCATGGTTTTCTTCTTGTTTTCCTTTTGTTCTTGTCTTTAATGTTTTGAGGGTCTTGGGAATTGGTTGGGAAAGAGGAAATTTAATGGAGAATAGGGAGAGATTCGTGGTACCTAACAGGTACTGAAAGACCTGGATGAAGCCTAATGCATGTATAAGGGAAACTAAAGGAAAGAATATGACAACTAGTTGGATTGGTTGGGCCCATCGAGGTAAATGGATGGTGGCAGGACAATCATGAGAAAGGTAACAAGAAAGGTAAAGTAAACTGGCTTACGGTAACATATGCCTTGGCTAAGTTGGGAACTATTGTTCTCAATGTTTATATTTTGTGCAGAGATAAAGGGAGTTCTCTTAACCTTGACCTTATGATATTTGGTAATTATGTTGTGATCATGATTATGTTGATGTTTATATATGTATACATGTATGTATGTATGTCGTTGTGTGATAGGGTCATTACGAATCATGCATGTGGAGGAATGATTGCTTATGTAGTTGAATGGCATGAAGAGGTTCCTGGTTTATGAGGAATCAAGCGGGAAGAGTAGTCCTGAAAAATCTATGATGTCAGTATCATGTGGATATGAATTGATATTATGTGATTATACTATGCCTATGTTTATGTTATCGCAGGATATGCTGAATAATACATAAGCTGAATAAAAGCAGTGTGATCCACGACATGCTAGAACAAGCATGGATAATGGAAAGACACTAGAAGGTTTCCTGGTAGAGACAGTGTTGTCTTAGGATGTGTTGTAATGATGTTGTGTACATGTTTCATGTATGGTGTTGTGCATGTTGCATAGGCGATACTGTGTATATATAGTGTTGTGTGCATGTTACATAAGTGGTGCTAGGAACATATAGTGCTATGTACATGTCATATATGCAATGCTCGGTATAGATGGTGTTGTGTACATGTTGTATATGTAGTGTTGTGTACATGTGGTGTGATGTACAAATTATACATATGGTGTTGAGTACATGTTGTACATGTGGCGATGTGTACATGAGGTGTTGTGTGGATGTGGTGTTGTGTACATGCTGTACATGTGGTTTTGTGTGCATGTGGTATTGCTTACATGTTGTGCAGGTGGTGTTGTTTACATATTGATTCGGTGGATCAAAACAATGCTCAAAATTTAAAGTGTGCGACAGAGCTCTGAACTTAAACAATTGGATAGATATCAATTATCTGAATCTGACACAACTCATTTCACTCAAATCTGACATCGGATGCTCCCAGAATCACGTTCTAGTTGATTTGGGAAACAACTAATTTTTTTTGGAAAAAGAGTTGCAAGTACACCTGGTCAAAAGTTTGTATGTTGACACGGCCATGACTTGGAAGGTGACTAGGTTCTTCATCGACCAATGACTAGTTGACACTTGGAATCGTTTTATTGGTTGTGACATGGTGAATTTTTATTGATTAATGGTTTTGTTAAGGTGGTCCAATGAGGGAGTGCCATGTGGGCCAACTAGTGGCCTCCTCATGGTTGACAAAAATATATTTGGAGTTTGAACAACACCCTTGGGGTTTGAAATTGAGACCTCACACATATCAACCAAGGTCATCACCATCGCACCATATATGTTTCTTGTTAAACATTGTGACAAAAAACATATTTAAATTTTGGTTAAATGCACATTTAGGGAGGAGTCGGTCTAGGCCCTAAACCCTCACCACCCCTGCACCATAGGACCCTGGGCAAGGGGCCAAGGGTTAGGCCTTAGCCCATCCCATGCCTAGCCCTCATGGCCCATTAAAAAGTCACATGCCAGCCACAAGAACTAAGCGCAAAGGAGTAGGGCGCCAACCCCGGGTCGTATGACCCCTCACGTGACCAACAACGTAGTAGACTTCAGAGGGTCCAACCCCTAGGGGGATGAACCATAGTCATATGTGCACCATAGAACTTGGGGTCACACATGGAGACATGGACTGATAGAGCCCTCAAATTTTGGCACCCTATGCAGTCCATGGCACCACGTGACCATGAATTTCAACACTAGGGGCTTAATGGCACCCTTAACAGTCTTACAAATTCACCCACCGAGTGAGAATTGTGCCAAGTTTAGTGTGTCGGTTCTGCATTTAGGGTGCTCGAGCCAGGTTGAGATTGAGTTATAGGATGTTTAGCTGCATAATTTGCGAAAATGAAGGAACAAGCATAACGTTCTCAGTTTTTGTCCAAATGAGGTGTAGAAAGAACCAAAATAGGGGTTTTTAACTGAGTGTTGGATCTATTAGAGACACTAATTCTACTATTTTAGATGTGTAAAGCAAGTAAACACACTTTCGAGTATTTTTAATTAAAGAGGCCTTGCAATGTAAGTTGGACCAGGAGATGTAGCCTAAGAGAGGGGTGAACTCCTTTATCATGCTTCTATTATGTGTTTCAGATATGCTGGTTTGTCTTTGTTTGGCTATAAAATTTGCCTTAAAGTTACTTGTTTATGTGTTTAGTAAACTGATCCTCTACCCAAAACACATATAAAATTTAACTTGAAAATTGTTAAAAATCTTCAAGTTTACACATTCAGATCATTTTGGTGTCAGAACCTAGGTTATATTGAAGATTTAATTTGTTTGCAAGTGTTTTTCTGATGCTTACAAGGTTGAAGCTCAAAAGAGTAGAGGGAGAACTTGTGGAGCCAAGATCTCAAATTGTTTCAAGGAGAACAAATACAACTCAAAATCCAATAGTTATGGCACATGAATAAGGTCCTGAAGGGATGTCTGAATATGAAAAGACTTTCATAAAAGCACTCTTTGAGATGTCAGAGATGGTTAAGGTTTTGTATGAGGAGAGGAATTCCATACTATACGGAGAGAGCTCAAAATCTCATGGAGGAAAAGTATACAAGCCTCCAAAATGGAATGGAGGGAATGGTGACAAACCACCACCTTCACCTCCATCATCATCCTCATCTTCATCTTCAGCCTCATCTTCTTCTACTACTACTACACTTTCAAAAAAACCTCCAAATTCCCCAAGAGGTGATGGTATAACTCCTTTGCTTAAGATTGACATTAAGTTTGAATTTCCTATGTATAATGGAGAGGTAAATGCAAAAATATTATACAATTAGATTCATCAGATTGAAGTGTATTCCAGGTTACAAAGAATAAAATCTGATCAAACCAAGATTCAACTTGCTTCTCTTAGATTGGAAGGTGCAACACTAATTTTGTGGGAAGCCAAAACTCAAGAGGACATGAAAAAAAATGGTAAGGTTTTATCCTCTTGGAATGATTTTGTTGTTGCAATAAGAAGGCAATTTTATCCATTAGCATACATGCATAAAACTATTATTGATTGGAAAAACTTTAGACAAGCTAAGGGTAAAATGTACAATCTTATACTCAAGAATTTAGAAAAGGAGCTTTGATTTTGGGTATAGATTTGTCCTCACAAGATACTTTTCTCGAATACATTGGAGGATTGCATAGTTATTTGAAACATGTCATTCTCATGTTTAACCCTAAAATACTAGATGAAGTTTGTGTTCAGGAAAATAATTTAGAGGCAAGAGGGCAAAATGTTTCTAAAGAAACTAGTGAGAGTTCCTTTGAGTTCAGAGAAAAGGAAAAATTAAGTTCAAAGGAAAAGGGAAGAAGAATGTTGCCATCAAGATGGAAAAAGAAACATGTAAACATTGTTCCAAAGAGGGCCATGAATAAGATCATTGCTGGAAACTTCATCCAAAAATGAGACCTAAAATGTTTAAGAACAAGGAGAAGGAGAAGACAGTTGCAACTACACAATATGATTTAGGTTCAGATTCTCGAGATGAAACAAAGATCGCAACCATGGGTTTGAAAGGTAAGGACATTGCAAGTACTAGTTCTTCAAATCATCTCAATGAAACTCAAGATGAAAAACAAGAATAGAGCATTTCCATATTAGAGTAATTTCAAAAGATACCAAGATAGATACACTGTTTGATAGTGGTTCACAAGCAAATCTTATCTTGGAAGACATTGTCAAGAAGTTTAATTTAGAAAACATTCCTCACCCTAAACCTTTTCCTTAAATTAGGTTGGATATGTGACAATGCAAAATTGCATGTGACAAAAATATGTAAATGGAAATTTGCAATCACTGCAAACATTTTAGATGAGGTAGAGCTTGATGTAATTCCAATTGATATATGTGATATTGTTTTGGTAAGCCCATATCTATATGATAGGAGAGTTATTTTTCATCGCCATGAGAGAAAATATCATTTGTTCAAAAATTGGATTGAGTACATTGTTAGAACACATAACAAGAAGTTGAATGCATCTCTTGTAAATGAGGGACAATTGAAGAGGATTGTTAATGCTAATAAGAACTTTGCATTGTTAATGATCAAACATGAAGGTGTTGAAGAATATAAAGCCTTTCAAGGATATGATTCAAGTTTAAAATATCATTTCATTAATGTTCTTGACTCATGTGATAAGATGTTTTAGGGGTCTAACATGTTTCCTCCTAAAATAGGTAAACAAAATGAAGTAAATTTGCAGTAGCATGCATCATTGTTGAACATTGGTGTGAACAAGATACCAGTGTTAGAGAGTGCGAAGGTCAAAGAGAAAATGAAAGCAAATTGACAAAGAAGACATTGTTTCCAAAACTTCTTCTTGTGGGTTTCATAATGTGTTGCCTTTGAAAAGTGATGGTGCATGGTGATGGCACTCACATTTGGTCAAGAGTCGAGCCACGTACAAGGCTAGACATGGTAAGCATTGTCATGACAATAGTTTTCAAGGTGAGAAGAATTTGAGATTGTTTAAGTTTCCTTTGATTGGAGACCAAGGAGGGAATGTGTTTATTCCTTCAAAGGTAGTTTGTTGTTCTGCATATTATGGGAAATTACAGCAAGATGTCATCTATGACAACAAGACTAGGACTAAAAAATCAGAGAAAATGATGTATTTTCATGAAAATCTCAAAAGACAAATTCAAGCAAATTTCATTGGATTGAGACTGGAAGGGTGAGGGAATTGTACCCTCATCTATTGGTTGATTGATAAAGATATTTTGGAGGTCAAAAAGCTTCCAATAGGGAGGAGTGATCTCGTGGATTAAAATAATGCTCAAAATTGAAAGTGTGCAACAGAGGTCAAAAAATGAACGATTGGATAGATATCAGTGATGTGAATCCAATGCAACTCATTTCACTCAAATCCGACATCGGATGCTCCCAGAATCACATTCTAACTCATTTTGGAAACAACTAAAATCTTTGGAAACAGAATTGTAGGTACACCTAGTCAGTAGTCCATACGCTGGCTAGGCCATGACTTGGCAGGTGATTGGGTTCTTCATCGGCCAATGGCTAGTCGACACTTGGCATCATTTGATTGATTGTGGCATGGTGAATATTTATTTGTTAATGGTTTTTTTGAGGTGGTCCAATGAGGGAGTGCCATGTGGCCTCCTCATGGTCAACCAAAATTTGTTTAGAGGCTGAACAACACCCCCGGGGTTAAAAATCGAGACCTTACGCATATCAACAAAGGCTATCACCATTGCTCCATATATGTTGCTTGTTAAACATTACAACAAAAAACATATTTAAATTTTCGTTAAATGCACATTTGGGGAGGGGTCTAGCTAAGCCCTAGCCCCTGGCCACTCCTGCGCCATAGGACCCCAAATCGTGTGCCAAGGGCTAGGCCTTAGCCCAGCGCATGCCCAACCCTCACCACCTATTACACAATCACATTCCATCCACATGAACCAAGCGCAAAGGTGTAGGGATCCAGCCCCAGGTTGTATGACCCCTCACATGACCAACAACATAATAGACTTCAGAGGGGCCAACCCTTAGGGGGTCAAACCATGGTTGTATGCACACCATAGAACTAGGGAGCGCGCATGGAGAAAAAGGCTAGATAGAGGCCCAAAATTTCAACACCCTATGCATTTGCATGGTGCTACGTGACCACAAATTTCGGGATCGGGGGCTTAATGGTGCCCTTAACAGTCCTAAAAATTCACCCGTCAAGTGGGATTTATGCTATGTTTAGTGCGTCAGTTCTATTTTTGGGGTGCTCGAGCTAGATTTAGGCTGAATTGTAGGATGGTTAGCTGTAGAATTTGGGAAAATGAAGGAACAATCATAACTTTCTCAGGTTTTGGCCAAATGAAGTGTAGAAACAACCAAAATATGCTTTTTTGACACTGTTGGATCCATTGGAGACATCAGTTATACTATTTGAGCTACATAAATCATGTAAACACACTTTTGAGCATTTGTATTGAAAGAGACCTTGCATTGGAAGTTGGACCAGGAGATGTAGCACAAGAGAGGGGTGAACTCCTTTATCATGCTTGTGTTATGTGTTTCACATATGATGGTTTTGTCTCTATTTGCCTGTAAAATTTGGTTTAAATTTACTTGTTTATGTGTTTAGTAAATTGATCCTCTACCCAAAACACATATAAAATTTCACTTGCAAATTCTTACAAATATTCAAGTTTACACATTCAAATCACATACGGTGTTGTGTAAACTTTGTGTAGGTGGTTCCATGTACCTATGATGTTATGTACACCTTGTAGAACTGAATTTTTGTTCATGTGGTGTTATGTACATGTTGTGCGGGTGGTTTTGTGTACATGTGGTGTTGTGTACACATGGTGCAGGTGGTGTTGTGTACAGGGGGTACTATGTACATGTTGTACATGCGGTATTGTTGTACATGTGGTATTGTGTGCATGTCATACATGTTGTCCTATGTATATGTGGTATTGTGTTATGGGTATTGTGTAGTTCTTATATCATGACGTGTATTCGTTGTGTTGTACTTTGTGTACGTAGATGTATTGCATTGTACACCGGGTGTAGGTGTATGTACTTTGTTCTATTGTACACTGTGTGTGGGTGTATTCGTTGTGATGTATATTGTGTAGGATTATGTTTTTTAAGAGAAGAAAAGAATTGGGTGTTTTTCGAGTGTGGCAACCGATCTGATGTGCATACAAAAAGGACAAAGGATAAAGGTAGAAGCAAATGGGTGATTGGAGGATAAGTATCAAGATTTATTTCAATTTTTCTATGAATGTTATCTATGATTTTGATTCATGATTATTACATGTGATATATGATTTTGGTTTATGATGGTTACATGTGATCTATAATTTTGATTATGATGGTTGATATTTGAGCTAACTAGATGAGATATCTTTATCTATGATGATTGGATCAAATAACTAGTTTGACTTGTTGTTACAAGAAGTAAACAAAGTTGCAGGTGTACCTTATTGATGAGCTACCAATGAGGTATGACGTGTTGACACCTAATCCTTGTGATTGAGTAAATATCTGTAAATAAATAAATGAGAAATGTGAATAGTCATCGAGAGATGAACTGAACAGTCTCTCCCTCATGTATATAATAGACCTACATGATTGAATGAAAAATGAATCATCTTTTCTGCCTAATGGAGTTACTGCCTGGCTTGACATGGTATCAGAGCCAGCTCCTTGTTTTAGCTATTATGCTCCTGTAACTCCTATGTCCTAGCCTGACATGATACAGTTCTGAGTTACCTTCCAGCGCTACTCTGCCTCTGTCCTGAAATAACCTCCCTCTACCATATTCCTTTCCAGTGCTGCCTCATAACGCATCTGTCCATTCTGTCCAGACATAACCTGTGCTCTGCTCCATATTCCATTACCTACCCAGATATGCGTTGGTGCCAGATTCTGACATTTTCTGTCAAGCCTGCTACTGTTACGCTGCTACCATTTTACTAAACAAACCCTACGCTGCAACGTTCCTCTGCGTATGGTTTTCATTGTTTAACGCTCTACGCATAACCGTCCGAGCTCATTCCGCCATGTTCTAGCTGTTTGGGGGGCGGCAGGCCTGTCGGGGAAACTGTTTCTGGAGCGTTTGACAACGTTATTTTTTTTCACCTTTTCGTGTATCAACAGATACACAAAACCAATCCCTTGTAATAACTTCGCTCTCTGCGCTTCTATGAATGTCGCCAGAATGAGTGTTAAGTCCAGGTCGGAGGCAATACGCTAAACTGACTTGAGAAATACAAATGGCAGAGACCAAGTTCTGTGGCGTGCCTACATCTCAGCTTATATAGTTTAGATCAAAAAATTTATTCTTTTCCTTTTGCCATTGCTCGAGGTCTGCGGATCGATCCCCAGCCGTTCTAGACCAGGTTTGATACATCTGGGCCTTATTTGGACGCCTATTTCTGCTGCTTTTCTGAGCAGTGGAAGCTCAGAGAGAACGAGATCTTGAGTTGAGCTGAGCTGCGAATGATGGGTGAAAGTAAGGCTTCCACATGCTCCTGATCATCGTTTTCATCATCAATGTCATTGCATTTGGGCTAGCTGTTGCTGCAGAACCGAGACGAGTACTGTTGACAAGTATTGAAATTTAAATTACGATAATATATGCTTGTGGATAGTATTGAAATTTCGATAACATTTATTTGTATATAATGTTTGGTGAAGATCTTTGGCGCAGCGAAATTCTATTCACAGTATATGAATAACGTTTGGATGGTCTTAATGCACTTTGTATATAATGTCTGGTGAAGATCTTTCGTACAGTGGAATTATGTTCATGCCTTCCAATGATCAATAGTATATCAATAGTGTTTGGATGGTTTTAATACACTTTGTATATAGTGTTTGTTGTGGTTGCTGGGATATATATATACCACGCTGTTAGGCTACCATAGTGGTGTTTTTTATAAAGTTGTTCTCAAAAGTGACTAACATAGTTGAGGCCAGAATACATTTTGATATCAGAATCAATTTTCTTTTAGCATCAGAAGTTTCTTTTCTCCACAAAAGCACATTTTTTCCAGCAAAAGTATTTTTACAGCTCTTGGATTTTTTAACGGAATGCATTCAATCATATCCATGGTAGGAATAGTTCTCACTGGCGAGCAGAACTATCCTGAATGGTCCCGGATGATAAAACACACCCTCATCTTCAATGAGTTATGGAAAGGGGTGTGTGTCAGAGAAGGAGACAAAGACCCAGTATAGCCTACCTCAGATAAAGAGCTCGTCATTTGGGAAAACAAGAATAGCAAAGCTTATGCATTAATTGTAGCATGTGTAAATGAAGAGGTGAGTCGCCACATTTCGTCATATTCAACTGCCTTTGAAGCCTTACAAAAGCTGAAAGAACTCTATGACTCACATTCTTCACTTGAAGTTGTTCAGCTCGTGACTAAACTCTTCACTCTTGAACTGGAAAATAATGATCCTCTTGCTCTTGCATCTGAAGTAAAGTATATAATGCATGATATCAATTCCACTAATGTTGAGCTGGATATCCCTCTTATTGCTTTTCTCAAGGCACTCTATCCTACTTACTCCAATTATCTTGAGTCTTTGCAAGCAAATGTAAATCTCAAAGATATAACCTTTGACTCTCTTGTGAAAAAGTTTGCTGAAAGAGAGAAAGCTTTTGGAAAGAAGACAACCCCTGAATCTTTTGAAGAGACTGTGTGCCTTGCTCATAAAGAAAAGCATCCCGCTCAAGATTCTACAAGAGGAAGAGGTGGACGAAGAGGAAGAGGAAGATATTTCAGAGGCAGGGGGGGCAGACATTCTCAAGGAGAAAAGGAAGATCTGCACTGCATTCACTACAAAAGAAATGGATCACATGATGCCTCTACATGCAAGCTACCATGGGAAAAAATTGAGCAGAAAAGAAACCAACAGAAAGGTAACACTGATGATACAGACAAAGGTAAAGCACCTGAATCCGCTCACTATGTTGAGGCACAATGTAACATTGGAGTAAATGAAGATTTGTTTAATGCTTCACTTGCTTCATGGAAAAATGATTGGTTGCTTGATTCAGGAGCAACCTGCCACATGTCTCATAGAAAATATTTTTTTGAAGATTTCACTGACAATGTTGATGGAGCAGTATACTTTGCAGATCAATCAAAAATCAAGCCATCAGGGCTTGGTACAATCAGGCTTAAACTGCCTGGTCTTCCAGAATTTCTTCTTGATCATGTTCTATATCTCCCACAGCTCAAGAGAAACTTGTTGTCCTTAGTCCACATCCGCTAGCAAGGTCACTCCATTCATATGTTTGATGGCAAGCTTGAGGTAAGAAAAGCATCTGACCACTCACTTGTCATGAGGGGAATAGAAGAAGAAAGGCTTCTCAAACTACAAGGAACCTCTGCTCATGCACAACATTTATCATATATTTCTCATCATGAAGAAGGTACACTTTCATCAAGTTTATTATAGCATGCTAGATTTGGACATTTAAACTATGACAGTCTCCGCTTATTGAAGAAAAATGGTGTTGCTGGTTTGCCTACGATTCCTAGGAAACTTAAGCAATGTGATGCTTGCATTCTAGGAAAGCATAGCAAACAACCTTTTCATGATTCACATTCAAGAGAACATAGGAAGCGTGAACTCATTCATTCAGATTTATGTGGTCCAATGCCTGTTCCTTCTGCAAATGGAAATAAATATATCATGACATTTATTGATGACTACACCAGAATGTGTTGGGTTTATTTATTGAAGAAAAAATCTGATGCTTTTCAAACATTCAAGAATTTTCATAAATGGATTGAAAATGATGCACAATCTCATATTGGGTCTATTCGCATTGATAATGGAAAAGAATACACATCAAATGAATTTGAAAACTATCTTCGCCAACATGGGATCAAACATCAAACAATTGTGCCTCATAATCCCCAACAGAGTGGTGTAGCTGAAAGAATGAATAGAACTATCTTGAATATGGTACGATCCATGCTTTTCTTCAAAAATGTAAAGATAATGTTTTGCGCTGATGCTATTCTATGTGCTGCATATATAAAGAATAGATGTCCATCTAATGCTATAAGAAACAAGACTCCTTATGAAATGTGGTATGGACATGTTCCTTCGGTAAAACATCTCAGGGTCTTTTGTTCCACCTGTTATGCTTTAATACCAAAAGTACATAGAAACAAACTTGGTGCTAGAAGTCGTAAGTGTATCTTCCTGGGGTACTCAAACACCTCCAAAGCATACCACCTCTATGATGAAGTAAATAAAAAGTTTGTTGTATCTAGAGATGTAATTTTTCTTGAATCATCCAAATCTGACAATGTTGTTGAGCGGCAACTTGATCGCTTGGATAGATTCGCAAAAACAAAATCATTTCAAGAATTCTATAATCATATTCCACATCTTGAAGGGGGGATTCCTATACTAGATCAACACGTGGAATCTTCTTCTGAAGAACACTCTCCCCCCGCATGAAACTCCAACAACGTATGATGCTTTAAGTGATGTAATTGATAGAATTGGGAGACTCAATCTTGATTCAGTCCCAACTCAATCAACAGAGCAGCCTGGACCATCTCAGAAAGTTCCCCCAAAGTGGTTGACGAAGACACTTGAAAGTGTTCATACTGATGAAATTGGAAAAACAGGAACCAGAAATTCAAACCGGCAAAATGGAGGTGATGTAGATGACTCTAATTCACCTGTTGATATGGATGTTTCTTATGATTGTGAATTGAACTTGTCTACAGATTTTGAACCAACTTCCTTCAAAGAAGCTACTTCTCATGATGAATGGAAATAAGCAATGCAAAAGGAGTACGATGCCCTCATAAAGAACGGCACCTAGAAGTTGGTTGATCCTCCATTTAGAACCAAACCAATTTGTTGCAAGTGGGTCTACAAGAACAAGTACAAAGCTGATGGCTCACTTGACAAGCACAAAGCTAGGCTTGTGGCAAAAGGTTTTTCATAGAAATAAGGGGTCAATTATGAGGAGACTTTTGCCCCCACAGTAAAATGGGCCACCATCTGGACACTCTTTGCAATAGCAGCCCAAAACGGTTGGAAAGTCCATCAAATGGATGTAAAAACTGCTTTCTTGAATGGAGATCTAAAGGAGAATGTTTTTATGTCCCAGCCTGAAGGATTTGCTGTGAAAGGACATGAACATAAAGTATGCAAACTTGTGAAGTCCTTGTATGGCCTCAAACAAGCACTGCGAGCCTGGTATGAAAAACTAACTGAGCATCTTCTGAAACTAAACTTCAATCATTTTGATCTTTATGATGCAACTTTATTTGTCAAGAAATTTGGCAAAACAGTTGTAAATCTCGTGGTATATGTAGATGATCTTTTAATGACGGGGAACAATGAAAGCTACATTGCATCCATAAAGAATGAATTGGGGAAAAGTTTTGAAATGACTGATTTGGGCTATGTTCATTACTATCTTGGCATTGAAGTAACCCAACATCCAAAGTCCATATTTCTTTCTCAAAAGAAATACATTGGAGATTTGTTGAACACGTTTGGCATGACAGAGTTCAATCCTCTTACTACTCCAATGGAACAAAACTTAAAGCTCACATCTATTGAAGGAAAGGAATTTGAGGATGCAACAAAGTATAGACAGCTTGTAGGAAGTCTCAACTACCTAACTACTACTAGACCAGAAATTTCATTTGTTGTCGGAATCCTCTCCAAGTTTATGCAAAAGCCTTTTGAGGGACATTGGTCTGCTGCAAAAAGAGTTCTAAAGTACTCGAAGGGAACTCAAGACTTTGGAATCAAGTACACACAGGTGGATGACTTCAGCTTGATCGGATACTCTGATTCGGACTTCGATGGAGACAAAGAAACTGGGGTATCTACTTCAGGATATGCTATGAGTCTTGGATCAAGAGTTGTCTCCTAGAGATCACGCAAATAATCAGCCAACAGATTCCACAACAGAAGCAGAATACGTGGCAGAAGCTGAAGCAACAAAAGGAATTGTGTGGCTTAGGAAAATTATTGAAGATTTGCAGGTAAAACAAGTACAATCAACTCCACTCATGATTGACAACACCTCTACAATAAAGTTGGCCAAGAACCCAAAGTTCCATGATCGAACAAAGCACATCAATACTAAATATCATCTGATTCGACATCATGTTGAGGCCAAAACAATCCATCTCCGTCATTTTTCCACAAATGAGCAAATTGCAGACATCTTCACCAAAGCACTTGGAAGAGAAAAGCTTGAACGATTCAGAACGATGTTTGGACTCACCAACATCCCTTCAGATTAAGGGGGGGAATGTTGACACCTAATCCTTGTGATTGGGTAAATACCTGTAAATAAATAAATGAGAAATGTGAACAGTCATCGGGAGATGAACTGAACAGTCTCTCCCTCATGTATATAATAGACCTACCTGATTGAATGGAAAATGAATTATCTTTTCTGCCTAATGGAGTTACTGCCTGGCCTGACAGACGTGAATTTATTTCAATTTATTTTGACTGTATTGAAAATTATGTGCTTAGTATAGAAGAGCATGGAAAATACTCGAGTTTGTTGGTTGAAATGGACTACAAGAATTAGCAGTAGCAACAAAAAGGATTTCGAATAGGAAGTAGTATAATGGTACGACATTCAGGAGAAGGACCATTGTGGGACACTGGTAACCAATAGTGTCCATTGGCATCCATGAGAATGTTATGACTGGTATGACGTTTTGAGGAAGGGATATGCCTTAGTTTTTGGACATTCTGATGCGAGGAAACCTTGCCAAGGGAGGGGTCCCCCGAAGGATTGTGTAGCAGAGAAGGGGTTGCTAGCAAATATTGGAAGGTGTGTGACTGCATAAAATGGGGTTGACTAGATTTCCCAAGGGACTGTGTAATAGAGAAAGGAAGGTTTGGGAATGAATTTTGTTTGGTTATTAACATTTCCAGATGGAACCAAATGCACATTGGGAGTGTGGCATGGAATAATGAGCCAATAATTGTTCATTGAGATGATAAGTAGCAAAGTATTGTAGCACTAGACATTGGATGTAGGTTTGACTTTGGCAATGGATTCTAGACTTTCTGGGAAGGAGGTGAATCTTGGTATTACTTTGAGGGTGGAGGTGTGACCCTATGGGTTCCCCTTTTGCTGATGTGGACATCATATACTTTTATTTACTGATTGAGGAAATGTGCATATGTATATGATTATATTATTGTACATATTGTATCGAGTTGTGTTTATAAAGCTCCATAGGAAGTATGATAATTTATTGGTTGAAGAAAATGTGCATGAGTATACATGGTTGTTATTTTAAATACTCTAATGAGTTGTGTTAAAAAGTTCCAACAAACGGTATGATTGTCATGCTTTTAGTAGTTGGTTATTGTAAATACTACAATGAGTTGTGTTATAAATCTCCATAAGTAGTGTGTTTTGTTGGTTTATAAGTTTCACTAAACATTGGGGACAATGTTCCCCCAATGGGGAGGGTTCTGTAACAACCCTGGTTGAATTTCCATGTAAAAAAATATAAGATCAATGTCACGAGACACATTCCAAGTTGAGTGGTGGGAAAAATATCCTAGTGGGTTTTCATTTAGTTTGTTATGGCTAAAGGAAATTGGCGAAGGCATTGGCAAAGGAAAAGACACATTAATTGCCATTTATTTATGAAAATAAAGGAAAATAGAGGAAAATGATGATGAAAGGTCATAGATTTGCATGAGGATGAAATTGAAGGAAAAATAGAGGAAAATGAAGAAAATAAAGGCTTCAATAATAAAAAGGATTTTTAGGATCACTTCATGGCTCTTGTCAGTTCAGTCTTTGGCACTCTCATTCTATTCTCTCTCTCTCTCTCTCTCTCTCTCATACTCTTGCATAGTTAGATTTTTCTTGGATCACTCTTGGAGGATTTTGGCATACTTTGGATTTGGAGAAAGAAGGAAAAGTAAAAATAGGAAAGTGCAAGGGGACAACAGTATCAACAACTACAATGGGTTTGATTTGCAGGGACTACTGAGTTGCATGTATGATTTCCTTGCTATTTTTGGCATGCATGGTATATGCATGTGGTTAATTGGTTATGATCTGTCATTGGCATGGAGGATTTTGTAGATTGACATTGGTTTTGCCTAGCATTTCCATTCATGGATAGCCATGGTGTTGTGGTTTTTCCCATTTGTTTTATGATTGGTATTCATGTTCCTTTTGGCTATGGGTTGATTTATTAGTTCCTGGAGCCTTGGTTTGACAAATTCCATGGAACATCTTGGGTTGAGTTACTAGTCCCGGAGCCTTGGTTGGAAAAATGCTTTGGAGCCCTTGGTGGGTTGAGTTACTAGTCCTTGAGCCTTTATTGGACAAACACTCTGAAGCCCCGTGACAGCTGTGGGTTAAGCTACTTGTCCTGGATGCGGGTTGGAACAAACACTCTCGATCCCTAAACAACTTCGGTAGAGACCGATATGTTTATGTTAGTAACCAATACATATATACCATGACCTCATTCCAAAGGGAATTTGAGATATTTGGTCAAATAAACCTATATAAGTATTATAAAAAAGATATAATAATAACCATGCACTATAACCTTATTTTAAGTGGAATTGGATATATTTGGTTACCTATAATTTGAGGATTGATCCTCTCCCTCCAAAATAATTTGATTGGATTATCGAAGAGAGAGAGAGAGGAACAAAGAGTGAGAGAAGGGGAGAGACAAGGAGAGATGGAGGGAGGGAGGGATGGAGCTGGAGGGGTAGCTAGTAAAAGAGATTGAGGGTGGAGAGGGAGAGAGAGTGATGGGGGGAGAGATAGAAGAAGGTTCAAGTGAAAGGGAGAAATAAAGAGAGAGAGGACTTGAGAGAGATACATAAAGAGGAAAGGAGAGAGAGAAGGAGGGAAGAAGAAATATATGGAGATAGAAATGTGAAGAGAGATAGAGGAGTGACAAGGGAGATATGGAGAGAGAGTGAGGGAGAGAGGAGACTGGGATGGAAGAGAGAGAGTGTGTGTTTTGGGGTTGACATAGATATAAAAGGGAGAGACAGAGGGAGATAGGGATATATATGGAGTTGGAGGAGAGGGAAGAAGATGGAGACAGAGAGAGGGAGGGAAGGAGAGATAGATATATATGAATAGAGAGAGTGTGTGTGCTTGGGGGGTAAGATAGAAAGACAAAGGAGAGATGGAGGGAGATACAGAGATAGATGGGGAGGAGAGAAAAAGCGAAGAAGAGAGAGAATAAGAGAGGGAGGGAGGAAGGGAGAGATATATAGATATGGAGAGAGACATAGAGCATGTATTTTTTTGGGGGGGTGAGAGAGAGAGAAAAATAAGTAGATATAGAGGGAGATATAGACATAGATGGTGGGGAGAGTGAGAGAGAGAGATAGGGAAGGAGAGGCTTGGTTTCTAATATTATTTGATTTCTTGCACTATATGCATTAATTTCAATGTAGATGTTGATTTCTAATCCCATTTTATTGCTTGCACTAGATGCATTGATTTCAATGTAGATGTTGAATTCTAATCCTATTTGATTGCTTGCACTAGATGCATTTATTTTAGTGTAGATGTTGATATCTAATCCTATTTGATTTCTTTCACTAAATGCATTGATTTCAATATAGGTGTTGATTTATAATCTTATTCAGATTGCTTGCACTAGATGCATTGATTTCAATGTAGATGTTGGTTTTTGACTTGTCATGACTAGATATATGACATTCATTAATTTCAGTGTAAGAACAAAAAAATTGTTGACTATGTGCATTGTTTTCTATCTTACAATAATTCAACCATAAATAAAATATTTGAATTCTCATCTTAAATAAAATCTTCACTTACTTGAATGCTTGCTTTCTAAAAAAACTATTTGTAATTGACTACATTCTTATTGTTCTCATTTTCCATCATTCAATGTTGTTAGTCACTTTAGATGGTGAGGAGAGAAAGAGAGAGGGAGGGAGAGGCTTGATTTTCTATCCTATTTGATTTCTTACACTAGTTGAAATGATTTCAATGTAGATGTTTATTTTTAGATCCCATTTGATTTCTTGCACTAGATGCATTGATTTTAGTGTAGATGTTTATTTCTAATCCTATTTGATTGTTTGCACTAGATGCATTTATTTTAGTGTAGATACTAATTTATAATCCTATTTAATTTATTTCATTAAATGCATTGATTTTAGTATAGGTGTTCTTTTTTAATCTTATTTGATTACTTGCACTAGAAGCATTGATTTCAACGTAGATGTTGATTTATGAGTTGATGTGACTAGATATATGATGCCACTCTCCGCTCTCCCTCACTCTCTCTCCATATCTCCCTTTTCACTCCTCCTCTATCTCTCTTCACCTTTCTCTCTCCATATATTTCTTCTTCCCTCATTCTCTCTCTCCCTTCCTCTTTATGTATCTCTCTCAAGTCCACTTTCTCTTTATTTCACCCTTTCACTCTAACCTTCCTCTCTCTCTCTCCCCCCATCACTCTTGAATTTTCGTCTTGAATAAAATGTTCACTTACTTGAAATGTTGCTTCTTCAAGCTAAAAACTATTTGTGATTAACTACATTATTTTTATTCCCATTTTCCATCACTCAACATTATTAGTCACTTTTCATTCAATAGCCTTGTTGTCACTTACTGCAAAATGTGTTTTCAACTGTCCAAAGAGTAAATGAGAAGAGAAGTTTGCAATATTATTCCAAACCTCAAAAGGAATCAAAGTGATCTAGGTGGATGTTTGTGGCCACCCACCTATCCCCCTTGGACCCCCACAACTGTCTCTTTCAGTTTTTCAGTTTCTGTAATTATAGCACAATTTACTATTTTTAGAAGTTTTTCGGGTCCTAAATTTCCGGAGCCGTTTTAAGGCCCTAAACGATGTTTTCTAGGAAATCTAGGAGTAACATGGACCCATGTTTCGCTTTCCAAAGTTTTAGTGCTTGGATACATCTTTCTAACGAGCTATTGTACGCATCAAATGAAGATCGGGTGCCAAAGTTACGACCCCGGGAAGTTGATGTACCAACTTACCCAAAACAGGGCCCACAATTTGGTGTTTCATCTTCTAGGGTTAGGTTTTGGGATGTTAAGGGTTTTCCATTGTTTCTAAACAATAAATAGGCCTTCAAGCCTCATTGTAACATAGTTCAGAGGCATGTAGTCGCCACATCTCTTCTCAGAGATAAGCTACCATTGCCCTAGCTGGTTTATTTCCATTTCTATTTGTAAAAACATATTTCAGTATTTTAGATTAATGAAATGAAGTATTATTTCCACTGCATCTCTTTATTTATGGTTATCTCTGTAATTTGTTGTGTTCCTGTTTAAATCCATATCAATGGTATTAGAGCGGTCTTCTTTTTCTCTGTTTTTCTTTGCATGTCCCCAATGAGGTCAAGATATAAGGAGTTAGGGCTTGAACTGGTTGAACCTTTGCAATACTAACCTCGCAAATCCCGACAGCCTCCCATGGTGGATGAAAAGAAAGACGAGGGGGCAGGATATCCTATCCAAATCTTGCTTGAAGAAGCCCTCGAGTGACAAAGGAACACGATGATGGACAACTTTGCGCAGATCCTTCAATGGCTACCCTGAGGCGACGCATTGACTTCCAACAGATACTCTAGAAATGCCACACCCTTTAAGGTACGAGTTAATTTTCAAATCCCCATCTTTGAGGATCAGATAGACGCAGATGCCATAGATAAATGGTTAAATCTACTAGAAGGGTATTTTTATGTTCATTGAGTCAGGAAAAGATTGTTTTCACTCTTCTCAAAGTAGCCCCCCACGTCAAGGACTGGGGGGAAACCTACTGTGAGAAGAAGGATGAACGCACGAGCTCATTATTTTCATCTGCACCCACTTGGAATTCATTCCGGGATTCCATCAAGGAGCAGTACTACCTTGTCAAAATATATGAGGACAAATACACAAAGTGGACCACGCTGCGGCAAGAAAGGGACCAAGATATGTTGGATTTCACAAACATTTTTCATACCCTTTGCACACTGTTGGGTATCAAGGATTCTAAGTTGCATTTGGTACTCCAATACCGCGGCTACCTACATGGGTACATACAGGAAGAGATGGAGTTCCTGAACATCACCTTGCTCGGCATAGCATACCGATACGCTGTCAAAATCGAGCAGAAGTTCAAACAGAAGAAGCAATACTTTGGATTTGCAAATCCGAAGACCAAAGGACAAAGCCAAGGCAGGGTGACCCAAGACAACCCGTTGAAGCTGCAAGAAAAGAACAACACCACGAGGTCGAAGAAGGACATAGGAAAGTGGTGTGAGTTCCATAAGAGCCCCACTCACATCACAAGTGAGTGTCGAACCAAGCAGTCGTTGGTGGCCGAGTTGAAGGCTTCAGAATCAGATGCATGTTCCGACCCTGAGTCAGAACCCGACAAGGGGAATGGCAAAGGGACGAATATCATTGATGCAGAGCCAGCGTCATTATTGCCACTTCCAAGATCCAAAAGAATGAGCCTGAAGATACAGAGGAGGGGGAGCATATTTTCCACTCACAGATGTGGGTGAAGGGTTCACCGCTACAATTCATTATCGATAGTGGTAGCCAAAAGAACCTCATTTCAGCAGATTTCATAAAGCAGTTGGGCCTACCGACTACACCACACCCATAGTCGTACACTATCGGTGGCTTCACCAAGGACGAGATCTCCGAGTTCGCCACTAGTACCTCCTTCCCTACAACATCAAGCCCTTCACAGACAAGGTATTGTGTGATGTTGCACCTCCAGATGTTTGTGATGTACTATCTGGCCAACCATACTTGTGGAGGTGACATGTTATGTATGAGTCAAGGTCTCATGTTGTTATTATTACTTTGGGTAATACATTATACAGGATACCGGAGGTAGCCCCACCTACTACCACCTCTTTGATCTTTGTTAAGAAATGCAGCAAGATTGTCTCCCAGACTAGGAAATTCATTTTTTGTCTAGTTCGATTCCACAGTAAGGGGAAGATTGTAGCCACATCCATGATCCCCACGAAGCATTCCTCCACGAAATAGCAGCAACAAAGGGATACGGTCATGACAGAGCACAGGAAAAAATGATCCTCACCCACAGGGGTACCACACAAGTTTCAGGTGGGCGACAAAGTCTGGTTGCATCTGCAGAAAGCATGCTTGACAAGAGCCCATCAGAAGCTCAAACCACTCTAACATGGTCCTTACAACATTACCCAGGCTATGGTAAACAATGCTTTGGAGCACATCATTCTTTCATTCCTTCACTTGCACCAAGTGTTCAATGTGGAACGCCCTCGACCATGCTTCCCACCAGCACTGGACACATCAAAGATTGCAGAACAACTCACAAGGGACCAAGCTCAACAGATGGAGAAACTCAATACAATGGGGAACATGCTTCCTAAGGGGGGAGGAATGATCCAAGTGGATGTTGGTGGCCACCCACCTATCCCCCTTGGACCCCCACAACTATCTCTTTCATTTTTTCAGTTTTTGTAATTGTAGCACAATTTACTATTTTTAGCAGTTTTTCGGGTCCTGAACTTCCGGAGCTATTTTGAGGCCCCAAATGACGTTTTTTGAAAACTTTGGGAGCAACATGGGACCATGGACCGCTGTTGCTCTTTCCAAAGTTGTAGTTCTCATATATATCTTTCTAATGAGCTATTATACGCATCAAACAAAGATCGGGTGCCAAAGTTACGACCCCGGGAAGTTGATGTACCAACTTACCCAAAATGGGGCCCACAATTTGGCATTTCATCTTCTAGGGTTAGGTTTTGGGATGTTAAGGGTTTTTCCATTGTTTCTCAAAAATAAATAGGCCTTCAAACCTCATTGTAACACAGTTCAGAGGCATGTAGCCGCCACATCTCTTCTCAGAGATAAGCTACCATCGCCCTAGCTGGTTTATTTCCGTTTCTGTTTGTAAGCATATTTCAGTATTTTATATTAATGAAATGAAGTATTATTTCCACTGCATCTCTATGTTTATGGTTGTCTTTGTAATTTATTGTGTTCCTGTTTAAATTCGAATCACAAGCCCAAATCGGACCCTCTTCGTTGGAAAATTCTCTAAACAAGCTTTCTAACGATATGTGGAAGTCCAAAAATGGGCTCCTGGATAAAAATTTATGGTCTTTTGAAGTTTCAAGGATTAAAGTCATGTGAAGGCATATCAGAATATCATAAATCATAATATCGGAGGTTCATCGACATCAGGAATACCGACGATCACAACATCAAAGATATCAGTGATCGCATATCGGAGGTTGGACATACCATCGCATTGCAACATCGGAGCATGCAATATTGGAGCTTGGAGGAGATCGAGACATCACAACATCGACAATCAGAGAATCAGAGCTTTTGAAGGTGACAACCTTTTAAAAGTTGTGACATGGAAAAGTTCTGATAGCGTTAAAAACCGTTGGGGAGCACCGAAAAGGATTAACAAAGGATTTCATCGCAAAACCAAAGGGAGTGCGCCTTTTTCTCTCTCCTCTAGCCAAACACATGGTGACATAGGATTGGTTCCAATAAAGCTACAGTGGCATCTAGTATGGCAGTATGGGAGGACACATGGTAGGCAGTTTTGGCTTTTTGAGGGGCCTATGGGGACAAATTAGGGTGACACATGTCACCACTCATGAGGTGCCATGTGGAAGTGATGACATCATATTAGAGGTCACATATCGGAGATTGAGGATGTCGACACTTGACAACAATTGACACTAGAAAAAGTGTTGATAAGGTGGCTCTGATATTAGGGCTGGCACATGGTTGCAAAGAATCAAAGAACCACATGTGTAAAGGATGGGGCTAAGCACCAAGGGCTATCAGCGATCAGAGAATTAGCATGTCGCAACTCCAAAGTTATTTCCCCAACTGGAAACCTTCGATGAAGAGGGGCTCTGATATTTGGCTAGCGTGTAGTCGAGAAGGGTTTAAAGAACCAAGGGGCGCAAAGCACTTTACAAAGGAAAAATAGCCCCTAGGTAGGAACAAATGCCCTAGTGCCTTAAGGCTAAGCCTCCGACCACAACCCTCGGTTCTATGGTTAGAAATGAGAGAAGGGTTAAGCAGAAGCGGCTTGTCATATCTGATGTCGGCAATCAGCAGATTAGAATACTGCACCACTATGGGAATTGCAATGTGGAATTTCTTTGAAAAGTCAGTGCAAAGAGTTAAAGGTGTATGGGTCGGCAGCTACAAGATTGAATGCAATAATAGAGAAGTGGGTCTCAGAAGTAATGATGATAGTCAAAAATCAATGGGTCAAGGCAACAAGGACCACAATCGACAAGAAAGCGTTTTGGGTCTTCCTTAAGGTAATACAGGCCATCTTTGTGCTCTGACACATGTCTTCAGTGAGTAAATGGAGGTATGGGACTCAGCAAGCAGTTTGCAGGTCACCTGAGAATTAATTTCTCAGCATGGAGCTCCACACAGGTAGGCAATGAAATACTGCCAGGTTAATCTCTGCTTTTGCTCACAATTGATCACTCTTGGCTCTAGAGAGTGGGGAAGTCAAGTAGTTAAGGTGGAAAGCGATAGGCGAATCATTGTGGCAAAGACATGGACTTATCAGAGGCCATCACGGGAATGGTAGGGAGATATTTCTTTGTCCATCATTCAGTTTTCCTTTTGTCTTTTATTCTGTAATTTCTTGCATTTTAAAGAAGGAATCAAATCCTTTGTAATGATTTGGGTAGCAGGCCTTTACATGCCAAGACAATTAGTCAATCAGACAAATGGGGCTCAGCTAAGATATTTTTGTAATTGTTTTTCAAAGCTTTCCCTCTCCTTATAAATAGAGGGAAGAAACACATAAAATAGGTTCCAAATTTTGCATCCAAGAGGCTCGAATTCTGTGGTTCCACATTGGTTCTATTTGCATGCTCATGAGGGATGTGAGAAATATAATTGTTGAATGTAAATGGACTAGTTATTTGGACCCCATCTTGAAGGATTAATGAAATTGTTTTGTTGATTCCAATCAAAGCAATGTGAAGTATGGTTTTCCCTTTGTATATCATTTCATGTATGTCTTTCCTCTTCTGAAATTGTGTAATGAAGTTGTCGATTTCACTCTCATTTATGGATGTATATATGCTACTAAGTAGTGAACAATACCTGTGCAAATGACATATTTACTTATGTTAGTTTGTAGCCTGTAGTACCTGTGTGTGCATAGATTTACTAATTATTGTTTGGTGATAAATGTGTCCATGAGGCATAGAGCATGAGACCTTAATTTTCGCTCCACTATTTTTGCGTTTTCACCTCTTCATTCTTCCATAATTATGTTGGAACTTCTTGCTTAGGATTTTGTGTTGTATCTAGCCCTCTGCATCGAATTCCCTCCTTTGTTTCCTCTTCTTCATTTTTCCTACAACACCAATATTAAACTATTTGTTGTTGTGTTTCGGCCACCAGAACCAAGACATTTCTCTTTGAGATTAACCATATTTACCCCTTGAGTATTTAGATCTATGTGTTTGCTTGAGTTTACCTTGATGAAGGGCTATTGAACCAAGCCCTGAATTATCCCTTTTCCAATTACGTGACATATGGAGTGCAGCAGAAATCCCTTAGATAATCTTCAAAAGCACTCCTCTCGGATGCCCTAGGCACCAATCCCATATCAACCCGGAGGCTGTCTCTAGGAGGCTTTTATATCTTCTGAAGCAATTGTGCGACAAGTGATAGAAAAAACTACAACAAGCCTAATGCAAGAAAAGTTCCTACAAGCCTTGTGTATAATGGCAAGATTCAAATTTATGAACTCATGAGTCTCAATCCAAGTCCAACAAAGATTGTATTGACAGATCATTGATTAAAATCCTCAAACATATACATGATAATAAACATGTAAATTTCAAATTATGAAGTACATATCAAACATATACATGATAATGATAATATAAAAATAAGACATTGTTGCCCACAACTGGAGCTAGCCTACGTTGGATTTTTACTCTCACCTCATTTGGAATTGATCACATGGACTAACGACCACTTTGGGATCCACCCTGGGACCACTCAAAAAGGTAATGATAATGGTTTGGAATTTCACTAATGCTTGTGGGTTTTGGTGTAACAGAAAACCTCAACATGGTGTCGAGTGTTCGATTTTCACACTCACCTCATTGGGAATCGATCATGTGGACTAACCACCACTCTAAGATCGACCTTGGGACCAAAAAAAAGGAATGATAATGGTTTAGATGTTTACTAAACTCTGTGAGTTTTGGTGTAACAAAAAAAATCAACATCCTAGATCCATCTAACTCTGAATCTATCATGCGTTGCTAGAGATCAAATCCCTGGAGGTGCAAACATTTTCTCAAGTTATACACTCCAAAAAAAAAAGTTTGCACCTCAAGAAATTTGATCCCTTATATAACAAATTTAAAATTAGATAAATCTATACTAATTTTATTAATTTTATTCTTAATAATAATAATCTTCCTCGAACAAACCAATTCACTTATTAACTTTCATATATATTAATAATATTCTAATGGAAGCACACCCATATACTTAACAATTTATATTTATTTCTTTCTACATAGTTGAGATACATATTAATATATAGGAATTATGAAAAGAGTTTGAAAACCAAATCGATTTTCACAAGTCTTATAATCATTTCAACCATTCCAACAAAAAATTTAAAGAAAAAGTTAACACGGTTAAAAAAATATAAAATTTTAAACCATATTTAGAAAATTTAAACCGTAATTCTATACTTCATTGAGAGTCAGGTGACCTCCTTATAAAAACCATTAGAAGTCACGCAACAAGCACAATAATTCATGCATGTATGAAAATAGATGAATCTAAATTGAGAAAATATGGCGAGGACGACCCCAGGTGCATATGCCTAACGTTAAAATAATATACACCATATAAATAAAACACATTTTGCAAGAGAAAACAGAACACTTTATTCTCATCTTCGGCAGCTCGTAGAAAGATTACCTGTTAATGTTGGAGGATAAGTCGCACATATTGAGAGTTATAGTGTAGAAACTTTTCCCTTCTTTAAAGATGTGACCAGTTGCCTGCATACCCGAACTCTCGTGGACAGAGTCTCGAACTCTGCGTTTGACATTGTTCAAGGCCTCATCCTCAATTTTCTTTATTTTGTAGCCGTCCACTTTGAGCAGCTCTTTCTTTTTGAAACAGTCAACTAGAAAGGACTCCCCAACAACCGCTACTTCCATTCTCCTGTCACCACTCATTGACGGAAATAACATGAAATTTGCGGCAATGGATTCACTTTCTTCCGAATAAAAGTATGGTGAAGGGTATCTTTATCCCCATTGTAGATTTTTAGAATATTTCCAAATTGATAGACAGAAGCGATGTGAATTGTTTAACCTCATTTCAGATATTCTCAAATCTTCAATGGACATATGCTCAAAAAAATGATTCTCTAATCTACAATCGATATATGTTCAACAATCTGCAATCTAAATAAATTCAGCAATTGTAAAATATCGAGGAAAAGCCACTCACGTTGCGTTTTCTATCTGAGTCTTATACGTCTCAACTTCGCTTTCATTAATTACCAAACAATAAGCATCTGCCAATTACTCAACAAAACCAAAACAAACCCCTTGCATTGTTAAAATCATTCCACATATATACTCCGTAGCTTAACAATAAACATGTATACAATTGAAAACCAGGCTAGCTTTGCAATCTTTACCCTGTTTTAGTGTCCTCATGACTCTTCCACCAGCTTCCTGGAGTTTTGTACTCCATTTCACCTACATAAAACCTATGTCTTGTCAAGAAAAAACACATTTTATCTAAATCTTGTATCTCCTAATCATACAACATAGCACATGCCCACATGAACGCCTCAACTTTTTACCGGGAGACATTCCTCTGAAACTAGCAATGGTAAAATATTTTCGAAGATGTTCTGCATGTGCAAATAGTTTTCGCAAAAGTTTTTTTTCCCTCTTACGAAAACCTTCTATAAAATCCAAGACTGGGATTGCATAACTTACACGGAATTCTTTACGATTTCCAGCAATTGCCACTGCTATGCCGTTCAAGAATGCAGTTTCAGAGCGTTGTGACGGTTGTTTGGAGGAATTTGGACGAAAAATTCGAGACCGTTCCTTTTCCTTCTGCGAGGCAAGCCACTGCACAGAAGCCAACGTTATCATGCACGCAAAATAATGTCTATTTAAGCAACACGAGAGGCATAGCCATTGAACATTAATGAAACAGAAGATCTAGCAAATAATACAACCTTCCTGAGATACTTATTGTTTATGTTCTCCGGGATATTCCATTTCCCTTTAAGACGTTCAGGATTTGTTGTTGAGAAAGTACATTTGCTCCACGCAGAGATATTTCCCCGGCACACGTAGTGCCCATCAAAATATTCTAATCTACCTTCACAAATCGGGCACTTTCCAAGGGCTCCAAAATGCATACGGTCGGCACTGACATATGATCAAAGGGAAGGTGCAAGCATATGTCAAAGATGGCCTTGCACCAGAAATCCATCCTCACAACTTCAATAGAAACACACAATGACAATCTGAGACACTAGGTTCAAGTTTGATCGTGCTTTCACTGGGTAACAAATTTACTTTAAAAAGGCACTTTAGTATACCTTGAAATTTAAAGGCACTTTAGTATACCTTGAAAGCTCCATTTGAAGAATATATATACTTTTATATGTATACATTTGATCTCTTTCCACCACCACCAATGTAACATGAAGATTGTAACACAGGATTCAATTAGTCACCATCACCAATGCAATATGAATATTGTAACACAGGTTTCAACAATTAGTTAAACTAAAAGTTAGAATTAGAGAAGTGAGTTTAATTGTGAAAGAGTCGAAGAGTTAGATTAATAACGGTTGAGCCTTATGGATTACATGTGATGAAGTCTTTAGAATAGTTGGCAATCTTTCATCGTAAGGAACTAGAATCTAGAGGGTGCGTAGTTTATTTGGCCATATTTAGCCAAAGGATAATCAAAGATCTTCATAGTTGACTTAATCCACAAGGGTTATCCAAAACAAATTCTTCTTCTTGTTATGAATGTATTTTGTTGTATTTTATTTATGTTGCATTGCTCATATGCATGACAAATGGTATCAAAGTTAGGTTATCTATTGCATGAGACTATAATGAAGACACTCACATGAAAGGTGAATCAAGTGTGGATGGATCCATTAGCATGAGGGAATGACTTGAGAAGTAATAGGTGGTCACTATTTAATAGATATAGTGATAAAGAAGCATAGAGTTGTGAGCATGAATGAAAAATCTATTGCTCTAATGTATGATCTAGAACCTAAGGGTTTGAAGGAAGTGTGAATGTTTCTAGGTCTCCTAGATTGGACGAAAAAGGCTCAAATCTGAAGTTTACTAGCAAGTACATTGTTGTAAAGAAAGTGCTAGACTAATCACAAACATGTCGTGTCACACATTGGCTAGCAAGTTACAAATTATGATAATGTTTGGGTGGTGGAGAAAGACATTGATATGTAGCTCGTAGTTCCTTCTCAGTGGGTGTGTTGTGTCAATAATTGTATGTCAAAGTGAATGATTATCAAGTAGACATTGTGTCTCTATAAATGAGCCAAGAAGGGATGGGTATCGAAGATATATACTACATCAAGGATAGTCAAGTAGTAGTTAGCAAATATATGAAATCATGGAGAGGGAGTGGTGAGAGCCCTGGTGAGAACCTAAAAAGTAAATTGAAAAATTTAGGCTCTACTCAGTGGTTGATTTAAAGATTGATAATGAGAGGATGGAGGAGATATGAAATGGTAAATTGGTTACATAGTGTGTTGTAGTGATTATAAATCTATGGTGGCCATAGAGCAATTCGAGTGCATTTCAAACTTGGTGGAATTATGCATTTTGGGTAGACAAAAATGAAGGGTGAATTTGCATTAAGAATGTAGTGAGTGGACTGATGGAGACTAGGGTTATTAACCAGGAAATCTAGCTAGATTTCCTAAAATATGGGAACCTCATCTTCACGGAATGCTTGTGAGAGTGGACAAACTAGGAGGACTATCAACAAATACCATCTTTGCATGATAGAGATCAATTGTGCACTTCTTGTGGAGAATTATGAAGATGGAAATATGGACAGGAAATGGAGGCCCTCATGGAGCAAATGAGGAAGAAACAAATGATAATAACCATTACCAAATTCATGGACGTCGTTGGGAGACTGATAGAGAAGTTTGATCCACTATTATTAAGGAGTTAGGAGTTTGTAAGTGACTAGATATAAAGTTATTTTTTTTCTCCAAGTTCTAAATCCTATCCTTAGGCAAGTTCATTTCTCAGGGCTTGTTATAAGCCTTGTGAGGCATGCATGTTCTAACATGGTAGTGCATGAAGTTATCCCTCTCAAGCATAAAGAGAGTGTAGGATCAAGTTGAGGAATGGACCACTTAGATAGTTACTAGCATAGTAGGTGTACTTGTATTCTAGTTTGATGTTCTTGAAGATGTTGAATCTTTGATTAGAAGGGGAAATGTGTAAAGTAATCCCAAAATTTGAGATGGTTTATACCAAGTTATCAATAAGGAGGCCATGTATCTACATGGACATGAGAATTTGGATGAGGCATAAGTAGTTAGCTCAATATTTCAAAGATTTTCAAGTGGAAGACGCATCATGAGGTTGTGCAACACATGGTAGAATATAAGCATGGAAAAGTGAGAGAATGGTAGCATTTGTAATTTCCTAGAGTTTTGGAGGTAATATCAACAATTAAAAAAACAAAAAATACTTTGTAGATGAATTTTTTTTAAACTAAATGTAAATGAGCATATGATTATAAGACCTAGTTAGGCATATGTATGTTGGTAAAGTTTAGAATGATAGGGGGCATGTGGGATTCCGAGATACCTTAGTTATAACCCTTGACATGTGCTGGATCATGAAAATTTTCCCAAGTAAATTTTAAAGGAGGGAATGTTAGGTTAACCTTGACTGGTGCATGAGTCAAAGAGTCTTAGGTCTATAATCATGGATTTTAGGGTAATCATTTTAGCGTCCTATGGTATGCTACCCATAGTATTGCATGTAACAAAGCCTATAAATAGGTTTGATATCCTCTAGTGTAAGGTGCTCAAAGTAAGTGAGTATTGGGCTCATTTGGTTGTTACATTAGCTAGGTTTAGTCAAGAGTAATCAGAGATATTTATCACTAGTTTTTCCCACAAGGGTTTTCTAGGATAAATATCGTTATTGCTATGAATGTATTTGTTTATATTTAATTTATCTTGTTTGACTCATATTCCTAATAACTTATGCAAACACAATATTGTATAAAATATAAGATTTGGAGTAAAATCCTAAATATTTTAGGAAAATCAGCTTAAAAAGGATAAGAAACACGACATGTTTGATAAAGGAGTAAATTCTAAACTAAAAAAATCAAAGAGGAGAACCACCACATCAACTAAATTTTGCAAAGCCTCACATAAGAATATTAAATGGATAAAATTTGAATATCAAAGATGAATTAAATGAACGAAATTTGAATATGAAAGATGAAACTTGTACATTACTAGTTTTGGCAAAACTCATATCCTTATTAGACACAATTCAAACCATCAAATAAAAAATATGACTTTTTCAATGAACAACGGTATACAAAAATGAAATGAAGGATAGAATCTCAAGAGTCTCAAGAAGGTCAACTCAAGAAGATTAAGAGATACTTAAGTTCAATAGAGTAAATTGAAAGAAACGACATGTAAGCATAATGATTGGGCTAAATTTAAATACTAAAGATGAAGCAAACACTTACCATCTTATTTTGGGGGTTTATAGCCTTTCCTAATTTTTGGTTTATCTAAAGTTTATATGCATAAGATTATTTTGGTTATAGGAATGATATGTGATAGTTAACTCTTTTTGACAAAACCATGTTGCTTTTATATTTGGTTTATCTAAAATTTATATGCATAGGATTTGTTGTTTGGTTATGTTAATGATATCAAATCACTTTGCTCTTATTTTTGGTTTATCTAGAGTTTATAGGCATATGATTTGTTGTTTGGTTTATATCAATAATATCCTAGAAAAATATGATAGCTAACTCTCTTCTTTGAGAAAAACCATGCTTCTCTTATATTTATACATAAGAACCCCAACAACTTGACCTTAATCTTAACTTTAAGCATCCAATATTGCCTGTGTTATTTCACTTACTTTTGAGTCGGAATTAATTTATTGGGAGATTCACTTAATTTTCATTGCTAAAGTGCCACTCTCTACAGTCAAACATCTTGAAGTCAAAGTTTTGAGTCGGAATTAATTTATTGGGAGATTCACGTAATTTTCATCACTATAAGTGCCACTCTCTACAGTCAAACATCTTGAAGTCAAAGTGCAATTTCAAAGATGGGTAAAATACAGTTTTTTAATTATAATTCAAATATAAGTATTATTTTTCTTACAGAATTCTCAACGGCTGAAAAAAAAAAAATCCATGACACGTTTGTATTATATATTCTCCATCATCTTATTGGTCTTGCTCTTTCTACTCTGTCATGGCTTTTATATCAACTATATCACTTTCTATTAATTTCATCATTCTTTTTCTTGGTTTCAAAACCTATTTAATGTTAAGAATAGTGTTAATATTAAACTAAAACTGAGATGGGATGGCACGAAGATAAACCCAAGGTGGTTTAATAAATTAAACTAAAACTAAGGTGAGATATAGTCTTTGATTATTGTTTTCTTAATTTTAGTTAAGTATTTTTTTTTCCAAGGATAATGAATAATTTCGTCTATAATGCTATTAGTTTAATCTTAACTCAAGATTTACTAAAAGTTTCAAGTTTACACTCATGGTTTTTCTATACATAGTTTTTGTGACGCACAATATGTTATTCATAACATTATATGTAATGAAGTTAATAAATAGGTTTGGAATCCTCTATTTAAGATGTCTGAAGGTGAGTCATGAATGTTTACTTAGCTACCTTTGCCAGGTTTAATTGAGATACTAAAGAATATCTTTTGGTTGGTTTCTTTCGAAAGGGTTTTCCAAGATAAATCATGTTTTATAATTTGTATCTTGTTATTGTTATTAATTATTTCTCTCGCACATTTTAATCCTTTTCACTTGTGATCATTAGTTTTCAAACACTTTTTTCCATTCCCATGTGATTTCATCACCCTTCTTGTGAGTAAGAATGTATTTTTAATAAATCTATAGTTATTTTTTGGTTACGCCATTTTAATGTTTATTCTTCTGTATTTAGGGGTGAATTTATCTCTTTATGCTAACTCCTAGAAAATCATAAGAAAATACTTCAAGTAGGTTCTGCAAATAGAATTGTTGTAGTACTCTTAGTGTTCTTGCAACACCCTCATCGCCATAACACAAAGTGCTACAACATTGTTGTGTTTCAGCAACTCCCGCATGTTGTCACAACATCACTAAGACCCATTATTGCAACATCCTTGTATTGTTTTAACTCACTTTAACACATTGCTACAACATTCTTGTGACCTTGTTGCTACAACACGATGTTGCATCATGTTTATTGTTGCAACACACCCTGAAACTAATGCTACAACATCCTTTTCTCTATGGTATAGCATTCTCATCCTGTGCTACAACTTGCATCAGGTTTGATGCTACAACTCACCTAGATACCATTGTTACAATATGTTGACAGTGAGTTGTTGCACATAACTACTGCAACTCCTAAGTAGCTTGAATTGTTTAGTAGTTGGTCAACCTCCACCTGTCAACGGTCAATTACCCTGAAACTTGTGTACCCAACAAAGGAATGAAATAGGGATTGGGGATCATCTATTAAAGAGAAGATCACCACATCAAGAAAGTGATCCATCTACCGCCTGTCACACAACTGAGAGAGTCAACATTGTTTGGTATTTTGTATCTTTTTGGAGAAATCATTATTACATAATGAAACATCCAAAGAATATGAATATTTTCTTGGTTGTCCTTCAATTCCTTGCATGATTTAAGATAGTAAGAAATAGGTATAAAAACCCGACCCCACTCGAGCAATGAGGGGGAGAGATAGAGAGAAGATACAAAGAAACTCTTTGATTGTAATATGCATTCTAACTTCTTTATATAAGCTCATGTCTCATTACGATTTCATCTGCTTGAATGGTGTGGTGATTAATTAGTGTTCCATTACTCTCATAAATATTGTTTCATCTAAGGAGTTCGGGCTCCCTCCTTGTTATAGACCATCTTTTCACATCTGATTAATGGACCTCCTAATAGGATCAATCAACATCTTATTCTCCATTATTATCATTTTTCACAAATCCCTAAGCATGTCTCTTTCATTCCCCAAAGTTTCTACAACACCCTCCTCCCACATCTATCCAAGTAACTGGCCAACCGGAATAAGCATGTGATAAAAAGTTACTATGATATGATTTGACCTCCTAAGTCACCTTAAAGAAGTAGAATCGATAGAAACACACCATACATACCTTCCACATTAGCAACAAGGTCACAAGAAACCATCCCAACCTCTTAGGTAACTAACTCTTCGGTCCCACTGAGTTTTTAGACCAACTAACCCCTAGATGCTCCCATGATATGGGCATGCATGCATCCAGAGAGCTCTAGATGCTCCCACGACATGGTGTTGCAACATCTAGGGCATGGAAAATTTTAGGGGCTAATATTCATAGGTGGGATAATTTTCCATGATTTTTCCAAAAAAAAGATTCGCTAATTTCCATTTTTTATAAAAATGATTCACCCAAATTTTACAATATAAAATTATTTTACCTTAAAATCACCAATATAGAGAAATTATATATAAAATCATTATAAATTTGAATAATTTTACAAATACATCAACAAACATTTTATAGTTTGCATATTAGGGACTAGTGAGATTTGTGAATGCTTTTAAACTTCAAGATATTTTTCTATCCTTAAAATTTTCCCTAATCCAAGGACTATTCTGATCAGTGTTGCGCAAGCACCCGAGATTTGAGCCACTTTTTCAAGCCCAGAGCCCCAGTTACTGCCCATAATTCAATGATACCTTCAAAAGTGAAAGATAACAATTGAATGATGATACAAATGCAATTACTTAAATAAGCCCTTGATTGGACCCCTACTAGCCATGACAGGCATTTCGTCAAACATATCACAAATATGCAATTTACAGAAGCATATTTATCTGAGAATCGCTAAGAAGCATTGATGCCTTAACACATTAGCTACAGTTTCATCCATTAGGCCATACATATATTGTTCATTCATATACAAGTAAAAACATGACGGGATCCATACATAGCGATTATCATAATACATAGTCATAACCAACATAATAACAACAGAAATACCAAGGAAACAATAGTCATATAATCCACATATAAACCAGTACAATAATCATGAGATAACAAGGAAAAATAGCCTCATATTAATCATCCAAAATCCAACCTAGTATGGGACTACCACGTTCCACCTGACCATAGACATGGCTAAGCCCAATATTTCTTCAGCCTATAACCCCCATGTAATACTCCAAACATGAATGTGGGATCTCATAAAAGACATCAATCAAATACATCCAGGGCTTCGAGAGGCCAAACCACCTCAACCTATGAAACAGTGATTCCACCTCATGGTCAGACATCACAAAGTCATCATCAGATTGGTCTCTACTAAGGCCTTCCAGGGCTCTAAAGTGTTTGTTCCAACTTGGCTTCCAAGACTAGTAACTCAACCCACGACTTCTACAAGGCTCTAGAGCGTTTGTCCAACCAAGGCTCTAGGAGTAGTAACTCAACCCAGAGCTTTTTCTAGGCTTCCAAAGCATTTTTCCAACAAGGGCTCCCGAGACTAGTAACTCAACCCACCAAGGGCTTCCAAAGCGTTTGTCCAACCAAGGCTTCCAGAACTAGTAACTCAACCCAAGCTATTACAGGGCTTCAAGAGCGTTTTTCCAACCAAGGATCCAGGACTAATAACTCAACTCAATCTGTTACAGGGCATCTAGATCATTTATCCAACCAAGGCTCCAGGAAGTAATAACTTAACCCAAGCTAAAGGAAACGTGAGAACCAAGAAAAAAAAAAGAAATGAACCCACAACACCATGGCTATCTAGGAAATGCCAAGGCTAGGAAAATCCACTATCAATCTAGGCAATCCTCCATGCCATTGACATACCATGACCAAGAAACCACATGCATGTGTCATGCATGCCAACACTAGTGAGGAAAACATACATGCAACTCAATACCTACAGTCAAAACCCAATGTAGCTGTTGATCTCGATGTCCTCTTGCACTTTCCTGCTCTTCCTTTGCCTTCTAGATCCAAAACTCCAAGTATGCCACACTCCTCCAAGAGTGTTCCAAGAAACTCTAAGTGTCTAAGAGTATGAGAAAGAGAGAGAA
Organism: Pinus tabuliformis; assembly: GCA_031772625.1. Lineage (NCBI taxonomy): Eukaryota > Viridiplantae > Streptophyta > Pinopsida > Pinales > Pinaceae > Pinus > Pinus tabuliformis. The sequence goes on along the minus strand of CM062816.1, from coordinate 1,492,438,769 downwards.
TAGAAAAGAGATCTACCAAAACCTATCAAAATATAACCAATTGATCGTCAGAAGCTTTTTTGTTAACAAGGCCTCTATTTTCTTCATTTTCCATTATTTTCCTTCATTTTCCTCCTCACATGCAACCTGTGACCTTTCACCTTCCATTTCTCTTAATTTCCATTATTTCATAAATAGAATGCTAATTAATGCCTATTTTCCTTTCCAAAGCCTTTGACTGAAATGAAAATCCGCTCAAATGTTTTTTCCCACCATTAAGCTTGGAATACGTGTCCCATGACCGTAGTATTATATATTTTTACATGGATTTTTAACCAAGGTTGTTACAGCTTCTGCTCTTAACTGCATCATCTGAGCCAGTTTTAAGACCAGCACACCCTGGCCTCTTGCTGGATAACATTCACCTACAGGTTGCTCCACTATGGCCTGCATTTATCACCTACAGGTTGCTCCCCTTTGCACCTATGTTGGCTCTTGAAATTCGCAAAAAAGAGAAATTTTGGAAGCCTCCTTTTCCATAAGCTTTCAGAATTTGTTACAACCATTTACCTCATATAAAACATTCAGATCATATCCTACCCTACTTTGGAGCTTCCATCCCTTATCCTTTGATCCCATCCTCCCATCAAAGGTGGATCTAAAAACTTAGATTGGTAATTGGATAAGAACTCCCAACTTACCCCACTCCTCTATATATTTACAACCTTCCATATGCAAGGGTTGGCTTTTGAAGAGTTATTTTACCCTTATGTTGTTGTGGTGAGAGGTTTCATACCATGTATTTAGGGAGATTGGAGATGCACATTGTGACAAGGAAATGACAAGTCAGCCTGCAAGAGCTTTTCTACAAGATCAACACCTATCTATGGTTGTAAACTACTTCCATTTATATTAACACAAATAATTCTTTGTTTTCCTATATGTGATGTTGTTATTTCATATATTTCAATACCATGTCAATCTAATGAATATAGTATTTAGTTGATACTGGATAGATTTCGTAGTTTCTTGGCTTGTGTTATCTAACTGTGTAGGTTCTAATTTTGGGAATCAAAGATGGAATTGGAGCATCGAAGCTAAAGAAGGGGTGAAGCCCATGACAGATTCCAGGTAGGTTTCATTCCATCATCTATTTACCTTAAGAAAAACATTGTGTTCCTTGTCTCTCTATTTTTCTATGTTAGCCACAAATCCTAGGGGAGATACTTTTGTCTACAATCATAAATCTCGTATAACAAATTAGCGACTCTGCTAGGGAACAACATATTCCCTTGGTGGTTCCTTGTCCATTGTGTTTTATTACCTCTTTGATATACCTTTTCATTTTTACCCAACGAAGAAAAAACCTAGGAAGTGATTTCATTGAGTCACTTTTGCAATTTTTGTGTCGGAATCCTCTATCCCTGGAACAATGCTCCCCCAGCACCCTTGAGATAGTGTTGCATCTCACTTGGGCCCACTCTATACCAGGGTTTCAAAGCATTGGTACCTCTTCTGCACCAGCATTGGCCCTTGTTTTTGCACAAAAATGGACCTCATTTTTTAGTGTCTCTTTGATCAGCTTACTTCTAGCTGACCTTCCCTCAGTCTTGAGTGTCTTCTGGTCTCTGTAAAGCATCCATTTGGTTTTTATTTATGTTTGATTGTCTTTGGTAAGGATTCGTTTCAATTTTTCTTTGTTCTTATCACTAGGTCTCTTGCAAACTAATTTGTTTGCTCATTGGTCGCTTGGATGAATTGTTGTTCTAGTCGTCATTCTGAAAAGTGTATTTGAATCAGTGATTAAACTTTTTCATCTTAGTTTTCCTCATTTCGAAAATTAAGTGTTTTGGAAAGAAAAATATTTGCTTTTTGTATCTAGGGTTTTATGTGTGAAATTGTGTGCTTTGGCTTTCATTTTTGCATAAATAATCCCCCTCAATCATCTGAGGGGTTGAATTTTTTTTAGTGTTAATCGTCTTTGAGTGTCATCTCTTTTGTTCTTTGAAATTTTCACCTAATTCTAGTTTGTGCCCTATGTTCATGAAATCTCATATCACGTTTGATTTCATTGGAATCCTCTTGTGTTTTTTTTAAAGAATTCTCATTTTCCCAATAAGAAAGGAAATTGTGTATAGATTACATTTGCATATTTTTCGGGGAATCATGCATAGATTACATTGCATGGTTTGGCATATTTTAATGCTTTGAATTGAATTGGAATAGAGAAATTGAAATATCTAGTTAGGAAGCTCTTGTTCATGGCATCATAGTTTGCACCTCTTCCCTACACTAGATAGATTTCATCAAAATTGAAAAGAGTTATTTTTCTCATATTAGTTGCATCATAGGTGTGTTAAGGTGACATCGAATTTCGAGCCTTGAAATTGAAATATAATTCAAGATAAACTCTAAAATTCTCCTTAATTAACCTAAGGAGAATTTGTAACATTAACACAAACATTTAGAGGTCTAGGCTAGAGACTTGTTCCGACATTGTTAAACGTAGGATTTGTCGATTTTTTCCAGCGTTGCATCCCACGGGTGAAATCGCATTCCATGTATGTTAGTGTATAAGATATTTCTCCACGTACCTTTGGGTACATTAGATGGTGCTCCACACACGTAAACTATATGGGAATGGTCTCAATGAACGGTAATGCATTAAACAACATTACTATGGACTGCACTCCCATGTATCGTCGAGTATATTTTAGGTGTCCTCTATAGGTTTCTATCCATCCTTAGGTAACCAAGTCTACCACCTTGTATATTGTGATACACCGAACACAACATTCAGGGACATTGGTTTCCATATGTTAAGGCCTTGCTTTGCCAAGGTGTATATTTCAATTCACGGTATCTTGATAAACCTTTATGCCTAGCTACCCATTTGTTTTGTTTGTCTTTAATTTCTAAAATCAATTAATACACCATGGAACAACATCCTCCCTGTGGAACAACTCCTTAGTGGATCGTAGGTTGACACTAATGGCAACAGTTCCAGATTCTACCAATCAAGGGAACCTCTTTGACAAGAATCTTGGTCATTTTCTTTCTTTTGGAAATATTAGTGCTCCTTATATGGCAATGTTGTCCCTTCCTGGATTTATCATTAGTTTTAGAATTTGGTTATTTTCGAAACCTATGGTTCCAAAAGTCCAAACTGCTTCTCAAACAAGTTCTCCTCCACCTAAACAACATAAACCTCATCTTGATCCTAAAGTTGACCCTTTTACTTCTTCACCTATTGTTTCTTCATCCATTTCTTCCTCTTCACCTGGTGAAAGTCTTGATTCTAGTAACCAGGAATCTAAGAAGAAGAAGAAAAGGATGAAGAAGAAGAAGCAAAATAAGCATGGGGGAAACCAAGCAACCATTTCTACGTACACAACTAGTATGGAAAAATCTTCCAATCAACCTTGTAGAGTTAAATTTCCTTGCATGTTATGTAAGGGTTAGTACCTTCTTAGAGACTTTCCTAGTATTCCCAAGGTATTAGAAGTGTGGTCCACAGGCTCACATCGACCTTTTTTGTTAGCTTTTAGAGATCATGCTGGTGAAAAACCCTTAACTAAAGATAGTAAGGTCCATGGGAAAAAGGGTAAAGTAAAATTTCCCTGTAATTTATTGAAGGGAATCATCCCATTCACCTTTGTCCTTGTATGGATGAAGCCTCAAAAGTGTTGGAAAACGTTATAGCTTCTCAGCCTCATCTTTTGGCTGGTTATTGAAAGATTTCTCACAATCCTCCACTAGTTGATGAAGTGATTGATCAGAATCCATCTCCTATCAATACCACTCTTTCTGAATGCGAATCCCATGAGTTTTTTCATGACCAACCATTGGTTGACAAAATGGTTGACTCGATTCAACCTTCAGTTGATCGTACCTTTCCTGCAGAGAGTGAACTTCATACTGCTCAGGTTCTTATTTTCTCTTTAGGTTCCAATGAACTGGGGGATAGTTCTCCCATTCCCATGACATAGGAAGGAAATCCTCTCGTTCCCATAGGGCTGGAGATAAGTTCTCCCATTCCCGTAAGACAAGGGTGAAATTATCCCATTCCCACGACACCCCCTCCAAGTAGGATGGTGACTTACTTTGATTGGAGTCGACTGATAGGATATCATCTTCCTCCTTACATGCCCTTCCAAATCATGGTATGAGATTATAATGTGGTTGTACCTAGCACAATCATAGATGAAGGTGCATATGTTACTATTATGTCCTCAACTACTTTGTAAGCTTTAGGTTCTCCATAGCTTGTGCCCGTTATGCAGAATCTCTTGATTTTTAATAGAGTAACCAGTCAACCGTTAGAGATCCTTCCTAAGTTTCCTATTACTTTGGTAGGAAAAACTATCTATATAGATGTGCTGGTAGTCCAAGGCACTTTGTATTTAATTTACTCCTTCTGCGTGACTATGTTTATGTCGTGGGAGCTATTGTCTCTTCACTCTTTCATGTGATGTGTTTCCCACATGATGGAATAATCATGGCTATTGACCAACTTTTGTTCTTGGTCCTAATTTGACTCCCAATCAAACAACTTCACTAAATGATCCTTATATGTAAGCTGTATCTCCCCTGCCAAAGATTAATTATATGACTATGTTGTCTCAGGTTAAGGATGAGTTTGCTGCCATCGATGTGACTGTCTCAGATGGAGATATGGTAAGTATTTACTTGAAAGGGTTCACTGACGAATGGAATCCCTCCAACAAAGGGATCATTGTCAGGGAGAAGCTACCAGACTGGGATAGGTTGTGGTATGACTTCATTCAGGAAGAGTTGCGAGACAAGTATCTTCAATCGAAGCAAAAAGATTCAGATGATGATGTGGCACTTACATCAAGAATGAAGGGTAAGCACAAGAAGGACTTGAGTAAATTCATGTGTTTCAACTGTGGCGAGATGGGTCGTTTTTCATTGAGATGTTCGATGAAGAAGAAGGGAAATGATGAAAATAAGAAAGGAAAGTAGGCCTCCAATGTTATCGCTACAACAGAGATGGATGATATCTTCAAGAGATTGGAAGAGGAGGACTTTACTATGGTTTCTCATTTCTTGGAGAGTACTATCACTAAGGATAGATGGTACGTGGACAAAGGTGTGACGAAGCATATGATAGGGTCACAGGATGTTTTTAAGACTCCATCTGGATGGGACTTGAAGTTGCACAAGGTGTTGGGTGATAAGATTCAGTTGGAGATCCGAGAATCAAGTGTTGTTGCATTCAGGATGGAGGCAAGATGTATAATGCGGGTCTAGGATGTATTGTTTTTATAAGGACTCAAATATAACGTGATTTCTATCTCGATGATCGAGAGGAAAGGGTTTGAGATATTGTTCCAGGATGCGAAGGCAAGACTCAGGCTCAGAGGCTCTAAGTCCACTAGGATTGTACTCAGAGTTAGAGAGCATGGTCTTTACAGGTTGACGACCAAGCTTGTGTATCATGGAAAGAAGCATGTGGAGCAGGTACAAATTCTATAGAAGCAAGAGCAAGTGCAGGTGCAGAAGCAAGCTTAATAGGAGAAGGTACCAGTTCCCGAGAAGAAGGTACACTTTCCTGAGAAGATCCAGGTTCCAGAGACTCAGAGGGAGTATAGTTCCAGAGGGAACTTGCAAATTCAAAGGGAGACTCTGCAACCTAAGAAGAGCACATGGTTAGTGGTGAGAAAGGGTGCTCCTACAATCTCCAAGAAGGAATCATGGAAAGAGTGGAAGACGTTACAAGATAAAAAGAAGAAGCAGGTTGCTTCCACAAATGACAGCGGCACTTCAGAGAAGGGTGTAGATCACCATATAGGGATTGGTACAATAGTGAGCGCCAGGAGTTGGGCAAGTGTTGCAAGTAGTGATGAAGATGACGAGATACTTCCTAGTATTGGAAGTACCTCCCTCACTAAGAGGGAGTGTTGATTTGTGTAGCTTGGGAGATACTCCAAGCCCTATGGTTCAAGGTTTGGAGGGAAAAGCACCCCAAGGGTAGCTTGTGGGCTTGGAACCCAAGTATGGGGTTTTGGAACCCATCATGTTTTGGGGAAAAACCAACGCATTGAAAATCGTTTGAAACTGAGTTTCCGTTTGGGAGAAAATGAATTTTGAAGTTGACATAATTATTATTGGATTTTTCAAGTAGGCTGGCTTGAAGAAAAATTGAAAATACATGTCTCTTCATGTGATTCGTTGGAGGCATTAAAGGCTATAAATTAAGGATGGATTGGAGTCATTTGAAGCATCCATATTCAGAAATACATCTCCTAGATCAACTTTGAAATTTCAATGGAGAAAAAAGAAGGTCTAACTGTAGCAAAGGGAGCAAAAGGATAGCGTGGGAATTTCTATTGAGAGGTCGAGTTGTTGTAGGGACAACGAATCTGTTTTAGGGTCAAGACAATGTTGTTTAAGGGTAAATTTAGGGTTGTCCTTATTACAAATTGTTGGGCAGAAGAAGCTGAGGAGCAGGGGCATATGTTGGGTTGTTTTATTGACTGTTGGCAGTGTTTTTAAGGAGGGTCAAAGCCACAACTTGTTGTTGTGCTAGACCACAAACCATAGCCAACAAAAAAGGTTGTTCCCTACCTGTGTTAAGGTGAACAGGAGGTTGAAGGGGTAGCGTGTGAGTGGAGGAGCCTATCCAAGGAGGACCGTAGTCCAAAAGGTGATTGGAGGCTGACTGTGTAAAGGGTTAAGGGTTGAAGGTTGTGCCCTAACCAGAGTTACAGGTACTATAGACAAGTGTGAAGTGACAACAACATTTGTGGGAGGTGTTGGGTCCATGTTTTTTGACCAGTTTTGGATCAGTTTATCTAGTTGCCTGTTGGAGCCAATTGTAAGGCATTCTAGAGAGGGGAGTTGTCTTCCTAAGAGTAGATTCAATGGTAAAGTATTGAGTTTCATAGAGGTGGTTGGAGGGCAACGTGTTGATAGCCCAAAGTAGCCCTAGAGAAGCTATCTTGAAGGACAAAGAGCAGTTGAAGGTTTGGTGAAGATGGGTGCCAAAGTGCAACACTTTGCAGGACAAAAGTTTTTGCTAGCGTGGCAGTTTAGAGCTCAGGAATTGGCTAATCCAAAGAGCAATTGATGAGCCCGTGTTCATTGTAGCAGACATGACTTGCAGTAGTGATAAGAGGCATCCCTTTTGGATTCTCGATGTGTAGATGCCTTCATGGACTGAGGCATTAGTAGTGAGCAGTATAATGTGATAGACTGACAAGACAAGATATGACATAGAAGTGTTGCAACCAAGTTTGTCATTGTATCTTGTAACCATAGACTGTTGTAATTTTGATATTTGGATTAATATAATGAAGATTGGTGATTGTACATTATTGTACAATTTTGTTTAAAACTGTGTATATTGTGCATATGTGATTTACTGCTTTATATATCCACTGTGCAAATTAGTTGAGGGTTGAGATTCTTAGTTTGGTGGCATCAGTGATTTTAAGACTCTAACCTAGACCCAAAGTCATGGAAATTCAACTCTAGGGACATAGGATATACCTCCATTCTTACTTTCCAAAAGGCATAATTGCCTCCATCAAATACCGGTACCTGATTTGAGTAAACTTCTTGACTCTCTTGCATATTCATAATTCATTAAGGATCTACCTTATAGTGGTTAAATTGTTACTGAAGGATCTTTTCTCTGATACCAATTGTTGGAACAAGGAATTATTGAGGGGGGTGGGGCGAATCAGTAATTTAAGAAACTATTAATTTTATTTTCTTACTATACTTATAGTTCCTTCTTATTTTCTTTCATATCTGAGAACATTCATTCATGAAACAATAAATATATAAAATTTCAGATACACATACTCAAACAACGATCTCATGAGAAACACACATTTAACGCAATATTTTCACGTGTAAACCCAAAGGGAAAAAACCACAAATTTGTTGTTTGTTTTATGATGTAATTTAAGCACCAACTTAATTACATATATTTGTTTGTGAGAACCCATTCAATGGAGGCACCAACCCCCTCTATTTTGCAAGCCCCAACTTTCCAAGAGGCACCAACCTCTTAATTATTCAAGCACCAACTATTGATCTAAAGATGATCTGAGGTTGTCATTGATGTCAACCCAAGCAGCACTAGGGGCTACCATGATCTTGCAAGGAATTTTGACTTGAAAAATTACTCTATTTTGAGTCAAGGATCTTCTAGATGGATTCTACTCGTTGAGATGTTTTCGTTGATATCTAGCATGCCAAGTAATTCTTCACGGTTTGAGAGATATTCATGTTTGAAGTTAGTAACCCCAGTTAGCGGGCTAAAACCCTATGGGGTTGTGGCATGGCACTCATAATTGGTTTTTTTCATTGAATATTCAATAACTAATAATATTTTAAGCTCCTAAAATCACTCCAAAATTCTCTATAGAAGCCCCTCTCAACTCTATAAAAAGAAATCTCATATATCCTCCAAAAGTAGTGATTGCGGAATTTTCGCTATAACTTCATTTCTATGAAGTCTTAGATTCAGAAATGAAAACCCATTTGATTCATAATCTTGGTGAACATCATGACCAAATTTTAGATCTTGGTTCGTTATATTTAGGAGATATGATCTGTGGAAGTTAGGGTTTTTGCAGGGTCACGAATTTCATCTCAAAGAAGTGACCTTGGGAAAATTGTCATAACTCTCTCTTTGAGAAGAGGATTGGAATTATGTAAGAAGTGGTGGATAGTGCACGGACTGTCGTTTTCTATATATCAATTTCAAAGTCGAAGGAGGAAATAGTGACACGCGACATGTCGTACAAGTTCGCTCTACTGACCTAGCCCATAATTAGGTCATTGTGAGAGATTAGGCATAACTTTGCCTTGAAGGGTCCAAATCAGGTCAGACTTGTGGCATTAGAAAGAAGACTCATAGGGTTACTACAAGACCAAATATCACATATTGGGGATCTGAAATCACAGAGATAAATCAAATTAAGTATCGTGCTTCTACAAGGCAAGAAAAACTAAATCAAGTGTTGTCAAGGGGTGCAAAGGACTAGACTTTCTAGGGCAGCAAAGAGGAAGGTGCAACAAAATGATGCATCAAAGGTAAGCTACATGTAAGTATATTTTTTATATGCATGTTCATCTCTTAATTGCATTAGGTTATTTGTATTCTAATTTGTTGCTTTTGTTTAGCACTGACATATGCTCTATAGGATGAGGTAAGTTTTGCTATTATCATGTCATGGGTATTTCCTTGAATACTTTTTGCAGGTATTATATATTCATCAAGAGAAGACTCAATGCATAATCTAAAATTCTGAAGAGTGAGAGAGGGTAGCATGACAAGAGCAGCAATCAAGGTGTAGAACAACAGGAAGAAGTTCACCACATGAAGTCTTTAAGTGGGAAGCACTGCATACCATAATTGTAAAAGTATCATTGTACAGAGTCATTGTAAAAGCATCATTGTAAAAGTTGTACAAGTGTCTATCTGCCAAGAGTTGAAGAGGCAGTGTCGATAGGTATAGGATCATCATTAGGTGGTTGTGTAATATTTTGGGTTATGGTCTAGTGTGTCTTCTTCTTCTACATCATTCTATATCATTGTAAAATGGACCATTTTCCCTGGTACAAGAGTCCATTCTTTTATTCTTCTATAGGGTGGGTGGGTGGTGCTAGACGGGTGCATGAAGTCACCTACATGTTGGAGCCTGTGAACACTTTAGGGTGGTAGGGTGGTGCTAGGGTGAGTTGTAGCTCACTGGGTATTGGGGCATCCGTTCAGTTGACTACTAAAGAATCTCAGGTGCTGGAGCGTCCATCCAGTGGGAGTTGGAGAAGAATGCTTTTCTAGAATTCTAGGAAGTCGTTTCTTTCATTTCAGTTGGGGCTGAAGATTAAAGAATTTATTAGAAAAGTGTTTTATGCTTTTTGACCTAGAGGGGGTTTTCCACCTAAAATCTTTGTGCCTCGTGTGTTCTTTTATTTACTGTTATTACCGCATAAATGTTAATAATAATTGAAGATTAACTAATGCTCTAAAAGGATTTAAAAGTGTTAATTGCTAAGAAATACTGATTCACCCCCCTCCCCCTCCCCAGTATTTTCCAGCACCAACTTGTCACTCCCACTGTTCTACTATTTCATACAATTTTTTAGACTAAAAACAGAGGAATATAAATTAAAAGTAAAATACCAACTAATGGTTGTCTACAGATTAAAATTCTACACTCTGCTTTCTGAACAGTTGTGGCAGTCCTCCTCTTGCTGTACACAACAACACTTCCTTTGGGGTTTCTCTTCCCTGTCCAGGGCTATCCACTTTTTTCACCACAACACTACCTTTTCAACACTCTACTCTGATGCACTAGCTCACTTCTCTACTCTCTCTCACATATGCTATTACTACCCACCATCTCAAAGAAGGTTCTGAGTTTTGTTCCATTGCAACACTTGTCTCGACGTAGCCATCGTCACCATCAACTCTGACCAAGTGTGTACAATTGCATGACACCCCATTCTTCTATTGTTTCATGTCTTTTCCAGTTCTAACATTGCATTAAAATCATAAGAATTGGTGGTGATCACTTCTCTATCATGGTGTCGACTCTCCATGTTGTGTATTAAATTTCAATCCCCCTTACACATTTCACATAGACTCCCAATGCATATTTATGGCTCACGGAGATCTACCTGTACATCCTCATGGAGCCTTTGTTCTTCATTTATATTTATAATGCGTGCACGGGAGGTCTTTGACCATCATCCTTACTGTTCTGCATTCAAGACTACAAGTGTTGATTCATTCATATTTAATGGCTCCATGTACCATCATATCGGAGCTTTTCATCGCAGTGTTGTGTAATGGTGTTAACACTATGAAACAGTCGATTTCTGACCTCTGATCATGTCCCCTTTTGATTCGAACATTATCGAACTTCCATCATAGGATTGAGCGAAGTGACTGAGGGCTCAACATCAAGGCACGAATACCTCCAGACCCTCAATGGGGGCTATATTTCTTTTGTTAACCCCTTTACATTTGGTTTCATGTTTGTTTCAAACATTGATGCTTAATACCAACGAAGCCCTTTTATCGGGTATTTTTACATGTTTCACCTTATGCCAACAACCATGAATTGTCGATTTCCTATTACCAATAGGCTCCTCTACTAAGCCCTAGCCTTCAGTTCCTTGAATCGTTGCGACCACCTGCTAACCCTCAAATCGGCGAATCCCTAGTGTGGCCAATGTGCCAACCATCACAAACCTCTGATTGTCGACTATTGAAGTGATGTCGTCACCTGCCACATGGCACTTTCTAGTTGGTGACACGTGTCACCCAAATATGGCCCATTAGGCCATCCAAAATGCTAAAAAACACATGCCACATGTCCTTCCATATTGCGACATCATGCTAATGTCAACAACCACTTGGCATTATTGGAACCAATCAAATACCTCCATGTGTCCTACCTAGAGGAGAGAGAAAGAAGCCCGCCATACTTGTTTTTGCAGTGAATTCTTTTGTAAATATATTTTTGGCTCTCCTAACGATTTAACAAAGAGTTCACAATCCCCAACAGTTAACTTTATTGACATTCACGGAGTTGAGGTTAACACTTTTAAAAGCGCTAAATGCCAATCGCCAAAATAGCCTAGTCCTTCGACATTGTGATATCGCTAATCACTAATCAGTGATTTGAAATTGTTGTGCGCTACTCCTTAGGACCTCCAAACACTAATATGTGATTTGTCAAGACCTTCGATTGGACATGTGTTAGAAGGACACCAAACCAATTTCCTTTGCATTCTCTTTTGGAGAGACAAAACTTCAAGTACCTCTAACTTTTGATCTAGAAGTCCATTCTAGGACTTCCACATACCATTGGAAATCTTATTCTGAGCACCATCCAATGGAGGGGATCTAATTTATCTTTGAGCCCATATGCTACCTCAATGAGGACTTCAAAATCTATGCATAACTGAAAACACAACCACAAAGGCATGAATCCTAATCATCAGTTGAGCCTTGTTTGTCATAAATGGCAACACTTACATAGCTAGCCACACACATACCATCAAATGTCCAATAGGATTATGATTTTTTTATCCAGGGCCTTAAATCATGAAATCATCACATTAACATAATCTATTTTTTTTGTTATATGTGATGTAAAATCAAATTAAAATGCAAAATATATAATATTTTCACTTTTCATGCTTTTGGAATGTTATGAAAGGAGTCAAATGAGTTATTTTTCTTTTCCACATGATATTGATAATGAACGGTATTCAACCAAGTTATTGTAACAAAGCCTATTTATAGGCTAGTAATCCTCCATGGTAAAGTGGGTGGGTATATGTTTTCATTTGTGGATTTAATAAACCTACTAATCCTTTCCTCATGGATTTCCCCGATATTTTGCTAGGTTTTCCACATAAATGTCTAGTATATTATTGGCAAATTTTGTAATTTACTCTACATTCTAATTTGATTTTGACCTATGTTTTTGACTAAAGACTTGTATGAGAGCTGCAAGTTTTTGTTGCTATTGGTGTAAGCTAGGTCTATTGAGAAATATGGAGACAACTGCAATGAGTAATATGGAGAAGTTTAACATGGCCAATTTCACCCTATGGAAAGCATAGATGGAGGGTATATTGATTTTCAAGGATTCGTATTTGTTGGTTAAGGGAATAACAAATAATCCCTCATTGGTGTTGTATGATGCTTGGAATTACTTGATATGAAGGCCATTGCTACAACACTCTAGTACCTAGCAAAGAATTTATGTTTCAATGTGGCTAGTGTGAAGACAACATAAGGACTATTAAAAAAGATGCATGATCTAGGAGAAAAACACAACATCAAACATTTTTTTCTTGATAAATAAGTTGTAAAACCTCAATATGAAGGAGCGTGCTTCAGTTGCATAGAATTTAAATGAATTCAATATAATTACTAGTTGACTTACCTCTATCAATATTGTTTTGGATTATGAGATTAGAGGCATACTACTCATGTGCTCCATGCTATACAACTGGTAGAATTTGATAATATCTATGAGCACTTTAGAACTTGCAACGACCCTCAGGTTTGATGATGTTAATAGATGTTTAATGAATAATGATCTATGATACAAATCAATTTCAAAAATCTTGGGAGGAGAAGCTCTAGCCTTAGCTAATTATGAAAGGAAAATTGAACATAATAGAGAGGGGCATTCAAGATGTAGAGGAAAATTGAAATCAAGAACATGAAGACTTACTTGTTTTCATTGTGGAAAATCGGGACACGTGAAAATACAATGTTGGATCAAAAGAGAGAAAAGAAGGAGAAAAACTTGACAAGCAAAAAATCAAAAGTCAAGTAGCATAACCAAAGTTGGGATCATTATTGTAGTTTGAGAAGGTGACGTTTTATTTAATATTTCAATAGAATAGGTATGTTTATATACTTCTACCAATAGAATTGACTAGATCCTTGGCTCTATGGCATCTCATCATGTAAATCCATGCAAAAATAAGTTTGTTTCATAAAATACAAGTAATTACTATAGAATACATTTGGGAAACAAACACTTTTTAAGCATTATTGAAGTGTGTGATTTTTGAATCAAGGTGAAGGATGAACAATATATCTTGTTGAAATAGGATACACATGTTCCATAGAGGTGTATGAGCTTGGTATTTGTTGGATGATTAGATGATAAAAGCTACTCTACAAGGTTTTGAAAAGGTCACTGGAAAATTAGTAAATGGTCATTAGCCATGACCATAGGATTCAGAACAAGGATCTTGTATACAATAAGGAAAACAATGTAAACACAATTTGTTGCCATTATTGCAAAAGAAGGAAATACAACATATCTATGGCATAAATGCTTGGGTCACATGAATGAAAAAGGCATAAAAATCATTTTTGAAAAATATCTACTTCCAAGTTTGAAATCCTAAAACTTGAACATTGTGAGAATTGTATATATGGTACAAAAGAAAGAGCACAATTACAAGAGGTGGCCATGAAAGGAAAAAGAAATTATTATAATTGATACAGTTCGATGTGTTTGGGCCAATCAATGTTAAATTGAAGGGAATCCTCATAATGTTAAATATTGAGGAGAATCCTCATACTTTGTCACATTCATCGATGATCTATCAAGGAATGTTTAGGTCTAACCCATGAAAAAAAAAAAGGTAAGTGCTTGAGATATTCCAAAAGTTTTATATTGTTGCTAAAAGAGAGATTAAAAAACTACTCAAATGTTTGAGGATATATAATTGTCAAGAGTATTGCTTCAATGCATTCAAGGATTATTATAGTAGGTTTGGAATAAAAGATGAGAAGGTTGTCACTAGTACTCCTCAATGGACTCACACTGAAAAGGGATGAATAGTGCTATCATGGAAAAGGTGAGAAGTGTGTTGTCAAATTCTGAATTGGTAAGCAAATTTTGGGTAGAAGTATTAAGGATAACTTGTTACCTCATCAATAAATCACCTAAAATAGCTCTAGATGGTGTCATTCCCAAAGAAGTTTCGATACGTAAGAAGGTAAATTATTCTCACCTAAAACTTTTTGCATGTGAAGCATTTATGCATATTTCAAAAGAGCATAAAACCAAGTTAGATGATAAATCAGTGGAATGTATTTTTAAGGGATATGTGGATGGTGAGTTGGATGACTATATATGGGATCCAATTAAACACATACTTTTTAGAAGCAGGAGTTTCATATTTAATGTGTTAGAGATGTATTGAAAGGCCTATAGGTGTTATGGAGTTCAAGAAAATTGTTCACAAGTTTGCAAAACAATAAGAAAATATCAACCACTGCAAGAAATTGGCAACCAATTTAGGAACATGATGGAAAAGAAGTGGAAAATGATGGACAACTACAAGATGAAAACTTGTGGTAGTTATTACAAGAGATCCAACTAGAAAACACATTAACATAGCTGGTTCATAGGTCTGCTAGGCCTCATAAGCCCTCACAAAGGTATCTAACCTCAAATTATATTTTGTTCACTCATGAAGAAAACTCATGTTTTCAAGAGGCTTGTTGGTCCATAAACTGTCCTAGATATTCCACTAGTCACAACAAATAATTATACTTAAAAAAAATCCTAAATCTACACTATGAGAGTTTATTTCTATTTAGATTTTTAGATTTGTAAATTAATGTTTATTGTAAATGCATAAAAAATTTAATTATGTAGAAAATAGAGAAAAGTAAAATTAACATCTCACAACCTATGGTTGAAACAATATACATCCTAAGAAACCTTTTTAAGAAAAAAGGAGTTGAAGGTAAAGTAAAAAACATATTAGAGGTGAAGTTGCTCTCCTTATTTTTCTCTAAATAAAAAGGTACAAGTGCACAAATGCTTTCTGTGGACCCTATCCCTCTACCTCTCAACTACTTTACTCAAAGTTATATTAAATAAACGCAAAGATCTATGATCCTCTTGACTTCTACCTAACATAGATCTCTTTGACTTGTACATAACATAGATAGAAAAATTAAAGATTACTCGCCAAGTGAAGAGCGGTATTAAAATATTTTTCAAAATCAACGAGAAGGAGAGTGAAACATAACATCCATTTTCTGAGATGAGTGGAATATATCAATTTGTTACTGTTTCTTGGCGAATATATAGTTTGAACCCCAAAAAAAATGAAGTTTACTGTGGGCTCTCTCCGTTGTAATTTGATTGCAGATTTTGGACTATTTCAATGTATACAACAAAGTCAAATAGTTACTTCACTCATTCATATCCAATTTTATGAATATTTTAGAATCTGTAATCCACTCTTTCCTATCAAATTTTATGAATATTTTAGAATTTGTAATCCACTTAGTATTAGATAAATCTGACTTATATGAACCATAAATCTGACTGATATAAGTAAATTCAAACTATTAACTTCCAATTAAGTTTAAAAAATATTCTGAAATCTAAAATAAGCTTAAGAAATGCTCCTTCAAACAAAAAGTAATATTATGAAATCTACAATCTGCCTAAGACAAATTCCTACAGGGAAAAAAAAAATTCATAGATCAGATTATGAAGAATGGAAATATATGCACTGATCCAACTTTCAGAGATCCATGACAAGAGCACACACTGTAGCATGAGTATAAAGTAGATTTTAATTTACTTCTGATTTCATTTTTTTCTCTATCTTGGCTTTCTAGCAGTACATACCATCGTGCCCTCAACACAGATGCCGAACCCTTTCCGTTTTGGTCATTAGCTTCAAGCATCTTACGCAACTCTGTAGTTTTGACATGCTTCCCTAAATCATCTATGATTGTCCATAATGCATCTGCTTGCTTTTTCAGCTTCAGTTCCAACTCTCCGTCTTCTGCTGAAGATCCTTCTCGCAAATTAATATCTAAATTCTCAGACCTCGTATTTGGCTTTTTACGAGACAATGCTTCACGTTCATCAACCTTACGCTTCTTGGAATCCCTTTTCGGTCGATGTTTTTCTGGAAGACAGAAACGCAAATATGTATTAACATGATTTCTCATCCAAACAATAATACCCCTGCGATTATATTGTATCCGTTTAGGGGCATTCCACTAGTAAATACGATTTTATGAACTATGATACCTTCGTTGGACTTCTGAATGCATGGTTTTGCAATGCTTTGAAGCGATTCCTTATCTTCATCAGTGAGCTTATCCCATCCAGGCATCTTCTCCATTGAACTAGTGCACAAGCCCCTGCCCACAAAGCATTTGGCATGATGCCAGGCTCGCGCTTCCCGACGTTTCTTGGACTGATCTGCTTTTGGCAGGGATGAAATGCGGACCTGCACTGCCCGCAAGTAAATTAGCGATAGAGTAAAAATGGATTGCCATAGAATAGCAGATCACTACTAAGCCTATTGGCGACCAAAATTCAACGTGAATGCAATAGGCCATCTAGATCGCCATTGAACCAAATCACAAGGTTAAAGCAGATCCCAGTGAAAATTCACGAAGTGCCCAGTGATTTGAAAATGTATAGATGAAATTCTTTTTCCCAATTAATTGTTAACATTCATATTATATTTAGAAAGAATTTTTTCCATTCTAATATGACAGCAAAGGATTTATTTTTACTATATATTCTTTTCTAGCATTTGCAAACAAAAACTACATCGCGTAGGGATCCTTAGGCAAGGTGTTGGCTCCTAAGCTGGTTTTACGAAGTCTCGATTTGTGACTGGGAAGACATCCTAGTACACATGATAGATTCTTGACTGGGAAGACATCCTAGCACATATGACGGAACAATGAATTGGTAATTGGGATATAAGGTTGATTCTAATTGCAATCCCAAGCACTAGGTATAGCTTTTAAGTGAACGACGTTTTCTGTCAATGATGTGACTTATATTTCATCGTCATAGCTATCATCAATTTAGTTACTTTAGGGGCCTCACACATTGGACTATTTATTAAATTAATGTTTAAAACAATTTATTACTAGAATTGTGCTTTTCAGGATAAGTTTAATTCTTTTAAAAATGGTTTTTAACCTTAACTTTTCCTTATGAGATCTGAATTTTAAACAAAGTCAAACTAAATTCCACACAAATCAATAGTTTCAAATTATCATTATAATTAAATAAAAACTTATTAGTACCAAAAAAAAAAAGAAGCAGCTTTATATTTATATTGAAAAATGTACCATTTGAATAGTATTATAAATATTTAGAAATTACTAAATAACTAATGTTCATACATTAAAATAATAGAAAAAATCTCCATTGCAGTAGCTACATGATTTTCAAAATAAATATAATATATAATTATATGTATATATAGTTAAAATGTATTTATATTTAAAAATATATATATTTTTGAGTCTATACGCTTATTTTACAGTGCAGTATGATGTGTAACTCTATGCGACCGTCATCAAAGTTAAAAACTCTAAAAAAGAATTAAATAACTATACAAAATGTAGATAAATGAACCACATTAGTTGGTTCGAAACTTCTACCCAATCCCGAAAATGTGATTAATCCGAAAGACATTTATCTATATTATAAATCACAAAATGCTAAATCTAAAACTATACAAAACATTTAAATAATATTTAAATCCTGAAGAAATAAAATCCTTCTCAATTCATATTAAATTTGTATTTAAGATAAATTTATACTAATTTTTAATATATTTAAAAAAAACAACACCGGACACATATCAATTATAAAGAACCTAAAACTTACCTGCGCTAAATAAAAAACTTCCCAATACCACTTAGGACAAAAATATATATTTTTGCCAAAATAACATAAATTTAATCAACCAAGCTATGTACTTACATTAGGATTTGTAAATAGTTAAATGGTTTCATTAACATGCGTCAAAAAAATCGTCTTTTAACGATGAGCTACATTGTTTCGAAATTAATAAAACCCTTTTGAATAACCCTCAATCGCATATCTCAACGGCCAAAGTTGTTTTTTATAAAGAAGAATTACTGTTCTGGTTATTCCCAAGATTTTATTTGTTTTTTTAAACCATTGCTCTTCTTATTATTGGCCAGAATAAAAAAAAAGTAATATAATTAAAATAATAATCTTAATCAAGATAACCAATAATATCATATCATATTACAATGAAACTTGAACCTATGTGGTGGAGGGATGTAGGGGTAAGTGGAGAGGTTATCATTACGGCCTCAAGATACACTGAATTGACTAAATGGGGAAAGTTGTTATCCATTCGTCTAAAAACCCTAAAACAACCGCCGGACAGCTCTGATTTTAGCCAGTTTTAATCGGATTCTCATCTTGCAGAGCCGCGAGGCATTTGCATCTAGCGGAGGGCCGTGCAGGCAAAGTATCCGAAGATATCAGGCAAACTGATGTGCAGGCAAAGTGATGTGTTGTTGCCGAAGATATCATGGCCGAGACGCATTCTGACTGTTGTTGGCCTTTGATTTAAACATGTTTTTTATCTACAACCAGGATGTCTGCAAGCTTCGTGATATCTATGGATCCCTTGGGCATTTGCAGCTCTTGAGGAATTTGCAGCTGCGAGGATGATGTTGTATTTGATTAGTTTCAACCAACTATTGGATGCAGTCCAAGGAAGAATCCCGTATGCAGGGCAACCAACCAATTGCTGAAGCTAGATGGCGTAAATTATTTTGCAGCTACGAGGATTATGTTGTATTTGATTAGTTTCAACTAACTATTTGATGCAGTCCAAGGAAGAATCCCAAGCTAGATGGGGTAAATTATTTTGCAAAAGGATACATGAATCTGGGGACTGCCAGCCTCCAGCTATTGAGGGGTTCATGCCTGCCGAATTTTTCTAGTGTTGTCGCCTTATTCTTGGAGAACTATCGAGGCTGTTACTATTATTAAGCGATCAAATCCCTAAGACAAGTCTTAGATCAGAGTGTTAGGGTATTTTTCATGGTCAGCCAGGGTTTGTTCAAGAAACCCCGGTGCTCACCAGAGGAAAACGAATGTTTTAGTCATTGTTGCAGGAGGAGTTTGCATTTGCATTGTTGTCTTAGTTTCTGCACTGGGTTTTGTTGTATGGAGATACAAGGTGAACAGGAAAGTGTGGAAGTCCAAATCTGAAGATAATGAATTTCTAAATAATTTACCAAGCTTTCCCCCAAGATTTTCATATATGAAAATGGAAGAGGCTGCTGAAGGGTTCAGTACACACCTTGCTGCTGCTGGGTTTGAGGTAGTGTTTGCAGGAAATTGTCTATTCGAACAATAGTTGCAGTAAGGAAGTTGGGTAATGCTGATAAGGGGCAGTTGTGGTTTTCTTCAGATGGGTTACCAACTATAAGGAGTGATTAACGAGCTATATCTAATGGGTATTGGGAACTACCAAACTCCTACTAAAATTTGCTGTATAGTAAGCAAGAAAGGTTAGTTGTAAGGCATTAATTTGCAAGCTTATTAGTCTACTAGCACTAGTATACCGATGTTTCTTTAAGATTCGACGAGCTCACACAGTATCAAGTTCACTCGGCAGTCTATTAGGGCCCCCTGTCATTAGCATTCGGTCAGTCAGGATCCGGGCCAGAAAGGCTTCCTTCCAGCATATAAAATAAAGAAACAAAGATGCACAACAGATATAAAGACATATTTAGAATGAATTGAACAACGACAGAATTGTCTCAAGAGCTATCCTATCAACCTTTCGAACATATTGATCTCTCTTCATACAAGGTAAGGTCTAATTGAGATTAGATGATCTCTCTTCTTTATGAAACATGATGTGTTATCTCACTTAGGTAAGGTTTCCTATTGTAAGACCACCATTTTCATTGGTTTGTGATCTTGTTCATTTGATAGATCAGTGGGGTACGTTTGATTGATTGAGTTAATAATTGAGCAACCCAAAAATAGATGACCAGTGTATACAGCAATAAATTTTTTTTAAAGAATTAAATGATTCAAGCATACTTAACTTTTCCTATGAAGAAATTCAATTAAAAAATAAGAAGATTTTTAATTAAAAAATAGGTAACGAGTGTATAGAGCAATGGATTTTTTTTTAAAGAATTAAATGATTCAATGCTCCTATGAAAAAATTCAATTAAAAAATAAGAAGAGATTTAATTAAAAAATAGGTAACTTTCATTCCAGCTAGTGTAAAGGCCCCATCAAGTAGCTAGGGGTACTTTTAGACCCATATGAAAAAGGAAAGTTTTATTTATTTTAGGTCAATAGTTGACTTGACATGATTCAACCTTCTCGCTATTTCTATATACCTAGAATAAGAAAACAATAGCTAGGTTTTTCAAATCAACAACAACTAATGTGTAAGGCCAAGGTACTAATTTTGATTTTGGACTTGAAAGTCTTGGGACTTTCAGGCACTAGGCCAATTTTGGAGCAAGTATGGTCTCGAGTCCTGGTTTTCGCTTTCCCTATCAACCTTAGCTCTGGATCTATAGTGCAAGAAAATAAGAGGAGAGATCCTACCAAAGGTATCTAACACTTGAGAATAATTCGTTTCTCAACCTTCAAGCAAGTATGCTATTTAACTGTAATCCTACTTCTTTGACAAAGACTGCTTAGTTCTAATTCTACATCTTGGCCAAAACAACTCCTCCTCGTTCCTTTTCTTAATTAATAAATTAAATGAATTCTTATTCATTGAATTATTAAAGTAAATGAACTCTATAAATTGTGTAATGACTACTCTGTCTTCTTGAAATATGAGTTGCATCACATGTGAAAATAATGTAAATGAAATCATGTATTTACACAATTTCTTGTGACCCTTGCAAGTAGAAACACAAACAATCTCTCTTCATTCTTGCAAGCAGAAACAAAAGCACTCTCTTCATTCGTGCCATAAAAATAGAGGCGTTCGTCCTCCAAAAAATGAAAAGGAGGAAAGGAGCAAGCAAATCACTTACAATTTCCACATAAGTATGCTTCCTCACCCTCATGACCTAACAATTATTTTGGTCAGAAAATTTTGGTTCATTAGAATGCTTGTGTAATGCAAGTCTAGTCATCAAAGAAACCTTAAAGATGCAGTGATTGCAACAACGCAGGTAATGTGGGACTAGTCATCAAAGAAACCTCAGAGATGCAGTGATTGCAACGATGCACGCTAGTCTTCAAAGAAACCTCCGAGATGAGGCGATTGGAGCAACGAATTCTGTGTGTGTAGACTCCTTGAACTCCCTTATGCAATTCGGTCTTTCTTGTTTCTATTGCAAGATTAGGCTATAGAGAAATAGCCTTGTGAAATCATTGGAAGAACTCTTGAAATCAATTTTGGCTTAGGGTATAGAGAAATCATTTCCAAAGCTCTTGAAATCAGTTTGGAAAAATAGTCAAGTAACCTTGGGGTCTTGCATGCATTTCATGTTAAAAATATGCAACTATGGTCAAATTCTACTTTGGACAACTCATTTGATGGAGATGATGATGGCTTTGAAATTGGATAAGTGAAAGTGTACTTATGAAGGAAAGCCCATATATGCACATTTGAACAAGTTCAACCCTAAATAAAATTGGACACCCATAGAAGCCTATAAACGCAAGTGACCTCAAACTCATTTTGAAATCATCACCATGCATCTTCTTATTCTCTTCTTCATTGATTGGCTCGCACGGGTATGAGGCGGGGACGACATCAAAGGTTCACAAAGGTCTAAAATTACAAGGTATGAGACTCACATCTATTTTATGGTTTTGGGCTAGAGTTGTTGGTTTGCCACAAGGAAAATTAGACCACAGTCACAGGCATCACAGGCTCAAGGGAGTGACTGGAAAACTTCAGTCTCACACAAAAATCCTCATGCATGCAACCGAGAAATTTGACTCATTTGACCGAGGAATGAAGTTTACCATAGTTGGGTGTAGACGGGAAAAGTTGTCACTGATATATTTTGATGCTAGAAACATATTTCTAAATATTGTTGGGTTGTTTTCATACATGATATTGTATTGGGCTCATTGTACTCTTTGTTGAACATTTTATGACAATCTAATAGAAGAATATTTTTCAAAGGGTTTTCACCCTAGTGGGGTTTTTCTCATTTCTTTGACCAAATCTCATGTCTCTTGTTGATGTGTTAATTGTCTCTTTTGTCATTGCATTTATTGTTCTATCTTCAATTACTGTTGATGAATGGAAAGACTAATTGTATTTGAAAATATTGCTAATTGAAGTATTGAATTGGGCTAAAATAATTGATACAACATAAAACAATATGAAAAATTAACATGGTATCAGAGCTAAGTGTAGGAATTTACGGGGTAAGTTCCTTAGATAGAACACCAAAAGACACCGCTCACAAACAGATCACAGATCAATACACCAGTATTTTTGACGTGGTTAAAACCCTCAAAGAGGGAAACAGTCCACAGCCTGAGCCAACGCGGCCACTTTAGGCAATTTATTAATAAAAGAATGAAAATTTACATAAGCTTCTCTCATGAACGGTTACCCTACAAATGACCCTCCATGCTCTTTAAATAGAGATCATGGACCAATCGGGTGTTAAGCCATGGATCAAGTGTTGGTAATACCGAGGAGAGAATGAACCGTCAGATCACTACATATTACTTGGTGACCGTCGGATTGTAAGTTACAAAAACTACATAGTAAAGAAACACACTTTACCTAACTCTATACTAGACCAAGTTATACTTAACTACTTCCTATGTGTCAGAATATCCTAGCACTAAGGTGAAAGACAAGCCCAAAAGGAGACAATCATTGAAACAATCATATTTGGAAATTTGAAGGATCTAATCTAGTCAAGTCAAGATGTCTTCCTTCTTCAAGGAAAATGAAAAGTTGGGTGACTCATCTAATTTTGTTGCAAGGGAAGTCAGGTTGGGGATCATAGTTGATAATAATGATGTTTTCGTTTAAATTCAAGGAAAAGTACTTGATCCTTTGGAGAATGCTTTTGTTGTTGCCAAGAACATGCACAATTATAGATGATGCTTTGCAAGATAATCTACTTGCATATGTTGGAAATTTGAGAAGGTCTAAAGATATGTATGATAAGATAGATGGCATGTATGAAGTCAAAAACTTGAATGAAATCATCTCCTTGAAATATCAACTCAAAGACACAAAAATGAACAAGGAAGAGTTTGTGCAATCCTACATTATGAGGATATCTCGCCTTAGAGATCAATTGCAAAGAGTTGGGAAAATTGTGTCTTACAAGCAATTGGTGATCATAACTCTAAGATGTCTACCTCCTATTTGGGAAACCTTCATCACTATCATAAGCAACGAAAATTCCCTCCCGTCATTTGATGAAATAGTTGGAAAGCTCACTCAAGAATAATCAAGGATGATATCAAAAGGAAGGATTCAAAATCATGAATAAGGAGAACCTGCTGCATTTGTGACACAAAATAAGAAGAAGAAAGGAAACGAAGGTCCATCACGAAAGCATCCACCTCGAGATACAAAAAGGAGGAATTATAGAACATAAACTCACATTGAAAGCTACAATTGTCACAAGAAGGGCCATTATGCTCAATATTTCCTTGAGAAGATCAATGGTCCACACTACAACACTGGAAGAAACAATAGTTTTAATGATAAAAGAAGAAGAGTTGACTGAAGGAATGATCACAATGGAAGAGATGAAAGAAGAAGACGAAATTCTCCAAGTTACCATGAAGAAGATCTTCGTCCTCAAAAGAAGTCAAGGTACTCCAGGTATGAAAGTAATGTCGACAAACAATCTGAATATATTATTACTTTCGTTCTTACTAGTTCCTCTCCTCCAGATTCATGGGATATTTGGTTGGTTGATAATGAGGCCACTGATCACTTCTCTGGTTATAAGGAAGTTCTCTCTAATTTGGTGGAGAGGGAATCAAATTTGAAAATCATTCTTGGAGACAAGTCCACTGATGTAATGTATGTGTCAAGGTTAAAGAAGAATTTGGTATCAATATCCACTTTGGAAGATAAAGGGATGAGGGTTGCCTTCATCAGGGGAAATGTTCTTACTTGGCCTATTGGATCACCTATGAAAGATGCATTCACATTAGGATCAAGATATGAAGGACTTGTAGAATTTCTTATAGATTCACAAGCTCATGCAATTTTCTAAAGCACAGGACAAGAATCTACTTGTACTTTCAACTAGCGGAAGCCAATAGATCGATGAAAAAAATATGAACAGGAAGAAGATAAATCAATGGCATGTAACACAATAAGTATCCAGGGAAAGCCTTAGCTGAAAACCTCCACTATCTGTATTTCATTAAATTAGAAATCCAAGATGATAATACAATGCTTGTTCTAACAAGAACAATCTGAGCACTCAGTATGATCAATCTCCCTACTCACAAGCAAGCTCAAGCCAATCTCTAGCCTCTTCTGCTTCTCTCCAAGCCCCTGATTCCTTGCATTGTTCCTTTGAGAATTAACCCATATTTAATGTGGGAAATCCTTCCTCAAAATTGTGCAATCCATTAGGTCCTCTTCCTGATTGCATGCATGATATTTACAACTCAGTAAATCATACAACTGATAGTACACTGTCCCTGCACTCTAGTCTCAATTGGGTCCTTCTCAGAATCGACATGCATGAGATTCTAATGATGGAATATTTAGTTAAGTATAGTGACACTTGTGGATGCACTAGTGCACCAACTCACTGTTAACTCTCTATTATTTCCACAAACAGTTTGGAACTAATTTAACTGAACATAACTCAATAAACTGAGTTACCTAATTACGACGCACAATTAAACTCATCTTGGACCCCCAAAATTTAAAGAGAACATATACATGACTTCCAAGAGACTTCCAACTTGAAATTCCTAAGTTAACTAAGTCAACTTAACTTAGTTAACTATTATAGGTTACTATGATAAAAGAATTACAATTTAATTCAAGGACAAATTAAATTGGAATTTCTAGATTTTATTTTTAACATTTCTTGGTTCTATTTTCAACACTCCCTCTCAACAAGAAAAGAATTCAAATTGATCCCGATCCTGAACCTTTGGAATGTTCTGCATGCAACACTTCTCTCTAGTGTTGTTGCTATAGCAACTCAAGAAACAAAAAAACATCTAACCTGAATCAGTATGATGCATTTATCATCAAACTCTCTGACTGTTATTGCCTCTGTCGACTGAAAACTTTGTGCTTCTGCTAACTCTGCCTTTTTTCACTGTTGTCAACCCTTCTCTATGCTCTTCAGTATCTGACTACTCTATCCTCTCTTACTCTGATCTCTAACTACATCAACCACCACTGAATCCTCCTGCTACTATGTACTTTGGGCTCCCATAGCAAGGTACGATCCATGAGATAAAAACTCTCAATGGACACTGCCAATTTTTTACCTCTTGGGACTATCACCTTACATTGCCCCACCTCTCACCTGGAGGTATGGTTTCATGTGCTCCCTCTGCCCACCTGGCTCGATATTCCCCCTACTTGTGGTCTCTACTTGAGTGGATGTCTCCAATCGATCTCCTTTCTGCTTCTCCAATTGTGGTTGAGCCACAGCTTTTCGAGACTTCTTCTGAGGCTTCTTCTAGGGCTACATTTTGAGAGGTAATTCACTCTCCCTCTCAACCACCAAGTCTCTAACCTTTTCATTTCTCCTCAACGCTTTGCATGCATCTTGTATCTCAAGAGAATCCAGGTTCTTAACCAGTGCACCATTTTGTTTCAGCTGTCCCGTGGCGATGTGTCTAAGGAAAACCTTTCCCTTACTAAAAATCACATCATAGACACGGTCTTCCAATACTGTTACTAAAAAAAGATTATTCTTTAGTCCTGGAACATACATCACATTTGTGATCCTTAGAAGGGAGCCAAGCTCCCTCTAAAAAGTAACCTTGCCCAATCCAGTAGCACTATAATTCCCATCATCTCCAAACTCTATGCTCTGCTTGAGGTCTTTCTCCTCAAACTCACTAAAGAGATCTATATTTCCCATCATATGGAATGAGGCACCACTATAAAGATACCACATGCCTCCCATAACAGTGTTGGTCATGCATGCAATGAGGGTGAAATCAAGTTCGAATTGTGAAGCTAGAGCTTCGCCTCTTGCAACTACTACATGCTCCTTCTTGCTTGTTTTCTTCTATGGGAAATTCATGGGATAGTGCCCATGCTCGTGACAGTGAAAACACTTGACTTTTGACAATTCAATATTCTTTTCGTCTGCCTCACCTTGGGACTTATTTCCCTTGGCCTTCTTTTCCTTACTAGCTAAGGAAAAATCCTCTTCCACTTCCTTGGAAGAGGTCCCATATCTAGTGTACCGTCGAAACTCCTCTTGTACCAAATCCGACCACAGTCGTTCCCAATCTAGAATCTTCTCCCTCCCATTGAAAAAGTCCTGATAACTATTCCAACTCTTGGGAACTCCTAGAAGAGCTAGGCTCACCATATCATCCTTTGCAATAATGATTCTTGCACTTCCAAGTTCATCACGACAATGAGTGAACTTGGTCAAGTAATTTGGAATTGAGTCACTTGCCTCCACCTTAATTTTTCGAAGTTTATATTTCAATGCCAACTTCCTATGGTTGTTGATGTTCTGGAAAAGTTCCTTCAATGCTTTCCACATAGCATACAAAGTCTCCTTTCATGAAGACTCGAGACATGGTGGTCTCGAACTCCCTCAAGGATTATCCACCTCGCCCTTGCCACACACTTCTTCCATTCAACCAGATCTTTTGCATTAAATGCCAGTGGATTAGGAATGTCATGATCAATGAGTTCCTTCAAGCCGTTATCTTCCAACACGGCCTCCATCCTATCCTTCCAGGTTATATAATTTGAGCTGCCATCAAAGGCATACTCGAGTCGCAAACCATAGAACGATATCTGTCAATCCTAAAGTATGAAATGAAAATTCGAATTTCACGTGTAACCCAGAACTCAAAACTTCGAAATCTCCTCTAGTATATTGAATTCAACTCCAATACCATGTATAATTTCTTGTAGATTCACAAGCTCATGCAATTTTCTAAAGCATAGGACAAGAATCTACTTCTACTTTCAACTAGTGGAAGCCAATAGATCGATGAAAATAGTATGAGAAAGAAGAAGATAAATCAATGGCACATAAAACAATAAGTGTCCGAGGAAAGCTTCAGCTGAAAACCCCCACAATATGTATTGCATTAAATAAAAAAATCTAAGATGATAATACAATTCTTGTTCTCATAAGAATAATCCCATCACTCAGTATGATCAATATCACTGCTTACAAACAAGCTCAAGCCAATCTCTAGCCTCTTGTGCTGCTCTCCAAGCCCCTGATTCCTTTCGTTGTTCCTTTGACAATTAACCCATATTTAATATGGGAAATCCTTCCTCAAAACTGCGCAATCCATTAGGTCCTCTTCCTCATTGCATGCATGATATTTACAACTCAGTAAATCATACAACTGATAGTACATTGTCCCTGCACTCTAGTCTCAACTAGGTGTTTCTCATAATCAACATGCATGAGTTTCTGATGAGGAAATCTTCAGTTAACTAGAGTGGCACTTGTGGATGCACTAGTGCACCAACTAACTATTAACTCTCTATTAGTTCCACAAATAGCTTGGAACTAATTTAGCTGACCATAACTCAGTAAATTAAGTTATCTAATTACAACTCACAATTAAACTCATCCTAAACCCCTATAACTTAGGGAGAACATATACATGACTTCCAAAAGACTTGCAACTCAAAATTCCTAAGTTAACTAAATCAACTTAACTTAGTTAACTATTACAAGTTGCTATGAGAAAAGAATTACAATTTAATTCAAGGACAAATTAAATTGGAATTTCTAGATTCTATTTTTAACATTTCTTGTTTCTATTTTCAACGGGACTCTAGAGGGTTACTGGAAGACCATTTCTATCATTGATCCATGATATTAATCATCTGAGCAAGCTATGGCACTGAATATTGGCCCATCTACATTATGATGCTCTTCTGAAATTGGAGAAATTGGTCTTAGGGATTCCCAAATTTCAAGCCCAACTGATGGTGTATGTCCAGGATGTGTCAATGGGAAGAAGACAAGGGAGCCATTCCCCTCTAGTGAGAACAAGACAAATGAAATCCTCCATCTCATCATTCCAAATTAGGTGGTCCAATGCTTGTACACTCTCTTGGTGTCCATATCTGTTATATAACCTTCATTGATGACTTTTCAAGAAAGACGTGGATATATTATTTGAAGCAGAAGGATGAAACCTTCAAAATATTGAAGGAGTTCAAAGCTTTGATCGAAAATAAAACAGGGAAGAAAATAAAGATATTCAGGTACGGAAATTGTGGAGAGTACACTTCGAATGAATTCATTGATTTTTTCAACGAGGAAGGTATCAAGAAGGAAACGATTGTGCCCTATGCTCCTGAATAAATTGGAGTAGCTGAAAGGAATAACAGGTCTATAGTAGAAGTCGCTCGTGCCATGCTCCATGATAAAAAAATGTCAAAGTTCCTTTGGGGAGAAGTAACAAATGTTCCATATATGTTCAAAATAGGGTGCTTCATCAAGCATTGGACAACAAGACCCCTGAAGAAGTGTTCATAGGTGTCAAGAACGATGTTATCCATCTCTATATCTTTGGCTACCCCGTATACTTTTATGTGCCGAAGGAAAATAGAAACAAGTTGGGAGCCACAGGAAGAAAAGGTATGTTTGTTGGGTATTGCGAAAATTCTAAGGTATCTAGAATATATATTCCTGTTTAAAGGAAGGTTGAAATTAGTAGGGATGTAACATTTGAAAAAGATGTTTCCCTTGGAAAAGTAAGGGGCCTTCCTCCGCCTCATCCGCGTGAGAAGAATGATGATATGGATATTTTGGATGGTCCTATTGTGCTCGAATTTGAGACAGATATTGTTAATGATCCCATGGAGCCCATGGATCACTTAGATCCTCCTCCATGTGATCCTCCCGCTAGGAAGAGGCCACTTTGGCTTCGAAACACATTACAGGATGATGAGAGACGAACTCCCATTTGAAGATCATTTAGAGAAAGGAAGAAGCCATGCAGGTATCAGGGATATGTTGCATCCATGACCACTATGATTCAAGCTGAACCTTCCACATTCGAAGAAGCAGTAAAATAATAAGTTCAGAAAGATTATATGGTCAAAGAATATGAATTGATTATGAATAATGATGTATGGGATGTTGTGCCAAGACCGAAGGGAAACCTGAGGTGACTTCAAAGTGGCTATTCAAGATCAAACATGGAGTTGATGGTAGCATTGAGAAATACAAGGTATGGTTCGTGGCTCGAGGTTTCTCCCAGAAAGAGGGAGAAGATTATGATGATATATTTGCACCTGTGGCTCCATATACAACCATTCGTCTAATAGTTTCCATTAATGCAAGTCAAGCATGGGCCCTTCTTCAGATGGACGTGAAGACAACATTCCTCCATGGCATGTTACAAAAATAAGTGTATGTCGAGCAACCAGGGGGATTTCAAGTAGAGGATCGAAAGAAACATGTTTGTAGATTGAAGAAGGCATTATATGGTTTGAAGCAAGCCCCAAGGTCTTGTTATGCATGCATAAACAATTATTTGGTCACTAGGATTCACAAGAAGCAATGTCGATACCATCCTATACTTCAAGGTAGTCCAAGGTATATCGTTGATTTTGGCTTTATATGTTGACGATCTATTATTGACAGGTAGTGAGCCTCTGATGATCAAGTGTAAGAGGGATATAGCCTTTGAATTCGAGATGAAGGACCTTGGACTCATGCACTACTTTCTAGGCCTTGAGGTGTGGTAAAGGCCTAGAGAGATTTTCCTTTCAC
Source organism: Pinus tabuliformis (assembly GCA_031772625.1). Classification (NCBI taxonomy): domain Eukaryota; kingdom Viridiplantae; phylum Streptophyta; class Pinopsida; order Pinales; family Pinaceae; genus Pinus; species Pinus tabuliformis. Next base: position 1,492,408,531 of record CM062816.1, on the reverse strand, counting down.
AAGGAAAATGTGTTGTGAATTTGTTAGAAATATTTGGAATGACAGAATGCAAGTTGCTACCCACACCAATGGAAATGACATTCAAGAAGTTATGTGGAGAAGCTGCATGACTTGATTTGGTGAATCCATCTTGAGTATAGACAATTGATTAGGACTCTGATGTTCCTAGTGAACACCCGTTCGAACATATGCTATGTAGTGGATAGATTGACACAATTCATGACTAAACCTCTCCATGCACACAGGATCGTTGCCAAACACATCTGCGATATTTGCATGGGACTATCACACTTGGTCTGAAATATTCTATTGGAGATGTTCGACTTCATGGATACATCGATGTTGACTAGGCAGGAAATGTTGTGGATAGGAATAATATGTCTGGATGTTGTTTCAACCTTGGATCTGCCATGATATCATGGATGAGCAAGAATCATAAATCCATATCATTGAGTACCTTCGAGGTAGAGTATATTTCTGCTAGCATGGCTAGCTACAAAGCAGTTTGGTTGAGAAATCTCTTTGGAGATCTATTTGAATAGGTATTAGATACTACAGTGATGTATTGTGACAACAAGAGTGGGATATGTCTAGCATAAAATCCTATATTTCATTACAAGTCCAAGCACATATAGATTTGATATCACTTCATTCGAGACATGGTGCAGAGAGGGGTCATTCGACTCCATCACATATCAAATATGAGCAGATTGCAGACATTCTCACCAAGGATATCCTAAAACAGAAGTTCTTGGTCTTCAGAGAAAAGCTTGCACTGAGGAATTAAGATAGAGGGCTCTTGGGATTGAGGGATCTTTGGAAAATAGGGTCATAGATTTTGCTCCCCCATCCATTACCCATAGGGTTGGATATGTTACTCCCATATCTTGATCTTTGCAGAGTATACCCCAGTTTTCATCATATCCACAAGCTCAACTTGTTAGGATTATCGCTCCCTGTCTGGCCTACGGGTTGAGAGTGTACTTAGGGTTGTACAACCCAAGTTGATTATGATGCAGGTGTTCTACCACATGAATCTTAAGATTCATTGTTGGGAAGATCACTGAGAAATATGATGGGTTGAGATTTTCTCCCCTATATCACCTATTGCTCTATATGGGGTTGTAGATGTTTGACTCCCCCATGAGATTCTAGGTTGAGAAATGCTCCTCGATGTAGATTTAGGTTGATATGTGCTCCCTAAATTTTTTTTTTATTTTTTTTTAGATTGAGATATGCTCTCTGAACTATAGATGGTGGAAGATAATGCTCCCAGATTGTTCTTCTTTATATTTGATCTTTTTTCAGAAGATAGAGTTACGGAGAGATGTGACATGATATGTCAATAGGACTACGTGACAAGATGTTCGATGATTGGATATTGATAGTTGTGTTGACCTAGGTTGTCATTGATGTCAATATGGAAATATTCTAGATACTAAATGATGATATGAAGCCAAGGGGAAGCAGAGTAGATCCATGAAGAGATAGGAGCAAGGCCATTAGGATAGCCAAGCCATAAGCAAGAGTCTGTTAACAGAGGAGTTGACAAAGGAGGCATATCAAGGTATATTGCAGAATATCAAAGCAAGAGAGGCATGTCGAAAAATGCAGAAGCCATCAAGGTATGAAGGCATCAAGAGGAGGTCATTGAAAGACATTGCAAAGCCAAAGGAAGACATTGGAACAAGAGGAGCCACATTGGAGCAAGAGGAGCCATATCGGAGGAGCATTGCATGTAATACATGCCCAAGAAGAATCAAGGGGACGCAGTGAGCAGACAGAGCCATTAGAGGAGCAATCAGAGCTATCGGAGCAATGTATGCCACAAAAGGGTCATATGCATGCAAATGAGCTATCGGGAGCCATATATGCCACATATTACACTATCGGGAACCATATATGCCACAGATAACACAATCGGGAGCATATATCATATATATGGATGCATTTACACTATCGGGATCTATTGGAGCAAGAATTCCAAAGGAATACACTATCAGTAGCATATATCATATATATGAATGCATTTACACTATAGGGAGAAATATATGCCACAAACTCATATATTGAGGCCAAAACTCATAAAAATCGTTTATATAGGGCTATATGCACTATCGGCAACAAAAACATATATAGACAGGCCTATATACACTATTGGCGACATAAAACCATACATATATGAAAATACACTATAGGAGTGGAAAGGTAGAGTTTATATATGCATTTACACTATCGGAGGCGGAAGACTTGGTCGTATTGCAAATACACTATCGGAGGCCAAAACTCACATATATATGCATTTACACTATCGGAGGTGGAAGACTTAGCGGTATTGCAAATACACTATTGAAGGTGGAAAGCGGACTTGAAATTTTATGCACGGGAGCATTGAGCCTTATCGGGTCCAACACATAATATCACATCGCTATTATCACATCAGCACTTCGGGAACAGGAGTTACAACATGTTAAGTGGCCCATTGCAATCTCCGATAGCGATTAGTGATATCGCATCGAACCTTCGCCAAGGGCAAGCACCAATTGCGATTGCAAGACCGGACCCAATGCAACATTATAGATGGGCTTAATATAATATCGTGTCCATTGGAGAATCGGCCATCAGCGATCAGCAATGTCATGAGCGCGACTACCGATTGTGATTGCACATCAGATCTGATGCGGTTATAGACTCAAGTGAATTAAATTTGAAGCTTGCCCTTAGCGCTTCACTCGTGGTTTTTCTCATATTTCCTGTGTATTTGAATATTGGCCTTGCACACGGTTTGAAGGCAAAAATGCACTATAAAATGCACCCGATAGTTCAGTAGGCTAAATCATGGCGATTGCGATTGCGATTGAGACGTGGCAACTCCGTTAAATGATAAAGCCCTGTGTATGTCAATAATTATTGATAAAAGGAGCGTTGTTACAAGTTTTAACTTGTAATATGTATTCTCTGTGTATTATTTGGTTCTCGCGGTTGAATCAACGTGTCTCAGGAGTGTTGGTGAGCACAAAGAGACAGAGGAAGCCACAATGACCAAGGAAGGAAGCCGAAGGATCAAGTGATGTAGAGGAAACCACAGAGACCGAGGAGGAAGCCAAAGAGCCAGCGAAAAGAGGAAATCGATAGACAGAGGCATGGGGAATGAATAAAATAGGAAAAATAGAGAATAGAAGGTGGTGGGTTGTTGAAATACGCTGGAGGAAATAGAGGTAGTAGCAGGGTCCAGCAGAACAAAAAAAAGGCTGAAGGAGGAAGCAGAGGCAATAGGAGGAAACATATGAACAAGGTCAGTTCTAAAGCAAATTGGACACCCATGGAAGCCTATAAATACAGGTGAACTCAAGCTCATTTGGAAATAATCACCAAGAATATTCTTCTTCTCTTCTTAATTGATCGGCTCCCACAAGTCTAAGGTAGGGACGACATCAAAGGTTCGCAAAGGTCCAAAATTACAGGGTCCGAGGCTCACATCTATTTTAGGGTTTTGGGCTACAGTCGTTGGCTTGCCACGGGGAATATTCAACCATAGTAGTAGGAATTGTTTAGTCAATTCAGTATGTCCTAAATTGCTACATTAATTATCAATCTAGGAGTCGTAAACTGATGAAGTGTGGCGCACTATATGTGCAAGACAACCTCTTTCTTACTTTTTATTGTTTTCAATTTTATTCTGTTTTGGGGTTTTTTCTTTGTTTATCTCCTAATGCCAAATGGAAATCATATTCCTAAGTTTTAAGAATACTTTAAAAGGCAAGTATGGGTATAGATTCAAGACAAGGTTTTATGTCCCTTATGATAATTTCCAGAGTTTAACACTTCAAATGATCTCAAAACATACTAATGATAAAATGAGTACTTGAACAAGAATGTAAATGTGCAGCTATTCAAATCAAACAAATGATAAACCACTGATCATGAAATCACTATCTTTGCTGCTCACCTAAATACATAAAAATAAGTTAAGCTATTGCACTCAAAAAAATCAAAAACTGCAAGCTAGTAAAAGTAAAATCAATTCACTTCACTTATAGTCCGATAGCTTGCCAAGTAGTCTTTTCGGGGTTAAGCTATGGCTCTAGAGATAACGTCAATAACATGAGGAATTGATATCTAAAGCAAATGAAAATAAAATCAAGTCACTTCACTTATAGTCTGATAGCTCGCCAAGTAGTCTTTTCTGGGTTAAGCTATGGCTCTGGAGATAATGTCAATAACATGAAGAATCTGATATCTAATTGTAGAAAAATAAAAGTAACATCAAATCACATCACTCATAGTCCAATAGCTCGCCAAGTAGTTTTTTCTGGGTTAAGCTATGGCTCTGGAGATAACGTCAATGACATGAAGAATTTGATATTTAAACTAACTAACAAAGCAAATGAATAAGACTGAAATCAAAGCATAACTGGAATTGAAAAGCTAAGAAAACAAAGTTAGCAAAGAGGCTAATCTCATGTCACTAGTTATTGCAAAAATTGTATGAAAATGCCCAGGCATAGCCTATCCTGAAACACACACTGATCAGTGTTAGCAAAAATATACAATACTTGAGAAATCATGTACAGGAATGAAACATTAACATCATAACTAACTTATGAAATATACACAAGTGAACAAACTATGAAATAACTACAATGGAAATAAGACAAAATCATATAAAAACTTTACAGAAATAAAGAAACGAAACCTTAGCCAGCAGGGGCCCTCTGCACGGCCTTGGTTAACACGATGTCAATCCGAAATTACGCTTACATAGTCATATAAAACAAAGTCTTGTTATATTGCAAAACAGAGGAAGAATCCTCTCGTTACAACAGCAGGACCATTGTCACGGCACAGTGCATGAACTAATAGCAAGATTACATAAAAAACTAACTAACTACATGCGTTTGTAAACGCATTATTTATAAAGGAAATTACATAACAGTTTTCCTATGAAACACCTTCAGCAAAGGACACGTAAAAAGACAACATCCGTGAGCTTAGCATGATGGTTGCCAAGATCATTCAATCTACCAAAAGATGGTTGTTGGATTTATGTCATGGAGGTAGTCTACAGTTGTCAAAATGAACCCATGGATCTAGGAATGGTCTTGGACCCTTTACGTTTTGAAATAGAGCCCTGTTTGCCGTAGAACTCCTCGTTTGACCACCATTTGACCAAAGCTTTCCTCTACATATTTAGCTGAACCAATAGGACCTGATCCATGTCCAGATCATTCCTAAACTGCCCACGTGCTTCGTTTTGCTTGATGACACCTGTAACCTAGAGATCAACAAAAACAACTGCGGAAAGTCGAGTCAGTTGCGGAAAGTGGCTGCATTCCACAGCTGATGAGCAAAATCTAAGTCAAATAGAAAACACAAAAATATAGTTAGAAAACCACTTAAATGCACTCTCAGAATCAATATGTAATGATCTTTGATAGCTTATGAGGCACTGGTGAGGGAAAAAGGTTTAGGAAAGTGTGTAGAAGAGATGTAGTTTCAGGGCTCAACATACCCCCATTGTGAAGGTGTTGCATGTCCTCATGAAATCAAAACTGTGACCATCCTCCCTTCAGTTCATGTGTTCTTAGACTTCTGCTAACACATATAGCGTTCTTTTCTTCTTTTTTGGTATCACAGTCATCCTAGGCTTCCTCACTAGGCACCTGAATTTGAGGTTGATGAGAGCTCTGCTCAACCTCCTGCTCTTTTTCTTTAATTTCCTATTTTTCTTCTGCCACAGCCTAAGATGCAACATGGTGTTATCGTGAATAATTTTATCTAACTTGCTCTATTCTTTCAATGTTTCATTTTCTCTTTTGATGTGTCTATTTAAGACTTCCTGTTTTAGTGATTGGATTAGAGCTTCCTCGGCTGTATTAGGCTAGGCAAATGAAGTGCCTTGATCTGTGGCAGTCTTCTCCAACGACTCAATAAAATCATACATTTCTTACTGGTTTGGATCTATCTCAGGTATAGCCTTTCTTGGGTTGTCCCCAAAATCTGGCTGAGAAGGACTAATCTCAAAATCTGGTTGAGAATGACTGATCTCAAAACTTTGTTGAGAAATAGGAGTATGGAGTGGGCTATGGCCAGGAGGGATTGCTGGAGGCTATTCCGGTGTTTCCCTTCCTAAATCAATGAAGTGGGGCCCTTTAGTTTGTACTTTCCTCAATTTTCCTTTAGTCTGGAGCTCCTCCTTAAATTCTGTGAGCTAGTGTCTCTTCTCCACACTCTGTTTTTCTTTCCCTTTTCTCTTTGTTGCAGCGGATTGTTCCTAAAGGTAAATTAGACTTTCATAAAGTATTTGGTCCTCTTCTGAGTAAGGTTCTAGGGTTTGATAGACAGCTTCAATATTTCTTTTCCCCTTTGGTTTTCTTTGCTTCCTAACATCAGTTCTTTCCTTCCTACTTTTAGATAGCTTCTCTTCCTTATTAGTTTCTTTAGTTATGTTAGTAGGAGTGTCCTGAATGTTCACACTTGTTTTCCTTCTCCTACTTTTCCTTACTGAGCTACTCTTGGGTGCTTCAGGTGGATCTTGAAAGAAGTTTCTAATCAAGAACTGTTCCCAGGTGTCCTTCTTTTCCTTCAACTGTTTTTCAATCAAAATTTTTACAAGGCCATGATGGTAAAGGTGGGGTTCCACGTCCTCCAGATTCTTTTGTATAGTCATGGACATCTTTTTCAGGCTATTCAATAGAAATTAAGGCAAATTGATGGTTTGATTTTCTAGAAAATTCATTAGCAACCGGATGTGGTACATGTACATGGACCCAAACCATCCTTCACATGTAATAAACCTCTGGATTATCAATAATAAACTAGTCCACTTTTCTTCTAGAGTAGAGACAGGGATTCCACGTTTGAAAATGGTTATATCCATACCTGGATTGCGTAAGATAATCCTCCAGGCCCTCTCATCAAAGTTTTTGTTTTTGAACCACCGTTCCCCCTCCTATGGGAGCTCTGTTGCTACTGCGATAGATGCCTCTGTGACTAAAAATTTAAGACTCTAACCGCAACTTCCACGCCATTAAAAGACCTTGCAAATGTCTTCGTAACTTCTTTATTGTAAGCTCTAAATTTCTGGATGAATTGTAGCCACCGTGCCTTCCTTAATATGCTTTTCAATTGTGGATACCCCTCCATGAATTTAGGCCCTTCCGGTTCTGCTCTTAGCAGAAAACCCATTCCTTCCTCCTGCTTTAAAATACGTCTGTGAATGATGGACTGTGAGTAATGGATTGACGGGGGTGAAACGGTTGTGTTAGCGGGGAATGGAGAAGGTTTGTGGAGAAAAACCAGTAGTTGTAAACGAAAGAGCAGAGAACAGGTAATGAGAATGAGTTCACGGAGATGTAAACAGGCCAGAAATAACAAACGCAACTTCAATGGGATAGTATGGAAATAGAGTGAGCCTGGCTTTTGAACTAGAAGGCTGCGGAATAGGCGTGAGCACGTTCTCAAAATGACTGCAGATTTTTGCAGCGGGAAAGAGCAGTGATCAAATAGATTACGTCCTCATAATTACCCGGTTTAGCAGGTGGAATGCCAATGTACAAATAAACACGAGTTAAATTCGGAGGCGGATCATGAGGCCATTAAAAATTAATGCAAAGTTCGTGGTGGAATCATGTAAAGGCCATGGAATAGTTATGAAAGCTATCAATGCTAATCATTACACAAAATGGAGCCGGTGGTTTCATAACCATATAGAATGTGCTTTAAAATGCTATTTGAAATGAATTTTGCTTACCTTAGAATCTTACCACTTCTGCCCACTGACCTTTGATTGGCTGCTTTCTGTTGGTATTTTAGGTGCTTTATATCTTCAACATATTTTCCTTTGTCATACCTGCATTTGGTTCTCATCATTATTTGGCTAACATCTGACTGTCAGTGCTGAATAACAGAGTGTTAGCTGTGGAATCAACAACCAGCTACGGAATTAGTTTTTAGCTGCGAAAACTGAATTCAGCTGCAAAAACTGACACAGTGAACATATGACTGAATGGAGATGGATGGAAATGAATGATGACTGAGTGAATGATATATGAAAACTTGGTCATAAAAGGGATTTTATTGGCAGAATGTGATGATGAAATGAAATGAAGTGAAGAGAAATGAAGTGAATGACATGAAACTATGAATAACATGAGGAAAATTTTTTATTTTATTTTTTTCGAAAATATAGGGCGTCAGAAGTTTCTGATTTTTGCCCTGTGTTTTCAATATAAGACTGCCAATCAATGATTGGTTTTCAGGCTCATACAAAATTTTTTATTTTTATTTATTTATTTATTTATTTTATTTATTTATTTTATTTATTTATTTTATTTTTTTTTTTTAACAGAAAAGAACAAAGACTAGGCTAGTGGAAGAAGGATTCTTCTTCACCAGCCTTATTGCAGAATTATCTTGAAAGATTTTGACAAATTCCTCCTTTGAGAGTGGCTTATGATAGATCTTTAATCTGTGGCCATTCACAATAAGAGGAGTTTGATGTTCATCAATGGTTTTGATTCTTACTGCTCCATTGCTAAAGACTTTGTCAATCTCATATGGCCCAAGCCAATGAGTCTGAAATTTACCTTTGAAATCTTTGAACTTGGAATCAAATAGCAATGCCCAATCTCCTTCTTGAAACTTTTTCTCCTTGATGTATTTGTCATGCCACTTAGCTCTTTGACATTGAACTAGATCAGTTCTTAAGATTGCTTCTTTTCTGATCTCATCTAGTTCATTCAACTGCTCCATTCTATGCTTTTGGGCTTCTGATAGATCCATTCCCAATTGAACTGCCATCTTGAAGGTTTTAACTTGGAACTCAATGGGGAGCAGAACTTCTTTCCCATAAACAAGTTCATAGGGAGAATGTCCTGTTGTATTCCTCCATGTAGTTCTGTAGGCCCATAAGGCTTCAGGAAGCCTTTCTGCCCAATCTCTTCTGTGTAGATGAACAGTCTTGGTAATGATGCCTTCAATAACTTTGTTTTTAGACTCCACTTGACCATTTGCTTGCGGATGGTAAGGAGTAGATTTTCTGCGCTTGACCTTGTATTCTTCCATCAGCGTCTCCACCAGTTTGGATGTGAATTGTCCTCCCTGATCTGTCACAATTTCTCTTGGAACACCAAAGCAAGTAAAAATATCCTCATAAAGAAAACTAACAACTGAATGCTCAATAGCAGAAAATAATGATTTGGCTTCTACCCATTTGGTGACATAATCAGTACATACCAATATATACTTTCTCTGTTTAGATGGTGGGTTAATAGGTCCAATGAAGTCTAAAGCCCATTTTTCAAAGGGTTCAAAGAGTACCTGTGGTTGTAATGGCATTTCATTTGATAGGGTAGGTTTCCCTACTCTTTGGCAGTTGTCACACCTTTTGACATATTGTTTTGCATCTTTGAAGAGGGATGGCCAATAATATCCTAAAGAGAGGATTTTATAAGCTGTACTTTTGTCAGCAAAGTGTCTGCTGCATGGTTCATCATGACATGCTTTGAGAATATCAGGCATTTCATCTTCCCTAACACATATTTTGATCACAAAATTTGGCCCTGTTTTAAACAATTCGTTAGAAATCCATGAATATTTTGAACTCTCTTCAATAATCTTTCTTCTTTCGCCAGGAAATAAATGTGGAGGTAGTTTCCCTGTAACCAAATAGTTAGCTATATCTGCATACCAAGGAGTCTTAGTAGTGACTGCAAATAAATATTCATCAGGAAACTTGTCCTCTACAGGAGAATCTTCTTTAGTATTCTGAATCCTAGACAAGAAATCAGCTACTGTATTTTGCTTCCCTGGTCTATCTAACACAGTAATATTGAATTCCTGTAAAAGTAGGAGCCACCTTGTAACTCTGTCATTAGTAATGGGTTTGTTCATTAGATATCTAATTGCAGAATGATCAGTATGAATAAAAGTTTCATAGCCTGTTATATAATGTCTGAACTTATTGATTGCATGAACAACAGCTAAAAACTCTTTTTCAGTCACAGTATAATTCAACTCAGTAGGAGTTAAATTTTTACTGGTATAGTAAATGGCATAAGGAACTAAATCTTTTTGTCCCAATACAGCCCATAGAGCTGTGTCTGAAGCATCTGTAGAAATATGGAAAGGAAGTTTCCAATTGTTGGAAATAATACTGAGAGGGGGGGTGAATCAGTGTTATCTAATTCTTTTAATAAATCTTCCTTATTTGATCTTTGAATTATTTTTGCATGTCAGTACCATAAAATAATGAGCATGAACAAAGAAAACAGATAGTCACACCAAAGAACACAAGATGTAAGGTGGAAACCCAATGTGGGTGAAAACCACCTGCTGCAATATGTCTCTATCTTCTTTCAAATTAGAAACTCCTTTTACAATGATTTTGTACTGGTGCAGTCCTTTACCAGTACACAGGCTGCAACCTGCAGAGAGCTACAACTCTCTCTCTCGTTTTCCAGTCTCTCCTGGAAGGGAGCTACAACCCCCTACTTCTTTTCTTACAAGGACCACTTTTCATAAATTTTCAAACTGGATCCATAAGCATCAAATGATCATCAAGTATAAGAGAATCAACCAGTCAACTATAGTAACCAGATCAACAATAATAGGACCAAACCCAGAACACAGCAATGATAAACAAAGATTTTAAGAGAAGTAAGCACCCTGCTCAACTGCTCGCCTGCTTACGTAAGCACCCTGCTCAACTGCTTGCCTGCTTACAGTATGCACCCTGCTCAACTGCTTGCCTGCTTACAGTACGCACCCTGATCAACTGCTCGCCTGCTTACGTACGCACCCTGCTCAACTGCTCGCCTGCGTACCTCGCTCTGAGTCCATTGCACTGCCTGCGGACCTCCGCACCTGCAACCCTTCTGTGCCTGCGTATGTACGCACCTGCAACCCTTCTGTGCCTGCGTATGTACGCACCTGAAACCCTTCTGTGCCTGCGTATGTACGCACCTGAAACCCTTCTGTGCCTGCGTATGTACGCACCTGAAACCCTTCGTTCCTGCATATGTACGTACTTTTTTTTCACTGTACCTGCGTACCTTCGGGCATAGATGATTTCAAGACTTCAAGAATAACCCAGACAGTCAGATCTACAGATCTGATCATGCGCCGAAGAGATCTCGATCCATCAATAGATTCGCCTTATTTAGATCTAGACCAGATCTCGCCCTCATAAGATATTCAACCCAAAACATGCTCAAGCCAAATGATCTCCTTTGCTTTATATAGGAAAGCTCTTCCTTAAATCATGGATTAATACCACGGGCCGACACCATAATAACACAAAACCGTCGGCTAAATACCAAGTGTAAAACATAAGAAACCCCACGTGTGCTTTTCTTTGCCTTGAAATGTGTGCACTGGGGGTACGCACCTCCTGAATGGCTGACCTGCGGGTATGTACGCACTTTATGTAACACCGGCCTGCGTGTACGCACCTTATGTAAGGTGTACCTACGTACCCCTTATTTTCTTCAATATTTGATAGCTGATCATCAATCTCTGCTGCTGACTTGAAGTACTGTGATCTATCATAGATGATTTCAAGACTTCAAGAATAACCCAGACAGTCAGATCTACAGATCTGATCATGCGCCGAAGAGATCTCGATCCATCAATAGATTCGCCTTATTTAGATCTAGACCAGATCTCGCCCTCATAAGATATTCAACCCAAAACATGCTCAAGCCAAATGATCTCCTTTGCTTTATATAGGAAAGCTCTTCCTTAAATCATGGATTAATACCACGGGCCGACACCATAATAACACAAAACCGTCGGCTAAATACCAAGTGTAAAACATAAGAAACCCCACGTGTGCTTTTCTTTGCCTTGAAATGTGTGCACTGGGGGTACGCACCTCCTGAACGGCTGACCTGCGGGTATGTACGCACTTTATGTAACACCGGCCTGCGTGTACGCACCTTATGTAAGGTGTACCTGCGTACCCCTTATTTTCTTCAATATTTGATAGCTGATCATCAATCTCTGTTGCTGACTTGAAGTACTGTGATCTATCACCTGAATGGGTTGCCATCAAGGACAACACTTTAGCCATAATGCCAACAATCTCCCCCTTTGGACTTGATGGCAACCTCACAAACTTCAGCTTCATTCTCCCCCTTTGACATCAAGGGCAAAGGGTTATGCTCCCCCTAAAAACATGCTCCCCCTGAATATGAACCAGATCTGCAGTGACGAACCATAATCCACCATGAAAGAGATAGAGACATATTGCAGCTACTTCCAAGATCTCCTTCTGCACATCCTCCATAATGCCAACAATGCATTATATGCTCCCCTTGAACCTGTACCATCAATAAGAAGAGGTTCAGCAATAAGATGATGCATCAACAACCCCCAGCTTTTGCCTGAGGTATTCAAAAGTGTCCTTGGGCAATGGTTTGGTGAGTATATAAGCAACTTGTTCCTTAGAAGGAACATACTCCAACTTGACCTTCTGTTCAAGCACTTGTTCCCGGAGAAAATGGTACTTGATTGGTATGTGCTTGGTTTTTGAATGCATAACAGGATTCTTTGAGATGCTGATTGCACTTGTGTTATCACATAAGATGGGGATAGGTGGTGTACAAGTGATTTGAAAATCCTGCAAAGTCTGCATCATCCAAAGGAGTTGGGTGCAACAAGATGCAGCAGCAACATATTCCGCTTCAGCTGTAGACAAGGCAATCGAACTCTGTTTCCTGCTGAACCAAGATACCAGTCTGGAACCCATAAAGAACGCACCACCACTTGTGCTTTTCCTGTCATCCACGCTTCCGGCCCAATCTGCATCAGTATAAGCATGAAGTGTAAGATCTGTATCTCTAGGATACCATAAGCCATAATTTTGAGTCCCTTGAAGATATTTGAAAATTCTCTTCACTGCTTGAAGATGAGTCTCCTTTGGATTTGCCTGAAATCTTCCAACTATTCCAACTGCATGCATGATGTCCGGTCGGGTACCTGTCAAATAAAGCAAACTTCCAATCATAGATCTGTAGGTTGGTTGATGTACTGCTGCAGATTCATCATTTGCACTAAGGCTACATCCTGTGACCATGGGTGTACATACTGGTTTTGCATCTTCCATGCCATATTTCTTCAAAATCTGTTTGAGATACTTGGTTTGAGATAAAAAGATTCCTCCTTCCTTTTGTTGGATTTGCAAACCAAGGAAATATGTCAGTTCTCCTAGCAAGGACATTTCAAATTCTTTCTGCATGACCAAGGCAAAGCTTTGACTCATAGCTTCTTCATTGCTGCCAAAAATAATGTTATCTACATACACAACAAGTATTAGCAATTTGTCATTTTCAACTTTTATATAAATATTTCTATCTGCTGATCCTTTTGAAAAACCTTGTTGATGAAGATATTTGTCCAAGCGGTAGTACCAAGCCCTTGGAGCTTGTTTGAGACCATAAAGAGCCTTTTTCAATCTGCATACAAGGTTTGGATCATTTCCAAGAATGAACCCATCTGGCTGTTCAATGTATACTTCTTCTTCCAAGTCTCCATTCAGAAAGGCTGATTTCACGTCCATTTGAAATACTTTGAAGTTTTGAAAACTTGAGAGAGCAAGAAACATTCGGATGGCCTCAAGTCTTGCAACAGGAGCAAAGGTTTCTTCAAAGTCTATTCCTTCTTGCTGCGCATACCCTTTACAAACAAGTCTGGCTTTGTTTCTAATTACTTCTCCATTTTCATTCAATTTATTTTTGAAGACCCATTTTGTTCCGATAACATTCTTATCCTTTGGTCTAGGAACTAGCTCCCAAGTGTTGTTCTTTTCGATCTGCTCAAGTTCTTCATCCATTGCTTTCACCCAACATTCATCTTTGCACGCCTCTTTCACATTTTGTGGTTCAGTAGAGGAGAGTAATGCCAAATAGCTTGAAGCTTCTGCAACTTTTCTTCTTGTTTGTACACCTGCTTCTTTCTGCCCCATAATCTGAGATTCTGGATGATTCTTCTGAACATATCTGGATGGAGTCTTTTCTTCTATTCTTGTTTGCTCCTCTGGTTCTTCTTGAGGTTCTTCTTCTTCATCATTCTGTCGTTCGGGGTAGCCTTCATCTTCTTCGATGTCTTCATGATGTACTTGCCTAGGAATGTATCCCTTCTCATCAACCACTACATCAATGCTGTCAACAATTCTGCCAAGTCTTTTATTGTAGCATTTGTATGCTTTGCTATGTGGAGAGTAACCAAGAAGAATGCCTTCATCTGCTCTAGGTTCAAGTTTGCCAAGCTGCTCATCAGTATTCTTGATATAGCATTTGCTCCCAAAGATTTTGAAGTGCTTTACCGAAGGAGTCCTACCACTCCAGAGCTCATGAGGAGTTTGAGTACTGTTCACCCGGACATTTGTTTTGTTGAGAATAACAACCGCAGCATGTGCAGCTTCACCCCAAAAAGTTGCGGGAGTTCCTGACTCATCAAGCATAGCACGAGCCATTTGTTGGACTGTTCTGTTCATTCTTTCCACAACTCCATTTTGCTGAGGAGTTCTTGCTGTAGAGAATTCTCTTCTTATCCCATGTTCTTCACAGAAATCGAAAAATTCATTTGAAGTAAATTCCCCACCTCTGTCGGATCTGAGGCACTTAATTTTGTGACCTGATTCATTTTCAACCAAGGCTTTGAAGGATTTGAATTTTTCGAATGCTTCATCTTTGTGCTTCATTAGTCCTAACCAGACAAACCTGGAGAAATCGTCAATGAATAATATCAAGTATTCTTCTTCTCGAGGTGTTCTTTTCCTGAAGGGACCGCATGTATCTGTATGTACTAGCTCAAGAGGCATGCTAGCTGATCCTTCTTTCTCTGGAAAGTTAGTTCTGGTTTGTTTTCCAAACTGACATGATTTGCATATGGTGTTGTCAGGAATTTTGATATCTGGAAGATCGCGAACTGCCTGATATTTGCATGCTTTCCTTATTTGTGAAAAGCTTAGATGTCCCAACCTCCGATGCCATAACCAGTGCTCATCATCCTTGCTCAGATAGAATTGTTGTTGTCCTTCTTCAAATATGTACAGATTATTTGGAGTTCTTTTGCCTTTGATCATTGTTTTACCTGTATCAAGATCACGAACAAGACATCCATTTGATCTGAATATAACCTCGGTTCTTTGATCACACATTTGGCTGACACTTAGAAGATTATGCTTCAATCCATCAACATACAAAACATTTCCAGCCTTGACCTTTTCTTTTAACTGAGCAATGCCTTTTTCTTTTATAGTTGCAGGGGTATCATTTCCAAAAGAGACTTTCTTTCCTTTTTCTAGATCAGAATATGACTCAAGTTTTTCTTTATCACCTGTCATATGCTTCGAACATCCACTGTCAATGTACCATAGATTTTCCTGTCCTTCTGCATAAAATGCTATCCCACATCTTTCTGTTTGTGGTTCCTTTATTCTCCATGTTTTGGTGCTAGAGGCTTGTTCCTTTTTTTGCTGAAACCTGCTCCTGCATTCAAAGTCTTCATGACCAAAGTTATTGCAAATAGAACATTCAACTTCTTTTTCAAGAACCGAAAAGTTGTTATAGGTCCTTTTTGTAATCTCGATCATACTTCTTTGTTTTTGAGCTTCCCTAGTCATGATCATTTTATATGCAACACATTGAGCTGCTTTGTGACCAAAGTTATGGCAAGAAAAGCATTGTCCATTGAAGAAACTTCTGCGGTTATCGAATCTACCAGCCAATTGATTGTAATTTCTATTGTCATCTATTCTTGAACCAAATTGAGAAGATTTTACCTGTGGCTGGTTGTAGCTTTTGTTCACCCTTAAGATGGATTGCCCCTGATAGTTTCTGTTTGCAATTCGTCCTTGCTTTACCTGATGGTCTTCATTGTGCTTTTGTTCATTTCTTCTTGCTGTATCAAGATAACTTTTTGAGGTGGATGCTTGAGAAGTTTCTCCATTATAGCCCAGACCTGTCTTGTTTAGAGGAGACCGCTGCACATTGATAATCTCATCCAAAGTTTCAGATCCTTTGACAAACTTAAGATTAATAGCTTTTGTTTTCTCAATCTCTTTTCTAAGACCAACAATTTCACCTTCTAGTTTTTCAAGATGTTTTTCCTTTTCATCAATTTGAAATTGTAGAGTATCAATGATCATATTCTTTTCTTCTATACATCTCTTGAGTCTAGTAATTTCATCATAAAGCTTATCCACATCTATAGCATCCATATAATCATCATCTTCAAATTCCATTAACAACTTATATTCATTACCTCGTTCATCTTCATCACTGTTCGATAGACCATCACTATCTTCATGAGTGTAGTAGCTTTTCTTATTTGCACTCTGTTTATTGTTCCATCTAGCAGGTTCCTTTCCTTTATCCTTATAAGGACATTTTGCAGCATAATGACCTACTCTTCCACAAGCAAAGCATTTAAAAGGTAACTTACCTCTGAACCTTCCAGAACCCCTTTGAAGATTTCTGACAAAATTTGATTCTTCTTCCTCTTCTTCTGGGACGTGGCTTGCTTCATAATAATCTTCTTTGCCTGATGCCTTGAAAGCAACTTCTCTTCTGTCTGATGAACCTCCCTTTCTCATTTCATAAGCAGTTAGAATTCCATGTAGCTGAGACATAGTAAGAATTCGTAGATTTTCCTTTTCTTCTATTGCAGATACTTTAGATTCAAACTTGGGGGACAATGATCTTAGAACCTTTTCAACCACTATAGCCTCTTTTATTTCTTCACCCAAATTTTTCATACAATTAACAATCTCATCTACCCGAAGAAAATAGTTAGCCACACTTTCATCATTATACATCTTGAGAGTCTCATACTGAATCCTGAGAGTTTGAAGTTTAGCACGCTTTACCTGTTCATCTCCTTCATAGCTCGTGACAATTTTATCCCATATCTCTTTTGCGGATTTGTAGTGCATTACCTTCATGAATTCCGTTTGGGATATACATCCTAATAGGGTACTGACTGCTTTCGCATTGGTTTCATACTTCTTTTTCTCAGCTGCATTTGTAGGAGTAGCTGAAGGAAAAGCGTAGCCTGTCTCTACGATGTCCCAAACTTCTGTACCAAGAGGTAAATCTTACCTTCCAATAATTGAAGTTTGTCCCATCAAAAACCGGTGGCCTGATTGATGCTTCTCTCTCGTAGTTGCTCATGATGAACGATCTACCTTCAAGCGATCAAGCTTCTCTGAAGGACCTGCTCTGATACCAATTGTTGGAAATAATACTGAGAGGGGGGGTGAATCAGTATTATCTAATTCTTTTAATAAATCTTCCTTATTTGATCTTTGAATTATTTTTGCATGTCAGTACCATAAAATAATGAGCATGAACAAAGAAAACAGATAGTCACACCAAAGAACACAAGATGTAAGGTGGAAACCCAATGTGGGTGAAAACCACCTGCTGCAATATGTCTCTATCTTCTTTCAAATTAGAAACTCCTTTTACAATGATTTTGTACTGGTGCAGTCCTTTACCAGTACGCAGGCTACAACCTGCAGAGAGCTACAACTCTCTCTCTCGTTTTCCAGTCTCTCCTGGAAGGGAGCTACAACCCCCTACTTCTTTTCTTACAAGGACCACTTTTCATAAATTTTCAAACTGGATCCATAAGCATCAAATGATCATCAAGTATAAGAGAATCACCCAGTCAACTATAGTAACCAGATCAACAATAATAGGACCAAACCCAGAACACAACAATGATAAACAAAGATTTTAAGAGAAGTAAGCACCCTGCTCAACTGCTCGCCTGCTTACGTAAGCACCCTGCTCAACTACTTGCTTGCTTACAGTATGCACCCTGCTCAACTTCTTGCCTACTTACAGTACGCACCCTGCTCAACTGCTCGCCTGCTTACGTACGCACCCTGCTCAACTGCTCGCCTGCGTACCTCGCTCTGAGTCCATTGCACTGCCTGCGGACCTCCGCACCTGCAACCCTTCTGTGCCTGCGTATGTACGCACCTGAAACCCTTCTGTGCCTGCGTATGTACGCACCTGAAACCCTTCTGTGCCTGCGTATGTACGCACCTGAAACCCTTCGTTCCTGCGTATGTACGCACTTTTCTTTCACTGTACCTGCGTACCTTCGGGCATAGATGATTTCAAGACTTCAAGAATAACCCAGACAGTCAGATCTACAGATCTGATCATGCGCCGAAGAGATCTCGATCCATCAATAGATTCGCCTTATTTAGATCTAGACCAGATCTCGCCCTCATAAGATATTCAACCCAAAACATGCTCAAGCCAAATGATCTCCTTTGTTTTATATAGGAAAGCTCTTCCTTAAATCATGGATTAATACCACGGGCCGACACCATAATAACACAAAACCGTCGGCTAAATACCAAGTGTAAAACATAAGAAACCTCACGTGTGCTTTTCTTTGCCTTGAAATGTGTGCACTGGGGGTACGCACCTCCTGAACGGCTGACCTGCGGGTATGTACGCACTTTATGTAACACCGGCCTGCGTGTACGCACCTTATGTAAGGTGTACCTACATACCTCTTATTTTCTTCAATATTTGATAGCTGATCATCAATCTCTGCTGCTGACTTGAAGTACTGTGATCTATCACCTGAATGGGTTGCCATCAAGGACAACATTTTAGCCATAATGCCAACACCAATTTGGTTCTCTCAAGATAGGCGCTTCAGATATTCTTGTTTTCAAAGTTCCAAATGCTGATTGGCAATCAGGATCCCATTTGAATTCACAGTCTTTTGTAAGCAGTTTGAAGAGTGGAGATGCTATTTTGGTGAAGTTTTCTATAAATATTCTATAATATCGAGTAAATCCCAGAAAACTTCTAACATCTTTTTGACAATTTGGAATAGGTAACTTGGAGATGACTTCAACATTTGATCTATCAACTTTAATCCCATCCCCTGAAATATGATGTCCTAAAAAAATACCTTCAGTAAACATCATAAAGAATTTTTCATGGCTTAGCGAAAGGTTTGTTTCTTTACATCTTATAAGGACCTTTTCCAAATTTTCTAATGCCTCTTCAAACGAATCACCATAAACTGTAAAATCATCCATATATACCTTTACACAATCATGGATTAGATCGGAAAAAATTCCTAGTACTTCTCTTTGGAATGTTGCGGGTGCATTACATAATCCAAAAGGAAGCACTCAATAAGAAAAAGTTTCCCATGGACAGGTAAATGTGGTCTTGTCCTGATCTTCAGGTGCTATCTGAATTTGATTATAACCACTAAAACCATCCAGAAATGAAAAGTACTTTTTGCCTACTAATGTATCTAATACTTGATCGATAAAGGACAAAGGAAAGTGATCCTTCAAAGTTGTTTTATTTAATTCCCTGAAATCAATGCATACCCTCCATTTACCATTCTTTTTAGGTACTATAACCAAAGGAGAAACCCATCGGCTATCTGAAATTGGGTAAATGAAATTTACATTGAGTAGTTTTTGGAGCTCTTCTTTCACTATCTCCCTAAGATTTGGATTCATCCTTCTCTGAGATTGTCTGATTGGTCTACTGTTTTTCTCGATATAGATATGATGGATGCAAGTCTTAGGATCAATACCTTTCATATCAGTATACTCCCATGCAAATGCAGCAGAGTGTTTTTGAAAGATTTTGGTTAACTCTTCTTGTTGTGACTTTTCCAAGTTTTTATTGATATTCAGTGTTTTACCTAGAAAAATTTCAATGGTAGAACTACCAAACTCTTCCATAGAGTAAAGGGACATTTGTCTTGATGATAAATATTCAATATCAGAATCTAACTGAAATTGTGTGTGGTCATATTCTGAAGATGTTTCAAAGTTTTCTAATGGGTTCAAAATTTGACTATCTTCACTAATTTCAGAGATAGTAAAGACAGGTTGTATAATATCTTCATCATTGACCCATTCATTGTCTCTTACTTCTGTAATTGCTTTTGCTGGAGGATACAAATTGAATTTCTTTGTCAAACTACCATCAGAAATGTACGTATCCCCAGATATACAACTAATGAAAGCATCAGTTGTGGCTAGCCAAGGTCTTCCTAAGATGAGTGGATGCCCTCCTAAATTACTCTTGGGAGTCAAAATCATGAAATCTACTGGATATTCCCAAGAATCTAAGGAGACTGAAATATCTTCTAATACACCATCTGGTTTGATTATTGATCTCTCTGCAAGTTGCAGTAAGGTGGGTGTAAAAAGAAGATTAGGAAGTTCAAGCTGTTGCATAGTCTGTCTACTCATAATGTTGATAGTATCCCCTAAGTCAATCAAAGTATTTGGAATTTCTATCCCATTTATATGTGTCTTGACAATTGGACTACCTGGATCCACATATTTCTGCATGGTAATATTTCCCATCACGATATCTGCAATTTTTCCTACCAGGTGGATTCTTCTTGTATCTCTTGGTTTCCTTCCTGGTCTTTTAAGACTCAACTCCTTTATTGTTTTTACTAGAATAGGAATCTCTCTAATGGCTTGTAGCAAGGGAATCTTGATACAGAAATTCTTTAATTCATCTATAAAATCATAGTCAGGCAACAAGATTTGTTTTTCCACCCCTTGTCAATTTGTAATCTTTCAGGGAAAGGAGGCGTGGATGAAGATGCAGGTTGCTCAACTATAGGAGTTGTGGGGGTTGACTCTTTTTCTTTTTCTTTTTGACTGATTGGGTTTTGAAGAGATGCGTCCTCAGAACCTTTATTGACTTTAAGAGAATCCTCCTCAGAGGTACCTTGCTCTTGAACATCTATAGAAGGCTTTTCTAAAACTCTACCAGATCTGAGTTGAACATCGTTAAGAGGAACAATCATATAGGTAGGAAATTGTTGTCTTTCTACCATGTAAGCATTCTGAGGATTTTTGTTGTTGGGATTCGGCAATGGCTGGGCTGGTAGTTGATTTGTCTTTTGTTGAAATGGAAGCAACAATTGAGGATTTGGATTTTGTTGAGAAGGTTGTTGTTGTGGAAATGTCAATGAAAGTTGTGGGTTTTGATTTGGAAGTTGTGGATTTTGTTGATTTTGAAAAGATTGATGATATTGATAAAATTGAGCAAATCTCCCATAAGGATTTTGCATCCCTTGTGCCCATGATTGGTATGGATTTTGAGGTTGGGAACAAGGTTGTTGCCAAGAATTCCAATTTGGCGGAAGCTGAAAATTCATAGGATTGTTAAATCCTTGATTTTGTTGTCCTTGCCAAGGTCTTCTTGAAACAAAACAAAGGGATTCTACTGAATTTGGATCTTCTTGAAAGACAACTTTGAGCCCAAGAATTGAAGGACAATCCTTGGTCTCATGACTTCCTGAGCAAGTCATGCATGTTTCTACAACTTTTGCATCCAGGGGACATTCCCTTAGAGCATGTCTTTTTCTACATTTTTGGCAAAAGATGGCCAAGGCATCAGCTTCTGCTTTCTGCTTGTTTTGAATTTTAAGGGTGTCTAGTTGTTCACTAAGGCTCCTAGAATATCAGTTTTGAACTCATCAAGCATATTGCCAATCTCTACCCTACTTACTAAACTAGTTGCAGATTTGTTTGATCTAATCAGAGAAGGATCTCTAGGCCCTTTTCTAGTTTTAGATTTCCCCCTTGAGAGATGGACACATAGTTCTGCTATGTCACGAAGTGGAAGTTGAGAAATGTCTCCCTTCCCCATCATGTTTAAAATATCTATATCCATTAAGAAAAGTTGTACTTGGAATCATAAATCAACAAAATTTGAGGAAAGGAGGGAAAAAGATGATAAAACAATAAAATAAATCAAAATTTGGAACCTACAGGAATTTTAGAAGTTTCTTCAATTTCTATTTGAGAAGATTAAATTGATTTCCATATTTTCTACCAAATGCAAAAAAAGGAAAATATATATTCAAAATTTAGTAGCCAACTTTCATGTTAACATTGATCATTGTCCTCCAATTCATTTCTCTGCAATCACTCAACATTTTACGGATTGGGTAACCTTCATCCAAGCAATTGTTCTGAGTTAATCTCTAATGGCTTTCAATAGAAGGGCTTTCAAGGTTTCCTCATCCAAATTACTCATTTTCGCTCTCTTTAAGTTGTATTGAAATCTTTCAAGTAAATCCTCCAAGTTTTCATCTTCTTTTTGCATCATTTTGAATAACTCATCCTTATGATTGGTGGGCATACAATAGTCTAGGTATCTATCCAAAAATGTTTGTTTCATATCATTCCAAGTCCTAATAGATTGAGTGACTAATCCCATGAACCATTTCAAAGTAGCTCCTTTCAATGTTGAAGGAAACAGTTTGAGTTTTTTAGAGTCTTCCATATAGTCATAGGTTCGGCACAAGACTTCAAACTCAAATAGAAATGTTTCGGGATCCTCACTTCTCAACCCATAAAAGTTTGGGAGGAAATATGGTGAAATATTTTTCATGGTGGTGTGGGTTTCCTCATCGGCTATAGGGAATCCAAATGAGTCATCTCCTTCCCCGTTTCCCCCAATATTACCTCTACCTCTTCCATTGTTACCTCCATTATTTCCTCTTCCTCTACCTCTACCCCATCCTCCAAATCCATCTACTACTTCCTATGTCATGATAGTTTCCTCAGAGTCTTCTGGTTATTCTATTAATGGTGAATGAGGGAGAGTTTCTCCCTTTCCCTCTTCTTCAGGTGATTCTACTTCTTTGATTATAATATGTTCCCCTGTAGAAGTGAAGAAAGGTTCTTCTCCTAGGTCAGATTTAGTAGATAGTGTGGGAGAATCTCCTAAGTCAGCTGTTGCCCCTTGAATTCCAGGAATCCTAAGGCTGGGAGTATGAGTCAGAGATGGAGGTGTATCTTGTCTATGCCTTCAAGTATTTGGAGTTGTGAAAATCAAACTTTTGGCCCTAGCTATAAACCTTCCCCTAAAATCTCTTGCTCTATGCATGTCATTTTTTTAATTTTTTTAATTTTTTAATTTTTTTAAGTTGGGCTAATAATTCTCTCTCTGATCTTCCAGGTCACACTAGGTGCAAGAAGAGAGCATAATCAAGAAATTATTGAACTAATAACTCTCTTTTCTGATCCTCTAGATCACACTAGGTGCAAGAGGAGAGCATACTTCAAGAAGTTATCAATTTTTCCCTTTTTATTTTATGTAAGAGATCGGCTACCTAGTTACACTTCCCTGGAAACGACGCCAAAATGTTTAGTCAATTTAGTATGTCCTATATTGCTACATTAATTATCAATCTGGGAGTCGTAAACTGATGAAGTGTGGCGCACTATATGTGCAAGACAACCTCTTTCTTACTTTTTATTGTTTTCAATTTTATTCTGTTTTGGGGTTTTTTCTTTGTTTGTCTCCTAATGCCAAATGGAAATCCTATTCCTAAGTTTTAAGAATACTTTAGAAGGCAAGTATGGATATAGATTCAAGACAAGGTTTTATGTCCCTTATGATAATTTCCAGAGCTTAACACTTCAAAGGATCTCAAAACATACTAATGATAAAATGAGTACTTGAATAAGAATGTAAATGTGCATCTATTCAAATCAAACAAATGATAAACCACTGATCATGAAATCACTATCTTTGCTTCTCACCTAAATACAGAAAAATAAGTTAAGCTACTGCACTCAAACAAATCAAAAACTGCAAACTAGTAAAAGTAAAATCAATTCACTTCACTTTTAGTCTGATAGCTCACCAAGTAGTCTTTTCAGGGTTAAGCTATGTCTCTGCAGATAACGTCAACAACATGAGGAATTGATATCTAAAGAAAATGAAAATAAAATCAAGCCACTTCACTTATAGTCTGATAGCTCGCCAAGTAGTCTTTTTGGGGTTAAGCTATGGCTCTGGAGATAACGTCAATAACATGAAGAACCTGATATCTAATTGCAGAAAAATAAAAGTAACATCAAATCACATCACTCATAGTCTGATACCTCGCTAAGTAGTATTTTCAGGGTTAAGCTATGGCTCTGGAGATAACGTCAATGACATGAAGAATTTGATATTTAAACTAACTAACAAAGCAAATGAATAAGACTGAAATCAAAGCATAATTGGAATTGAAAAGCTAAGAAAACAAAGTCAGCAAAGAGGCTAATCTCATGTCACTAGTTATGGCAAAAATTGTATGAAAATGCCCAGGCCTAGCCTATCCTGAAACACACACTGATCAGTGTTAGAAAAAATATACAATGCTTGAGAAATCATGTATAGGAATGAAACGTTAACATCATAACTAACTTATGAAATATACACAGGTGAACAAACTATGAAATTTCTACAATGGAAATAAGACAACAACATATAAAAACTTTACAGAAATAAAGAAACAAAACCTTAGCCAGCAGGGGCCCTCTGCACGGCCTTGGTTAACACGATGTCAACCCGAAATTACGCTCACACAGTCATATAAAACAAAGTCTTGTTATATTGCAAAACAGAGGAAGAATCCTCTTGTTACAACAGCAGGACCAATGTCACGGCACAGTACATGAACTAACAGCAAGATTACATAAAAAACTAACTAGCTACATGCGTTTGCAAACGCGTTATTTATAAAGGAAATTACATAACAGTTTTCCTATGAAACACCTTCAGCAGAGGACACGTAAAAAGATAGCATCCATGAGCTTAGCATGATGGTTGCCAAGATCATTCAATCTACCAAAAGATGGTTGTTGGATTTACATCATGGAGGCAGTCTACAGCTGTCAAAATGAACCCATGGATCTAGGAACGGTCTCAGACCCTTTACGTGCTGAAACAAAGACCTGTTAGCCGTAGAACTCCTCGTTTGACCACCGTTTGACCAAGGCTTTCCTCTACGAATTTAGCTGAACCAATAGGACCTGATCCATGTCCAGATCATTCCTAAACTGCCCACGTGCTTCGTTTTGCTTGATGACACCTGTAACCTAGAGATCAACAAAAACAGCTGCGGAAAGTCGAGTCAATTGCGGAAAGTGGTTGCATTCCGCAGCTAATGAGCAAAATCTAAGTCAAATAGCAAACACAAAAATATAGTTAGAAAACCACTTAAATGCACTATCATAATCAATATGTAATAATCTTTGATAGCTTATGAGGCACTAGTGAGGGAAAAAGGTTTAGGAAAGCGTGTAGAAGAGATGTAGTTTCAGGGCTCAACAGGAATCACAAGCTCAAGGGAGGGTATGGGAACCTTCAATCACATGCACAACTCCTCATCCATGCGACTAGGAAATTTAACTCAAATTTAACCGAGGACTGAAGTTGATCGCTGTTGACTGCAGATGGGAAAAGTTGTCTCTAACATATTTTGATGTTGGAAACATATTTATGAATATTATTGGGGTTTTTTGCTAAGTGATATTTTATTGGGCTCTGTTATGAAACCAGCTCACAAAAAGATAGAAAAGAGAGATCCACGCCTTAGAATTCAGCCTCTTCGAGGGGGCAACCTCCTTTACATTACATAAATGAACAATTCTTGGATGATACAAATGACAAAACCTCCTTTCTATATATAGGAGTCTAGGGAGTCACAATATAATCCAGCCGACCTAACAATAATAATATAAAGCCACAAAAATAACAATAGAGGGATTCTATGGGGCACAGAAATAACAATATGGGGGTAATAGGGGCACAACAATATAAATAAGGGGTATAACTACAATAGTAATGGGGTAATCACTAGTATTATAGGGACCCAACATGCCCCTCTCCTTCAAAAAAGTGTTGTCCTCAACGCTTGAATAGTTCTGGATACTTCTGCATAAAATTCTCATCCTCCCATGTGGAATCTTCAGCGGATAAGTTCTTCCACTTGATAAGATACTCTGAAATTGATCGATTTCGTAGCTGTCGAGTTCTTGTTTCTGTGACTGCTTCCGGTTCTAATATCATTTTTCCTTCCTCGTCAAGTTCTGGCAATATTGTTTGAATTGGGAGCTTGTCACCTATAACCTTCTTTAAACATGAAACATGGAAAACTGGGTGCAATCGAGAAGCTGCAGGAAGCTCCAATTTGTATGCCATAGTACCAATCTTTTGCAACACCTTGTACGGACCATAATACTTTGGTGATAATTTATTATCCTTCTTAACTTGCTTTAGGGACATTTGCTTATATGGTTGTAGCTGTAGGAATACCCAATCACCTACATCAAAACTTCTTTCACTTCGATGTTGATCTGCCTGCTGTTTCATTCTATTTTGTGCCAACACGAGGTTATCCTTTAAGAGTTGGAGGACTTGTTGTTGATGTTCGATGTGATCTTTCACTACTTGAACCTTTTTCTTCTTGATATGTCCTTCTATCTCTAGAGGTTGAGGAGTGGTAATTTCTTCCAATCCTTTACAAGACATGGTCGGATTCGTTTCTTCTTTCTCTGGGGTGGGGTCCTGGCGTATATCTTCTTCTTTTGATGTTTCTTGATCCTTTTCTTCCTCCTCTTCATATTCTATGTAAAATAATTTCTTCTCAGCACACTTATGACCTTTAGTGCATTTGCTATCACAATTGTAACAAAGCCCTTTTTCTCTTTTTTGTTCCAATTGTTGTGGTGTAACCCTTGTAGGTTGTGGAAGGCTAGGAGAAACAACACTTCCATATTTATAGTTGTGAGGGGTACACTTCCTGGTTTCCATCATTTTGCTTTCCACTATGTCACAAATACCTTTTACTCTTTCCAATTGTTGTGGTGTTGCTCTAAAGAAGGTGTTGCTCTTTGTATCCTCATAATGTGCTATCATTTCCTCCGTGAAAATTGACCACGTAACAAGTTGTTTATAAGAACAAAGCCCTTTGTACCATAAAAATTGATCTGGTTCTAAATATGAAGATGCAATACATACCTTTTGTAACAGTTGTACACCATGTAGATCAAAATATTGCTCCATCTGAAGTATCCAATTTACCGGATCCTTGCCATCAAACTTCCTCATCTTGCTTTTTCTTGATTTTAGGAGCTCAACCTTGAAACGACTGTAACTCTGTACTTTTGGATATTTAAGTTCTGAAATTTCAACTTGTAGTATCCTTCTATGTCCTCTTTCCAATGCCACTAGTCTGATCCAAATTGGATTCTCCAAGAAAGAGTTATGCACAATCTCCCACAGTGACCTGATTGTAGACTAGTTCAGTAGAGCGAACTTGTATGACGTGCCACGAGTCACTGTTTCAACCTTTGAATCTGAAACACACACACAAGAAACTAAAGTTCGTCCTCTTTCTGTACCTTTTTACGAAATTTCAATCCGATCCTCAGAGAGAGAGTTATGACGATTTTCCCCAGGTCACCTGTTTTGAATGTAATTCAGGAGTCTGCAGAAAGGCCAACTTCCTCAGATCATATCTCCGAAAATATCGCGCGAAAAGATCTGAAATTCGGACCCAAGGTTCAGCGCCAATTCTTCTCAAATAGGTTTTTTTTTGCGACTTCTGAAACGTCACAGAAAAAAAGTTATAGCGAAAATTCCACGATGACCTGTTTGGAGCAGCGAAACCCTAGAATCCAAAGCTCTGATACCAAATGTTATGAAACCAGCTCACAAAAAGATAGAAAAGAGAGATCCACGCCTTAGAATTCAGCCTCTTCGAGGGGGCAACCTCCTTTACATTACATAAATGAACAATTCTTGGATGATACAAATGACAAAACCTCCTTTCTATATATAGGAGTCTAGGGAGTCACAATATAATCCAGCCGACCTAACAATAATAATATAAAGCCACAAAAATAACAATAGAGGGATTCTATGGGGCACAGAAATAACAATATGGGGGTAATAGGGGAATAGGCCGCTCCCTAATGGATTAGCCTCGCTCATGGGTGTTGCTCCTTTCCCCCGGAGGGTTAAGGTAAGAGTACGATTGATTCCTTCCTTCAGAGAAAGAAGGCAAGCGATGGTCACACCTTCCCCATTAAGATTAGTACACACTATTCACTAGCTAACTACAGGCATATGAGTAATCAATAATATAGGATGAATCACAACAATATAAATAAGGGGTATAACTACAATAGTAATGGGGTAATCACTAGTATTATAGGGACCCAACAGGGTCATTGTACTCTCTGTTGAAGATTTTATGACAATCTAATAGAAGAAGTTTTTTCAAAGCATTTTCCCCCTAGTGGGGTTTTTACGTGGTTTTTGACCAAATATGGTGTCTCTTGTTGATCTATCGATTGTATCAATTGTCATTGCATTTATTGTTCTATCTTCAATTACTGTTGATGAATGGAAAGACTAATTATATTTGAAAATATTTATAATTGAAGTATTGAATTTGGCTAAAAAATTGATACAACATAGAACAATCTGAAAAATTAACATTCCACCAAGTGGAAGTAGATGGAAAAACAACCACAACCTCTAGAGGTAAGGAACCCAAGTTATGCTCTATGAGATAGCAATACATAAATAAGCAACCTACGTTATGTATTGTGAGACAACAACAAAAGTTATGGATTATGGGTTATTTCTGGGTTTGGGTAAATATTAATTATTCTGAAGAATCACTAGAATTAGTTGGGTTTGGGTAAACATTAAATCTTTTGAAGAATCTCTAAAATTAGTTTTAACATTACTTTAGTTTAAAAGAAATTAATTTAATAAATATATTTTATAAGTTAAGTTATGAATAGGTTATCGTTGGGAAAGAAACCTAAGCTATGAATAAAAAATAAACCTAAGTTGCGACTAAGCTATTCTTAGGCATCAAAATTTCACATTGGATTTTAAAAAATTTCTCTAAAAATTTTATGTGCAAAGAAAAATTGATAAATGAAATAAAAGGATTAAATTTTAGGTTAAGCAATCTAACATTTTGATTTATGTGCACCACTGTTGTAAATTGTTTATTATAGTCCCTGTTCCCCGTTTAAGTAGGGAATTATAATACATTGTAATAATAATAAGGAAAATAATAATATTAAAGATGACATGCCAATGGAGCTTCTTTTATTGGTAAATAAAGAATACTACTATTTCTTAAAAACTTTAAATATTTGACAATATATTTATCGTTTGTATCATGGTCAATATTATATATTATAAGTTATTCGTATTATAGTCATTATAATTATCAACATACTAATCCTTTTAACCGATTATGAATATGATTAGTGTAGAGAAACACACTAACACACGAAGACCCCTAACCATTATGACTTCATACCTAATAAAACCCCTTGTTCCATATGATCTTTAATACAACCATCCTTAATCCCTTACCTTTACCGCATTAGTGTACTCCTTGACCCTTATGTTATAAATACTAAGGGGGGGGGGGGAGAGGGAGGGGAGGGGAAGTGAATCAATATTTCATTAGAGATCACATTTTACTTAGTTTATGCTTTCATTTTCAAATTTATCTAAACCCTTATTTCATTAGTAGCACATTATGCAATAGATCTAGGCATATTCAATAAACCATGAGCAACATTAAACATAAGAGCATGTAAACTGTAAGATAGAAACACATCAACACATGAATGCATAGGGAAACCAAATTTTTAGGTGGAAAGCCCAACTGAGAAAACCCATCGTTGTTTTTTTGTACTTCGTCTTCAATTATTATTAAAAACAATTTTGTACATCTTGCACTCGTGCAACCTTTTGTCGATGCACAGGCTACTACCTACTACAGGCTGCAACATCCACTAATTCAACATCTTCTACTAGAAGGAATCCATTGCTCATTCAATTCTCTTGTGATCCACATTTCATAATCTTTCAAACTGGGACCATCTTCAACAATCACTAATCTAGTAGGCCACTTTTAAAAATGTTTCAAACTAAACCCATATACATCTCAATAACAATAGAACAAAAGATTCTTCGCATTCAAACTCTGATCAAACAAAATTATTTACAAGACCTTCAAGCACTAGTTCATCAAATTAGTATACTCATCAAATCAACTTTCATCAATGTCAAAAGCCCTTCTCTGTTGCAACCACAATATCTCAACAAAATCCCTCATGAAATCATCAAGACTTGTATACAACATCATTGTAACCCATAAATCATTGTTACTCATCAAAGATACAATGCACTGAAACCGAAGTCATGAAATCTAAATTCTGTAATGATACACCAACAAGCTTGAAAACCAATCCATGACCAAACTCATAGGTTTTTCAAGCAAGAAAACAACCACATCCAATCTATCATCATGAATAAAAGTTTGAACCAATATTAGGCTTAGTTTTTTCCTTTGACCTTGCACACAGCTTCTAAAAAAGACAAATAATAACATCATATGAATAACATAAGATATGTCCTATAACAACCCCTAGTTGATTTTCCATGTAAACAAAGTAAGACCAAGGTCACAAGACACGTATTCCAAGCTGAATGTTGGGAAAACATTATAATGGGTATTAGTTGTAGTTTATTAATTTCTATCGAAATTGGAAAAGGAA
Source organism: Pinus tabuliformis (assembly GCA_031772625.1). Lineage (NCBI taxonomy): Eukaryota > Viridiplantae > Streptophyta > Pinopsida > Pinales > Pinaceae > Pinus > Pinus tabuliformis. Next base: position 1,492,378,119 of record CM062816.1, on the reverse strand, counting down.
AAGATACAATAATTGGAATTTAACTATGAGAAATAAGGAAAATATGAGAAAAGTGAGATGGAGAGTCACAAATGTGTATGCAAGGGAAATTAGAAGGAAAATGAAATAAAATGAAAGAAAATAGGAGATCAATGATAAAAACTCTTTAGAGAAATAGTTTCTAACCTTTTGATAGTTTTTGGATTGAGCTCTTGTTCATTCTCTCTCTCATACACTCTTACACACCTAGATAATTCTTGGAGAACTATAGCTTTCACTTGGATTTGGAGAAAGCAAGCAAAGGACAACCAAGTAATTGGTGGGCAGTGTAAGAGAAGGTTGAACCAGTAGCTATAACTAGTGGACATTGCAGGTAATATGTTCCATGTGTGATTTCTTTGTTGGTTTTTGGATGCATGGTACATGAATCTGGTTCTTTGGTCATTTATTTTCATTGGCATGGAAATTTGCCTGGATTGACAATGGTTTCATCCTTGCCTTTCCATTTCCCGGATAACCATGATGTAGTGGGTTTTCCCATTTGAATTTTATGATTGTTTCTCAGGTTCCCTATGGGTGTCGGTTAGGATATAACCATTGGAGTCCTAAAACAACTTGCGATCATGGAGGCTATGGGTTGAGATGGTAGTTTTTTGTAGCCCTATAATATCTTGGGTCCCTAGAGGTTGTGTGTTGATATAGAATCCCTAGAGCCCTGGAGAACTTGGGAAGAGACCAATGTGGTTGGTATTAGTGATTTCTTGGCGGGTTTGGTGAAATAATTGTGATTGAGGGTTGACATGGTTTTTCCTCTGGAAGCCCTTGTTGGTTTTGTTTTGGTTTATCCCATGCGCTCCCACATTCATGCCTGGAATATGGCACGAGGGTGATTGGCTAAAAGAAATAATTGGTTCAACACAATCTATGGTCGGGTGGTACATGAAAGTCCTTGACTTGTTTGTCATTTTCATATGTTAGTATGACCTATTTTCTTATTGTGATCTATGAAGACTTGTATTGGTTATTATGTGGATCTTATGGCTGATTTGTCATGGTTTATATTCTATTTATATGTCAGTTAAATACATGGTTCTATGGTGTGCTCTAGTTATGGCTCTTGTTCATGATTTGATAAGTTATTGAATGGTTGATGAATACATGCGCTAACAATTGTTGTTGCAGTTAGTTTGTGATGGAATTTAACCTTGTTGGTGATTCTCAGATGAAGTTCATAAGTTTATGATAAGATATGCATTCATGACTTGTAGCTTCTATGTTTACCATATGTTTGACGAAATGTCTATCATGTACTAGGCTTGTCTTGGTCAAGATATTGCTTAAGTTTTGATTCTTTAGCATTGTCATCATCTTAGTTATGATTCTGGAAAGTTACAGGAGGTTATGGGCAGTGGTCTAGAGGCTAGCCTAAAAAAGTGGCATTGATCTTGCGATCGCTGGCACAAAATTAGAATATTTGGGTCATAACCGCATGTCAGAAGGCTTATGTGTGCGGTTGAAGCCTCATAACCACATGAAAAATGTGTCATGTGTGAAATTGAAGCCTCATAACCACATGAAAAATGTGTCATGTGTGAAATTGAAGCCTCATAACCACATGAACAATGTGTCATGTGTGCGGTTGGGGTGTTAACCTTGTAAAAGAAGTTCCATCTCAGGGATTAGTCACATGGGGTGGTTGTTATGATCATGAGTGATCTGTAGTATCTGAGGGATGTCAGTTTTCTTCTAATTAGTCGGCCCTACTTCCATAACTAGAACTTTGAGGTCGACTCATATCATAGTGACACTCAACTCATGTTTACCATGGAGATCTTGTAAAAGTGGGTAAATGTGGGAGGAGGTGGTTACAGGGTGGTATCCAAGATTCAAGGTTCAAACACTTAGACTCGAGGGGCTAAATGCATATTATTATGCATTCATGTTAACTATATATGTATCTATTATGCATACATTGTGATGTTTAGGGTTATTATGAGTGTTTATTATTATAAATTTGTGTTATCATGCATGTTATTTCTATGTTGATTTCATTATATATATCGTGCTAATGTGGATTGGTTTGTGCAAATGAGATAGCCTCCCCTAAGATACACTGAGGTATGATTTTGGGTTATGTTTTCTATTTATATAACATGGCATGTTTGTAGGAAAGAGAAGGTCAAAGATGAAGAGAAATATAGCAGATTACAATTCACATGACTCCCCTTATAGGGTTGAGGTGAATTCAACGGAATGGGAAAGGTCAGTTGAGCAACAAGGAGAAGAGTATTCCCTTGATCTAGTAGACACACTAAGGAGTTTGAGGGAAAATATCATAATTTGCAAAGCGGATAATATGAGGTTGGTTGAGGCACAAAAAAGGCTTGTGAGGGCTCAAGAAAAGCAAGTCGAGGTTAGTGCAGTCATCCTTCAGAGTCCTTCAAATTTGCAGATGCAAGGATAGATGGGGATCAGTTATGGATAGGAGGAGAAGAATAATAGTGCATATGGAAGAAGGTATCATAGAGGACTCAAGGTGGAGATATATGACACAGTCAAAGGTGGAAAATATTTGGATACACCTAACAGGACGGGTAGTACTTACAGATTTCATTCTAGTTCCAATTCATTCTAGTTCCAGTTCCGAGAGACATCATTATCATCACCACTGTCATCCTTATAGGAGGGGTGAGAGGGGATATTTTCCAGAAGAATTCAAGAAAGACAAGCCTCCTACATTTGATGGAGAAATGAAGAGATCAGAGGATGCAGAAGCATTACTACTTGGGATGAAATTTTTTTTTTATTCTACATGAGTATTCAGAGAACACAAAACCTAAGATAACCACCTTTAGTGTCAAATGGAAAGCAGATATATGGTGGGAAGATGTGAATAATATCAGAGGCATTCGAAAATAGGAGTTGATTTGGGATGAGTTCAAGAGACTATTAAAGAAGAAGTACTCATCAAAAATATACTATGATGAAAGGGTCAAGGAGTTATATGAGCTAAAGATTGGTTCTATGACTAATGATGAGTACATTAGTGGTTTCTGGAGATGCTGAGTTGTGTTCCTTATCTTAAAGATGAGAAAGAAAAGATTCAAAGCTTCATCAGTGGGTGGCTAGTAGCATTCAAAGATCATATTGAGCTTAATGAGTCGTGGTCATTAGAAGAAGCCATCAGGAAACTGAGGCATTTTTCTGACCAATCAAAGCACAAACTTGAGCTTAATTGAGATTGGAAAGGGAATGATAAGGCTAAAGGAAAGTAGCCTCAAAAGCAGGAAAGGCCTCAGGATGCAGGAGACAAGGAGAATGTGGCTCCTTACAAGAAGTTCAATATAGCTAAGAGAGGCCATGGGTTTCATCCTAAGGAGTATAACAAGGGTGATGGTAGTGTTGTATCTTTGTAGAAAGTTCTATGCTAGGGAACTTTGACAAAGCATCTACTTAAGGGTTTAATTGAATTGGATGAATAATGTATTAAATCTTTAACACTTGTAAAATATAAATATTTCTAGGAAGCTAAAAGGGCTTATTTTCATTTATAACAGGAATAAATCTTTAAATCAATTTTGAAAGCAAAAATAAAGAATATATGTGATGATCACACATCCATATTGAATATCTATGCAATCAAATAGAGTTGATGCATGCAAAAAAATTGACAGCGAAACAGAATATGTTCAAGAGTTGACAAAAGGCAACAATTGAAAGATACAGAGGAACTAACTTAAATAAATTATTTAGTTAATTAATCTCTTTAATGATTATAAATTTGCAATGGGCTGTCAGGGAGATTGATACTCAATATAGCCTTACCCTAACTCCTATATTAGCTTGAACATATGCCGAATTAAATTATGGAAAACATAAATGAATGAACAGGAAAAACTCACTGGGACACAAACGTTCTTATGAATGAAGCCATAATCCTTTGATTATCTTCAAAAATATTTCAGAGTATTATAATGCTGTCATTGGGTCATCACAAATGATCAACCCTTCCTTCTTCGAATTACAAAGTATTTATAGAGTGTAATTCAAAAATATCTAGATCAGAAATAAAAATTATTGCAAAATGGAGTATTAACCAAAAATGATTTTGTTATAGCACCATTTACCACTCTTGGTAGATATGATGTTCGGATTATGGCCTAGGGCAACCCTTCCTTCCAGACTTGGTCCAAAATCTTAAAAAAAGTGTTTTATTCCCTATACGATAATTTTCCCTGAGATAAAAGTGTGTACATGCGGGTCAGCATATACCCAACCTGTGTACATGTGTTAAAACACTTACCTGTTAGTCACCTCCTATAGCCCGTGGACCAACTATTTCCCAACTGAAAAAATTAATTTGGAGAAGTATAAATAAACCTCCATGGGAAGGCCTTAAGGGAGAATATATGAGATATTGATACTATAGTGAGATTATCCATGATCGAGTCTGACGAAATCCCCGTGCCTCTTGCACTCCCAAAAGTTTCAGGAAACTATCGTTTCCTTGTTGGAGATATCCTTCATCTTTCTTGAGATATCCTGGTGTTGGTGATCGAGGAAGATTGCTGAGGCCGGGAAAGGATGGATCTGGAAGACGGTTCCGCTTGGAGTCGGAGAAAGACTCAGGTCATATTTCTCCACCTTACTTGTAGCTTACTTCAATAAAGAAATGATGTTCAGTTCCCGATATTAAACATGTTTATGCATTGATTTATATTGTAATTCGTTTATGAATCTTATATTGATGCGTAATTGTTTACTTATTTATATGATCTAAAGTTAATATCATGAACATGCTTTATGTTTCTACTGTTGTATATGTTTCACTTGAATAATTTTCAGGTTTCAAAGGCATCATGAGAAGTGGATGGTTTGCACCTTGCGGGATCTACTCAAACGTAATACCTCCGGGTAAGGACACTCCTGCACAGTTCAGTGGAATAAGAGTTTAGGTTGCTTTCCTGAGAATTTATTGCTGTTGTTTTCCATCCGCTCTGTTGGGGTTTTCAACCCAAGACCCTAGGGTGATCTCACCCGCAATATAATTGGCAACTTCACTGGGGATAAAATTCTTGTTATTCCTCGTTTGGTTTGTTTGTTCTCAATTAGGGTTCATTTTCTTGATTGCTTGCTTTTACAACGTTGTTTGATTCATTGGTGTCCCAAGCATCAAGTCCTATCGTCTTGATCAGACCTTGATTTTTTTTTTTCCTAATTGAGCTTTGTATACGCTGTTTTCTTGGATTACAGTTGTGTATACACGCAGGTTTCCTCAAGAAGACTCACGTATACACGAGTTTCTTGTATTAGAAACTCGTGTGCATGCTTTTGTGTCTTTACACAGTCACATATACAATTTTTTGAATTGTTTTTTCAAATCTCTTTTCCCAGTTAGGTCTCCTACCTGGTGATTTATGCTGTTGTATGGTCATCTACTGTCTAGAGAACTCAATTTTCTTGCAAGCTTTCTTTTTCAAAATCTCCTTCTCACTGAAAAGCCTAGTTGGCCTAGGATTGCTTCTTAAGCAAGTTTGTGGTTTGTGTCTTGGGTTCAAGACTTCTGTTTGAAGTTCTTGGATGTTCTAGTTTTCCAGAACAAGAAATTGATTTCAATTTCATTTGCAGCCTAGATTTCAAGTTGCCTTGCTTTGCTTTTCCTTGTTTGATTGGCCTAGTTGCTTTTTGTGCTTTTTTTAGAGTCCTTTTTGGCAATTTTGAAAGTTTTTATTTCTGGACATTTTGTTGGTTTGCCAAAATCTTTTGCTACTGTTCAAGATCAATTTGTGCAAGTTTGTAGTCTCTCTTGTTTCAAGTTTCATTTATTAATGAGTTTTATAACTTGCAAGATTTAAAGACTCCTTGTGCTTATTTCTTGATCTTTCGAATTTTAGTAGTGCTTTTGAGACCTCAAAAAGTTTCTTTTGTTTCCTTAAAAGAAAAAACACAAAAACCATTGCTTTTGTTTTTTTTTCCAAGCTTTTGGTTTACGGTTTCTTTTGTTTTGTTGTTGTGAAGAAATTGGTTTCTGTTGCAATTTGTTCTGCTTGCTTTGGAGAGAGATTTGTTTTTAATTTTTTGCCCTCTTCATTACCAAGTTGACTTAATTGACTCTATAAAGAACCACATTTTCTTACGAGTGTTGTTTAGGATCTTGTATCGTTATTTTAACTTGCATTAAGTTAGTTTGCATCTTAAGCATTCTTAGTCATTTTAGATTTTGGGTGTGTGTGGATTGTTTCAGAAAAGAAAAGAAAAATATTTTTCTCATATATAAGTTTTAGTAGAAATCACTCTTCATCGAAGAAAATAATTGCATGCATATAGTTAGTTTTCTATTGGTTTCTTTTGCGTCATAAAACATCATCAGTATCACTCTCGTAATTCCCCCTAACTTAAAGAACAACTATATAAAATCAAGCGATTTAATAAAATGAACTAGAACTTTTATTTTTGTCATTAAAAAGCACAAACAAGCTTAGGGTTCATTAGGGCCTTGGAATAGGTGAGTGGAGAGTTAACTCTTCAAGGCTGCTCAAATTATAAAACTTAGAAGTTGAATAACGAGCAAAATCCAATATCGTTAGAAGGACCGGGAAAGCTCCGTGACTGGGAGTTAAAAATGAGGAAGAGTGAAGACAACGAATAGAGATACCCTCTCTCCTACTTGTCGGACCCCGCCTCATGACTGTTTCACCCAGATTTTGATACGATTTGGTGTCCATAGTTACCTTTCTGAGGGATCACATAGGTAGCTGCGGAGGGGAATCTCGTGGCACCTGAGGTTGACGTTGCATCGTGTTCAGCAGTACTTCTGGAGGGTACCCTTGTGAAGCTTGGGTGCTTACATCGGCAAAGGCTATTGTCTGGAGGTCAACGTAAATGTTTCTGATACCTTCGCTAGTAGGCCTAGGCCGTAATTACCCCAGACTATTTCAAAAGGCCCTTGATTTTGGTTTTCTTGTATTTTGGTGTCCGGTCCTAATCACCCGGAGTAGAAATGCTTGAAAGTAGTTTGATTGTCTGTATCTTTAGGGACTTTTAGAGAGTGCTCTTTGCTCCTAGTTTGCCTAGCTTTAGAACTTTTTTGAGTCTTTAAGTGCATTTCTTAAAAATAATTCAATGTAGCTGATTGACTGGCTCGTTGGTCTAGGAGACTCTATGGGATTTCACCGAGGAGTCCTGAGGCTTCTCCTCAAAGGCATAAGCGAAATTCTTCTAGTGGTTTTCAATCAATGGCAGCAGGCACATCGGAGATTGATCTCTGATTGGATTTATTGATTCACAAGATAGACTTGGTACAAGTAAAGAGTTAGAGAGGAACACTCTAGTTCTTTCTCGAGTCCTCTTCCAGTCGGAAGACGTTATTGAGGTCAAAGAGATTCCTGAGTCTATTTTGGCTCCTAATTCTCCTCTTCCTCCCAATCATCCAAACATTTTATTATACATCGGAACTCTGACCAATAGGCCTTCGAGCCCACGTTTATATCAATCTTTTCCTTCAACGACCACTGCTAGAAGCATGGCATCCACTGTGAGTGCTATGGGTATGCAAACTCCTATATTTGTAAAAGGAGGAGGAACAATTTCTATATCTTGTGTTACTCCTAACACTTCTATATTTGGTTCTACTTCCATTCCATCTTTGAGTGGAAGTTCTCAAGCTGTTGCCTCTGGCATTGCCTTTTTCCCTTTTGGAATGCCGACTAGCATGATTCCTTCAGTTACGTTAAGTATTCCATTAGCTTTCTTCACATCCATGGCAAGTGGATCAACTTCTTTGCAGGGTTTCTCATTTAGGGGTGGTCATATACCACACTCCAACCTATCTTTGGGATCAATACCTTTTTCCTCTACGGGTCAAAGTTATAATATGTTTCAAGGTTGGAAAAACCCTGCAATTAGTGGGTTAGGAGCCAAGAATCAATCTTATTTTGGACAACAAGGGAATATGTTGTATTCTTCTGTCAATTCATTCCAGAAATTTTCTCCCTATGCTAATGCATGGAAGCCTTACCAAGGGCTCTCTGCTCCTCTTAACACTTCTCTAGGGGGAAACTTTACTAGTTACGGAAGTTTTTCGGCATGAGTTGGTCAAACTCCAATTTTTTTTTGGACCACAAGGATATCCTTATGGTTCAGTCGGGTCTATGAGTTACTTTATGAAACTTGGTGCCTTTACAAATCTAGGCCATTCTTTTCAGAACATTGGGAGTTCCACCCACACCAAGTGAAATCCTCAGGGTCCTCTGCGACTACCTTTTTTGGAAACGTTAAACTTGCCAGTTCTTTCTAAATTGACTAATAATCTGATTAGGTATAACCTGGTTTGGCCTTCGGTCCCAACCAAACTTCTCTCATATATACCTAAATTTGAAGGGAAAATTGGTGAAGATCCAGGTGACCACGTAACCACTTTCCACTTATGGTGTTCTTCAAACTCCCTGATAGATGATTCAATCATGTTGAGATTATTTCAACATACCCTAACTAGGAGTGTGGCTAAGTCGTACATATAACTTCTAGGGGGCACCTTCACTTATTTTGGCGAGTTGGCTACTATATTTTTGAACCATATTCAATTGCCTGTCCGATATGATGCTAGAACTGAGCTTCTGGCTAATTCCCATTAGGATCAAGAAACTCACATTTTGGATCATATCTAGGAATGGAGGAGAAGGAAGAGGCTCATTGAATCCGATATTCCACAAGAATTCCTTCTTGAATGGTTTCTTAAATCGTTACAACCTGAGATCTCTAAGGATGTGTCTCTCTTCGGTGTTTTCACCGAAGAGTAGGCTATTTTCAGAGCCCAGCAGTTGGAACTTATATATTCTCAGTCTGGGTTCTTCAAAAAATTATACCTGATGCTCCTAGATCCAAGTTTGCTATAGCCAAACCGTCAGGTCCCCATGTCGACAGGCTAGTTGGATCGATTGATACTAACACAGATAACTTGCTGAATCAATTGTAGCATTTGTCTTTACAGACTGTTTTTTCTATGCAGGCATCATTGTATGTATCTAAACCTTCCCAACCTATGTCTATAAATGCAATCCAAACTTCTAGCCCCAAAGGAAACCAACAATCTGATGGGAAGAATAAAGGGTGAGGTAGGAAAAAGAGCTAGGATGGGAAGGGAAATTGAAACAAACCAGGCAATGATGTCGTAGGCAGTAGGAAAGAGTCCAAGAAAAAAGTAAAATTTCCATGCAAGTTATGCAATGGAAATCATTTGACTCATCTATACCCTAAGGTCCAAGATGCTCAGTGCTTATTAGTGCAGCATGGGTCCTCTAGCTCCCAGGCTTTCCTCACTAACCCTTTTCCCCAAGGGCAGAAATTACTTGTTGGCATGAACTCTAATACTAGGACCCCCACAGGGGGCAATCAAGAAGGGGATCATTCATCAAATGTCTACATGATGAGTTCACATATCGACGTCGCTACGCGATCGTGTGATTACGGTGAATCAGAATCATCTAAGGCTAAGTCTTCTTCCGATGCTTCAAAGTCGCTCCATATTGAGATGCCCTCTTTTGAGTCTATACCTCGAATGTCGAAACGCTCTGTAAATCGCTCGACCATTAACCCTAATGCTAGGGCAGCCCAGAACTACTCAATTGTAGAAGATCTGGCTCAGAGTCCTTGTGCTATGTCAGCGTTAGAGGTACTCCAGTCGTGCCCTGCTTAGAGGAGTGCATTACTCTCGGCAATCAGAGCTGTACATCTAGAAAATTCTCTTATGCTTACTTTTGATATGTCAAATGTCAAAAAGAGACTCCCGCATCATATGGCTTTCCAGATAAAGTCCACATATCGAAAGACCAACATCTTTTGAACTGTTATAGATGAGGGAGCTTCCACATGTGTGATGTCCATGTCATGTTGGAAGGCCATTGGATCACCTCAAGTTGTTCCTTCACCTACTCTATTGATGGCATTTGATGGACATTATCATAGGCTGCACAGGATTATTCCATCTTTTCCCATCTGTGTTAGGGGAAAGGGGGTAAATATTGACGTAGAAATAGTTGATGTGAATCTGGATTACAACCTCCTTTTAGGAAGGAATTGGATTTATGAGATAGATGCCATAGTATCAGCATTATTTCGCATCCTTTTTTTCCTCACAAAGGGAGGATTGTAAAATTTGATCATATGGATTATTCTCTAGGTGACTCCCATGCATCGTCTGAGTCTATTGTTCCATTAGTGGACAATCCTAAGCAACCTATAGAGAATTTAGGAGTTGGAATGTACTCTTCCTTAATGGGTACTTTTGATCTTCCTACTCCTACAACTAGAATCAATGCTATTTCCTCCTCCAAGGGACCTTCTCAAAGAGAGTTCTTTCAAACTCATTATTTTTTGGACCCTTGGCCTTTACCCTCATCTATCACCACATTAGATGGAGGGAAGGTAGGTGGAATGGCATGTCCTATGTCTGCAACAGAAATTTCTTATCAGTCTATTGTTAACTTTGCAGACTCCCATCCTACTCCTTTCTCACCGGAGGAGTTATATGGAGATGTAGCTCCAGCCTGGACCCTAGATTCAACTTCGGCTCATATTTACTTAGATACTGTCTTACCATCTGGGGAAGCAATTATAGAAGCAATGATGGGTATTGATAGACCATGGGATGACCTACATCGTCATTCGTATTTCCTCCCTCATTTGCAAGAAATTGAGTTGAGTTTGTCTAGTCCTTCTACTAGTGATGTTCATACAATTTTAAATCCTTTGGACCCATCACTGTTTTCTGCCAAATGTAACATGTCTCTTATCTCACAAACTGTACCGGTGAACATCTCTAGGAATCCTAACATAATTGAAAATTTCTTCATTAGAGCCGACTGTTCCCCTGAAGAAATTCAAACTTATACCAATCTCTTCAAAGAGTTTTGTGATGTGTTCGCTTGGTCTTATGAGGAAATGCCTGGAATAGATCCATCTATAGTCCAGCATGAGATCAAGACATACAAAAATGATAAACCTATTAGTCAAAAACTTCGACCGGTTAATCCTAGAAAAGCAACAGATATCAAAGCTGAAGTTGAGAAGCTGCTAAATGTGAGAAGTTGCTAAACATGGGTTTCATATACCTTGTTCCTTTAACTAAGTGGGTCTCTAATATAGTCCCCATAGACAAAAAGCAGGGAATGATTCGAGTATGCATTGACTTTAGTGACCTAAATAAGGCTTGTCTGAAAGACAACTACCCCATGCCCTTTATTGATCAAATTATTAATGAATGTGCGGGTAATGAAATTTTTTCATTTATGGACGAATTCTCTGGTTATAATCAAATTAATATCCCTCCAGAAGATCAACACAAGACAACCTTTATTTATCCCTAGGGTACGTTTTCATACAAAAAGATTCCTTTTGGCCTCAAAAATGCTGGAGCCACCTTTCAGCGGGCCATGTCTTATTCTTTTCACAACATCAAGCACATTATCGAAGCATATCTGGATGATTTAGCTGCTTGTTCTCGAAAGAGAATTGATCATCCTAAGCATCTTCAGTTGATCTTTTAGCGATGTCGTTTTTATAAAATCCAGTTGAATCCAAATAAGTGCATTTTCGCAGTCACATCAGGTTGGTTGTTAGGATTCATCGTGTCAATGGAGGGGATTTGTGTAGAACCCTTCAAGGTTGTGGCAATACTTCAGTTGCCTCCCCCATCTTCCATACATCAACTTCAAAGTCTCCAGGGAAAAGAAAATTTCTTGAGGAGATTTATAGCCAATATGTCGAGTTTACAAAAGGATTTATGTGTTTTCTTAAGAAAGGGGTCATGTTTGTATGGGATGATTTCACTCTTTGAAAAAAGCATTAACCTATGCCCCATTGTTGATTCCACCTGATCATGACAGAGATTTCCTCTTGTATCTCGCTACAGCAGAATCAACCATAGGTATGCTTCTGGTTCAGGAATATGATGCCTTAGGTGAGAATGTAATCTACTATCTAAGTCGAGGCTTGGTAGGTCCTGAACTGTGCTATTCTCCCATCGAGAAATTAGTTTTGGTAGCTATCCATGTTGTCCAGCAGCTTGGGGATTACATTCTTCTTCGAAAAATTTTCATCTTAGCAGTCGTCAATCCATTTCATTTTGTTCTCAGTAGGTGAGTGATTGGGGGAAAATATAATATATGGATTGTCATTTTGCAAGAATTCGATCTCGAATTCATGTCGGCTAAATCTAAGAAATATTTAGTATTTGCGGAGTTGATATCAGAGCTACCTGGTGAGGAAGAAATTATACACGAGGAAACTTTTCCTAATGAACATTTATTTCTTATTTCCTCACAAGATTCTTGGTACGTAGATATCATTATATATCTCCAGACGTCGAAGTTTCTGCCCACTTTTTCCAAGGACGAGTGTAGAAAGTTGCATCACCTCGCTAAGAATTATGTTATTATAGGTGACACATTGTATCGTCACAGGATTGATTCAATCCTTAGGCATTTTTTAACCTTGGAAGAAGCTGAGTCAGTTCTTAATGATTTCCAAAGTGTGTGGCGTTCATCTATCTAGGCTTGCAACAGCCCAACAAAATTTGTGAGCAAACTACTTTTGGCCTTCGATCTTCAAAGATTGTATTGAGGCGGTCAAAAGATGTCATCCTTGTCAGGTCTATACTCAGAAAATGCGCGCAGATCCAGCTCCGCTTTCCCTGTTATCACCGTCGATCCTTTCACAATGTGGGACATTGATTTACTACTTGTAAGATGCCTTCGGCAGGAAATCACAAGTATATCATTTTGGTTGTAGACTACTTTACGAAGTGGGTTGAGGCCATGCCTACTTTTAAGAATGACAGTGAAACAATGGCCTTGTTTCTCTTCAATCAAGTTATTTCCCAATTTGGTATCCCTAAAGAGATTGTCATTGACCATGGTAGTGATTTCCAAAATCAACTGATGTCTGAATTGGCTCTCAAGTTGGGTTTCCGGTAGGAGCATTCATCTCTGTATTATCCTCAAGCCAATGGGTAGGTTGAAGCCGTGAACAAATCCCTTAAAATCATCCTGCAAAGGATGATTAACAAATCTAGATCCAATTGACACATCATGTTGTATCTGGCACTTTGGGCATAACAGACGTCGGTTAAGAATGCCACTAGATTTACTCCTTTTTAACTGGTTTACGGGTTGGAATCTACCTTTCTTGTTTAATGTGAAATTCCTTCTCTTAAACATGTTGTTGAACTTCTTCCAGAGACTTCTAATCTTGAAGAGAGCCTCATTCATTTGGAGCATCTTGATGAGCAACATCGAGATCTCGCCACAATAAATGAAGCCCATAAAAATAGGGTAAAAGCTCAATATGATAAAGTTGTCCGTCCTAGAAATTTTTCTGAAGGTGACCTTGTCCTAGTCTACGATCAAGACAAAGATGCCTTGGGGGATGGCAAGCTTAAGTCTATGTGGTACAGTCCCTTTATTGTCAAGTGAGTTTTGAAAAAGGGATCTTATGAATTAATTGACTTTGAAGGAAACAAGTTGGCAGAGCTGAGAAATTGGCTCTAACTTAAGAAGTACTTTTCTTCGGCTTCGGTCGAGCACTTACTTGTTTGTATATACTATATATTTGTACATACATATCTATCGGTTATAGTGATGTTGATGTTTTTGATCTGCTTTGGCAAGTATTGATGGACGATTCAATATATTTAGGGTTCATTGATGCTGCGAGTAGGCATACCCAGAACCTTGCTTCTGTGGCGTGGGTGATTTATTATCCATCTAGCTAGTTGATGGTTTCGAGAGGAGTATGTATCGATCCTGCTTCGAATAATATTGTCGAATATACTGATGTTATTAATTTACTATCCAAAGTGATATCTCTTGATATTGATTCGTTAGTGGTTTATCTAGACTCACAACTGGTGGTAACTCAGCTGAATAAAATTTATCAGGTACGAGATCCCTATTTATATCACCAATGTCTGAGAGTGCGATTGTTATAACAATCATTTGGTTCTATCACATTTGCTCACATTCCACGATCAGAAAATTCCTTAGCAGATTCTATTGCTAATCAAGCATTAGATTAGCATATAAATCATTCATCAAATTAAAAAACATAAAAATATTTGAAATATTATCTGCATATACGATCATCATAAAATCGTATGTACATAGATAGAGTGTTTGTGTCCAAAATAATTTACAAAAATTTGGGACAAAATGCCCTACAAAATTTGGGCTTATGCCCATCATCATGTCTAATCATAAAAAGATCTGATCATCTATCTATCTGGCCCAGGATGAGCAGCTAGAAAATAAATAACGGCATTGGCCACACACCAAAATAGTCGCACCCAGTCCCGTGGTACTCCTACCATGCGACACTGCATCTCCTCTGGTAAGTCCTTTATCGCTATCATGGGTACTTGTTGAGTCAGTCTCACCAAGTTTGAACTGCATGGAGAACTCTCTCAGCCTCAGTTGTAGCCCCTTCAACATCTCTTCCATGACACCTATGTCAAGAAAATCCATTAGGTCTTACTAGTCCCACATCTAAAACATGATCAATATATTTTGTAAGTGTCTTGTCTCATCAAAAATATTTTCAGTTCATTTCTATTAAAAATCCAAAAAATCTTAAAAAATTAAAAAATTAAAAAATCATTTATACCTATGGCACCCCATGCTGCATCTGCTGGCAATACTAGATCTGGATCTCCCTCGAAATCCATTCTAATGTAGGGGTAGTCATCAACTACAATGACCTGTTGATCCCACCAAAGGAAAAACTTGTCATCAAAATTTGTCCTCGAGACCTCACCACCCCCTAGGCATTTCATTAAGTAAGCCCATCTACCCATCTGTGGATCCCTCAGGCTACTGATGGTAGATAATATCTTGGGTTGAAGCCCAGGTACTTTCTCAAATAAGAACGGGCATAAGATAGTCCCATATCCGAATTCTTTGTCTGACCCTTCTATATGGAGGTGAGTTTGTTCTTCATGTTGGTCAGCAGAGGTGTGCACCAATCAAAGACAGTAGTGAGACATTTCACTGCTAGACTCATGGATACACGTGAAGCCTGATGTAAAGCAGTAGAATCGTTTACCTTGGCGATGGTAAATAGTAGGATTTGCAAGGATAAAATCTCTACGTGCTTGATTGGAATCTAACTTCCAATATTTTCAGGATTGCCAGGATAGTATATGCAGACGTAATCTTCCACACTGAGACTACCTCTCATCCTACCAGTAGAATGCACTCTCTCTCCCCGTCGAGAAAGACTTGTGATGAAATATATGTCGTATATCTCGATCCCAAGGGGCATCTGATCAATCATGAATGCATCATCTTCTGCACTGCAGTAATGTATCAACAACTCAAGCAATCGAGCATTTGCCTTCATGTTTGGCATTTTAAAGAATTTTGGCAAGCCACAACCTCTCAAAGCATCTAAGGCATTTGGATCCTCCATCACTTGGTTATCAATGGCACTATGCTCCCTTTCACACTAGGTAATTTTCATCCTGCCCAAAAAAGATGTTTCAAATCATTAAATTCATGTTTAAAAAATTTTACTCGTGCACACGTGGGTTCCCTTTTTACACAGTCACGTGTAGGGCCCTCGTATACGCGGGTTACCTATATTCAACCCACGTGTACATAGAGTTGAAATTTTTAACATATTTTCCTACAATCAAAATTATGAAAAAACATCTGAAAAATATAAAAAATGATTAAAATCATGATTAAAGGGTTACCTAGAAGTTTTGGAGCAATTTGAATGGTTGAATTTGATGGAGGTTTGTTTGAGTTTTTCTCCACAGCTCCTTGCTCAAAACACAAATGAAAAAAATGTGAGTCCAAAAGTCCTTATATAGGTTGAAAAATGAAAATTATTTTTTCAAAAGTTGATTTTTATCTTATGGACTTTTTGACCTTTTGGCTTGGAGTGTCGGGAATGGGTTATCTTTACAGGAAATGTTGGAGACTTCTTGGAGAAATCACTTCGGTCCCATGACCGCAGACCTGTCATGGCAGGTATCGTTTTCTTACTGGCATATAGGTTAGGGAATACCACTCTCCGCTGCATTTTGCATCCTAGCCTCCATATTGTGATATTTTTGCCATAGGGTCCACCCCATCATGTCTTGATTCATAAACCATTTTCACTCACTGACTTTAAAATCATGACGTGATGGTAGATCCAACCTTTACATGGGCATCTTAGTTAGATCCTCACTAACATTTGTTGCCCATGCTGCTACATTGAGTAGGATCGAGATTCCTCTTTAGTCCCGCCATGACTTGTGCGTTGAAGACTCATTCTCATTCTTCTGCGCTATTTTCTGGCCTTATACCCTAGAGGCTCCTTTGTGTTGAGTTGTACTGTTGCATTGCATATTGACTATTTGCACCTTTTGGCCTTGAGCCAGCTTCACTTGGACTCATGTTTAAGCCACTTTTCGACCATGTCTTCTGCAAAATCAACCTTGTAATCACTTAGCCTCTGCAACTTGACGCACCCTTTTACCCGTGGAAAGAACATTCCTTTGAGTGTCATTGACCAGTTTTTGCCACATTGCATTATGCATAGGAATGTTCCCCTCCCAGGAACTAGAGCATATTCTTTTTCGACACTTGTTCTTTCCATTGTACTATAGAATTCTTTTATTCCTTTTCAAGCTTCATATAACAAAAAAAGACAAAAAATATATATATCCCAAAACAGAGCGGGAACGTGACATTATTTCCACATTTGATGGAAGCTAGAATCAGTTGTGTCACCCTTGAATAAAGCACTCAAAAGTAAGTCTTTCCTCCATTGGTATGGGCTTTAGTTTGACTTAGGAGAGCCTTAACCTTATCATTGAGTCAGTACTCCTCTGATTGGTTATCTCTTCCAATCATATGGAGAGTTTGCTTATGCCTCCTACATGACAAACTTATACAAAGTTATCATATGCTACCATGTAGTAACAATTGAGTCATGCTTTTGTTCAAGGGAAGTAAACCTGAGTCGGCCTCTCTGAGGTGTCTCTTGACCTATTTATCAGTCGGCCATCCCTAATTGTTAGCGTCATGTTCGTTATCACATCAGCGATATTGGTCCTTTGCTCGTGCTGGTTTGAGGTCTCCATTGACTTCTTGTTGGCGGGTCTTGCTCTTATCGACTACGACAAATTTCTCAGAGTGTAGATCTAGAGCCGCACCTTGGCCCTATTTTCATTATTGATAGGTTACCTTGTGCTCAGCATCGATCAGTATTATGGGTCTTTGACTAAGTGGTTTCCCTTCTATTCGACATAAACTTTCATATCACACATTTGGATTCGTGTAGTGCCTTGGTTTCCATTTGACCCTTTTGGTGGATTCCTCGCCTCTGTGTCAGCTTTCATTATTGGTTTGTTCATAGGGTTTCTATCGTGCACTAGTTACATCTTGTGTATGCTGGAAACGTGCTTCAGTTGGGTTACTACATCTTTGTTTGTCTGATTCCTTCCACATTATTGGCCTACGGGTTACAGTCGCCTATATTGATGAAGGATACCTTAATTCCTTCCTTCTAGCGTATCTTTTCCCATCGACTTCAGCTCATTTCTCTAGGACAGAGATCTAGAGTCCATTTGGCAATACCTTAGGGTTTGCAATCATCACTGGAAGATTCCTTCGCTATTGACAACGGGAAAACATCATTGTCTCTTGATTGATAGATTCTTCCATGTGTTTGACTACAGCTCATTTATTCACACTTGTTAGATTGTACTGGGTACCTTGACTCTCATAATCATTATCGGTGAGTAGCCTCATGTTTGTTAACGGTATACATCAATGACCGGTAATCAAAAAATTTCTCACATGGTCGACTTCATATCATTTATTCCCATTGTGTACAAATGTACCACGGCAGTTGGTGAAGACCTCAGGTTCACATCAGCATGTCTTGGTTCACTTGTCAGTTACTCATGTTTCTGCTGGTTGACACCATCCACCTTATATGTTGCAGTTCCTTACAACGACATCCTATATGTTGGAACCCGCGTTGCGGTGTAGTACCATTTATTCCACCATGTCGACTTGGTACTATTTGGATAAGTTTCTTGACTTCAGTGATCAACTTCATATTTTAGCATCATTGATTAGCTCTTTATATGTGATATTCAAACATGTACTTTCATGATTATGATCAGATGATCCATTATGTAATTTCAGTTCCTTTATACTTGTATGCATATTGGATCTACTTTTATACTTGACATGCGGACATGCTTTACTATTTTTGAGCATGGGTATGCCCGCCTCAAACAACATTTTCTTTCTGATCTCTTTTGCTGGCTTGGCATGCTGAATTCTGGTGAACTCCTCCTTGGTCTCGGCATGATTCCTTCTATACACTTAATACATTTCATCCATCATGTACCCCTTCTGACCTCATATATTAGGGGGCATCTGTTATAGCACCATTTACCACTCTTGGTAGATATGATGCTCTGATTATGGCCTAGGGCAACCCTTCCTTCCAGACTTGGTCCAAAATCTAAAAAACAATGTTTTATTCCATATACGGGACTTTCCCTATGATAAAAGCATGTACACACGGGTCAACATATACCCAACCCACGTACATGTGTTAAAACACTTAAAAAAAAAAAAAAAATCCTTAATTTCATGCGGAGTTCATGGGTTTTACTTGTTACTCACCTCCTATAGCCCGTGGCCCAACTATTTCCCAACTGAAAAAACTAATTTGGAGAAGTATAAATAAACCTCCATGGGAAGTCCTTAAGGGAGAATATATGAGATATTGATACTATAGTGAGATTATCCCTGATCGAGTCTAACAAAATCCTTGTGCCTCTTGCACTCCCTAAAGTTTTAGGAAACCCTTGTTTCCTTGTTGGAGATATCCTTCATCTTTCTTGAGATATCCTTGTGTTGGTGATGGAGGAAGATTGCTGAGGCCGGGAAAGGATGGATCCAAAGGACAGTTCTGCTTGGAACCGGAGAAAGAATCGTGTCATATTTCTCCACCTTACTTGTAGCTTAATTCAATAAAGAAATGTTGTTTAGTTCCCGATATTAAACATGTTTATGCATTGATTTATATTGTAATTCGTTTATGAATCTTATATTGATGTGTAATTTTTTATTCATTTATATGATCTAAAGTTAATATCATGAACATGCTTTATGTTTCTACTAGTGTATATGTTTCATTTGAATAATTTTTAGGTTTCAAAGATATTAGGAAAAGCTGAGTGTTTGCACCCTGCGGGATCTACTCAAACGTAGGACCTCCAGGTAAGGACACTTCTGCACAGTTAAGTAGAATAAGCATTTTGGTTGTTTGCCTGAGCATTTCTTGTTGTTGTTTTCCATCCGCTCTATTCAGTTTTTCAACCCAAGACCCTAGGGTGATCTCACCCACAACAGATTTGGATATTACAAACATAGAACATAAAAATAGCTATTCTAAATTGATTTGAATAATCAACACACAATTTAAGGATACTATTTGATCACTGTTGCTAAGTGAAAATTTTAAGGATGGAATTTTATCCTAAAGTTTAGAGACCTTGGTGAATCTCACAAGTCAGAATATGCAAACTGTAAAATGTTTGATGATGATACTTTTGTAAAAATATTCAAATATCTAATAATTTAACAGAATTTATATAATTTTTTTGTGATTTTTAAGGTAAAATAGTTTTGTACTATAAAATTTGGGTGAATCATTTTTAGGAAAAATGGAAATTAGCGAATCTTTTTTTTGGAAAAAGCATGGAAAATTAGCTCACCTGTGAGTATTAGCCCCTAAATGTTTCCATGATGCTACTTGAAACTGAATTTTCTGTTTTTTCCACTATTTTCCTGCTTTCTTCTCCTTCTTTCATTGAAACTGATTGCTAAATTTGTACATTCTGTTTTACTCGATGAGTTTAAGTAATTTATCCCATCTTTGATATCTGGGACAGAAAACTTTGTCACTTTTCTATATGCCTCATCGAATTCAGTGTATTTCTCGAAATTTGGCTTAGTAATAAACAAGTGTTGAATTTCATGTTCAATAAAAAGATCATATTCAAGGCCTTCAAGGAATGATTTACCACTGATTATCCCTTTGAATTTGGAAAACTTGGTTCCATCTATTGTTATCTCATGCAATATTTGTTGGTAATTTTCTAGTGGAATCAATTGGCCACTAGAATCTCATAGAGTTGGAAGTCCTTTCTGGAATGAAACATTAAACTTTTTTTGAAATTTCTTTTCTTCTAAGTTTTGGCATTTGTTTTCTAAATGTAACATTAAATTCCTTTTTGTAAAAACCCTCCTTACTTCTATGATTGTATCAGTGTTGTCTTCAATTCCAAATTCTTCCAGTTCTTTATTTTTAAAATTTTGCACTTCTAGTAGCTTCCCCTGGCTTGTGATCTAAATCTTCTTTAATCTTTGTAATTGTTTCCTTTGACCTCGACACTAACTCCTCCTATTCAAAGATGATTTCAATGGATGTCTAAATTTCAGTCATGGTTGAATCTATATCAAACCATATATTTTCTTTGGCTTCTGATAATGTTTGTGCACTCAATGATTCATTCTCATATTTCTTTAGTTGCTTAATTAATCTGAAGTTTTTCTACACTTCAACCAAATATGCATTATCAACTTTTATCTTATTATCTTGAGTCTTTTCCAACTGAACTCTGAGTTTTTCAATCTCCATATCGTTTAATGATA
The DNA here is from genome assembly GCA_031772625.1 of Pinus tabuliformis. NCBI lineage: Eukaryota > Viridiplantae > Streptophyta > Pinopsida > Pinales > Pinaceae > Pinus > Pinus tabuliformis. The sequence continues at coordinate 1,492,357,417 of CM062816.1, read as the reverse complement.
GGTCTCCCATAGCTTTAGATAATTGTTCTGCTAGATTTTGACTAGTACACTTTGTTTATGCAATGGACACTATTGTTGTAGATGTCCCTACTCCAATGTTGATTTGGAGTTCTCTTTCCTTAATCAATTTCTCCATCTCTGCCTCCATTTTCTGAATCTGTATATTTTGTTCTACAATCATCTGAAGCATATTTTCTTTTTCCTTATCGAGATGACCTACTTCTTGTGCTTGAGGATGTTGATCAGTTGCTAATTTCAGTTGCTCACTTAGTGTCTATATATCTACATTTTTTTGTTTTAATTATTTGCTCAGCTGCCTTTACATCTTTAGGATTCAATTCTAACTTTAAAAATAGATGCTCTAGCCCCTTAATATTTGTATCCTTTGCTAAAAAAAACATCTTTTTAAGCTTCAATTGAAAATAAATATTATTTAGAGATGCTTTCAGCTTAGACTTTACCATGGCCTAACTTGTCAAAGACATGTATATCCTTTCTCCGACTTGCTTGTGAAGGTCAATTTGATCAATAGGATGTATATTTTTGGTGTCAAATGAGAACATAAATATTTTGTAATCCTCAACACTCTCAGGCACAGGGACCTTTGGTTCCAAAAATGCTAATTGGAACTGTCCTCTTTCATTGTCTAAGGCAGAAAGTAACCTAGTCTTAGTTGTTGAAGACTATTTCGAGAACTATGCATATGTAGAATTCTTTAGTGCTTCATTTTGATTCTTCATCTCTAATAACCTTATAAAAATACTATATTTCCTTGAAGAGGAGAAGAATGAGAATCTATTGTCATTTCTTCAATCTACTATAATGAAAATGAAGATTCTTCTGAAAGTATGACTGTAGTAGGTTGCTCAGAAGTTTGAACTTCTCAGGATTCTTCTTCAACATTTGTGGTTTTTCTCCTTTGGAACACTTTGAATGTTGCCTTCTGTAATTTTGATCCTATTGGAGATAGACTCTGCCTCAGTCTTTTCAACTCTTTTTCTGTCATCCTTGGAGTTTCCAGTGATGTCTGACTAGAAACTAGCTCGTCAACCTCCTGCAATGTGTTCTCTTCCCATTCTTCTTTGTTGGCATATTGTTCAATCTCAAGTTTTTCAATGTGCACATATGGTGCAGACTTTTGCCCAACTCTCATTGATGATATTACTCCTAATAGATCATATCACCAACTGAAACTCAATCTAAACTTCATTTGACTCAATAAATCAGACTTCTTTCTCTACAACTCTGGTGTTGACTATAAATGGGCCAACCTATGCTTTTAGTTTAAATTGAGCCTTTTGTTTTCTGGAAACAAAATGAACATCATCCATGTTCATCATCTACATGATATATTCAAGTGCAAAAATCCTCATGGGGAGGAACACTGGTAATTTGTAGGGTGGAATATCGTTGCCATAAATCCTTATCTCTGTGAAATTCTGGTATAAATACCAGTATCCAAATTTACACTGCTCACTCAAATGAAAATTCCTTTTTATCTATGTTGAAACTCTGTGAGACTGCATCACTACTTAACAAACATATTTCCATATACAAAAATTGATTGAAAAATCACTGGAAGAAAATTGTTCAGAGGTTTTCCTCACTAATGAGGTCAAATGAATCATTGACTATGGTTTCCATTTAACATCCAATCTCTGGAAAGGAAATTTCAGCCTTTCTGACTGATGATATAATAATAATTAAACCAACACTGGTTGGTGCTTGAGTGAACCTTGAACACTGAACTTTAAAAATGAATCATGAATTGCATCAGATAGAAACTTATTGTAATTGGACAAGATTGATGGTTTGGCATCATGGATGAACCATGAGGAAGCAAGGGCTGATGAAATGAAGAAAATAATGGCAAGGGAAGAGAAAAAGCCTCTCATGATAAGAGCTAAGCAGTCTGATCCAATGGCTGTCATCAGCACACATAACTTGATTGCAAATGACCCTCAACTTGCACCCAGGTATCTTGCCTCCCAAGGGCAAGCAATTACACACTTCGAGGATATGTTTAGGCTGTTAGGGGATGACAACATGCAATCTTGCCAAAGGAGATGGAATACTTTTCCCTACAGTTTGAAAACTAGAGAGTACCATTCTCCTCAAAGAGTGAGAGAAGTACTAAACATGACACCCATGTATAAGCAACCTCTCCAAAGACTCAAAGTCAACTGGATTGGCTTTATATTTAGTCCACCACTACTCTTAGTGATGTTAGAAGGAAGGAAGGAAGAGGAAGAAAGAAAGAAGTGGGAGGAAATATAAAGGAAGGCAGGATTCTATGTACAGGAAGAGGAAACTACAACATAAGCATGGGATGTCAGGGAGGCCACTAGAGTTATGAAAGACATGGATATTGATTGAGTTGCTCAGAGGATGAGCAACACTTTCAGTAGGGGGGTGATGATGAGCCTCATCATTGGGTAACTATATGGACCTTAATTCACCTCCTAGCTTAGTCAAATCAACTCTTCTCACAATTTATTACATATTTTGATTGTATTTTGTTTAATGAGATGAGTCAAAGTGAGATATTATGCCTAGTGGACTAATGTGCATTGATTGCAGGTTTGTGAGAGAAAATCATGGAATTTTGGCTAATTAAGAGTTGAAACTCGAATGAGACAAGGAGGAGATATTGTAGGAGGTATATCCTCCTCATTTTCTTCTCCGTTATTCAAATATTCCTCCATCAATCACAGTAGCTCGGAGTATAAGAAGCCAAGTCAAGGAGATCAAAAGGCAGTGGAGCAACTTATAGTTAAAGAGCTACTTTATCTCGAGTTTGGGAGTCGAGCCTCCCTAGATTTAAGGAATTCTTTGGGGACTTCAGTTGTATAAATAAATAGTCCTATAGCCTCATTAGGATTTGAATTTTTGTTGTAAAAACACCAGTGATTTTCGAGTTCAAGACTTGTGGAAGACATTGTTATGTAATTTTCTATTTTGATAATGAGAATGAGCAATTCCTTGATCCAACACTGAGCTAACTCAGAGGGTTGAAGCTCTTGGGCTAGGGCCCAACCCTAATAGCAAAGGATCCTCTTCTTGTATTTGTATGCTTAGATTGAATTCATAGATTAATGGTTGAATTGTCTTTAGAATTATTTCATTGCAAGTACTGTAGATTTGATTAGTTTGCTTCCATTTGTGCTTTACTTCAGCATTAATTTAGAAGAGATAAAGGAACATCAAAAAGTTTTCAATAGGTGTTTTTGGATTCACCCCTTCCTTAAGGGATCATGGTTTGAGGAAAGAACTCCTATGGAGCCCCAAAAAGATAGAATTCTAGTTTCTCATGGAATTTAAAGTTTTTTGTACTTAGGCCAACATTTGATCAGTTTGCAAGAGTAGGATTTAGTTATAATTTCTTCTACCTTCAGTCTTACATTATATCTCATCAATGTTCCATCTTATTCTGCAAGTTTTCCTCGTGCATGAAGTAAGCAGTTAGATCATGAAATTATGTTTTCCTAGATCATTAAAATTCTTCTTGTTTACATGATTTGTGGGTAAATTTCAATGGTTGATGCAGCTCAAGTGTTTCATAAGTGCAGAGAGATTTCATAGATATCAAACTCATTCCAACTTCATCCATCCAAGATCATTCTTTGCTTTCACTAAAACCATCACCAATTTCATCATTTCACAAGGAAACTTCTCCAAGCTTGTTGAGAAAATCCAACCATCTCCCAACCTTGGTTTTGAGTTCTGAAGTGGTCATAGGAACTACCTTACCTCATTCCATCCATCAAACACTTTCCCTAAGCCTTCCATCACCTTCAGCACCCATCCTTTTTTTGTTGGTTGTATCCTGTAGAAATATAGGGGGTCCTGTAGGTTTTCAAGACATCTTGTAGAACTCATTACCTGACATCCTGTAGGTTTTTCTGTAGTGGCCTGCTTTGAGGCCAAATTGAGGGAAAATCCTCTAGGAAGCTAAAAGAGGTCACCTACTGGTCTCCCCAACCTTCTAACCATTCGCCATCATCCCTAAGCCACCTACCACATCACCAACAGAGATTAGCTTCCATACTTTCACATAAAAAAGGACAAAAAGAGAGACATATTTATTTTAGTCATGTACATGCACAGAAGTAGAATGTTTTATGCTTTGAATTTTCATGCTTAGTACAGTAGGATTTCATACATGTTAGCTTAGCATTATTTTGAATCATAACCTCTTAGAAGTTAGTTAGAAAATGGTGTGTTTTAGCATTTGATTTCAGTCTTTTTCCTTATTGTAGTAGACAAGCTTTCTCTAGATTTCTCTTTCCCTAATTGGTAATCAAAATTCTTCTGAATCCATAGAAGTCTGGTTTGAAAAACTTTAGTGGTCTATCGCCAAATTAGCAGTGACAATGAGCAGACCCATCACATTTACTTTTGTATACAACACTGTCACCTCCAAGTTTGTACGAACCCCGAGTTGATAAAGTAAAGTTGGTAGCCCCAGGAGTTGCAACATTCTTGCTGCAATACTTGTTCTCATCATCTAAGCATAGGGGTTTCATACTTATATGATAATCACTAAGAGGCATTGATTCCTCATCAAAATAATTGTATTACCATCTATTCAACTATATATTCATTGTACCTTCATTGATTAACCAAAACATGATGAGAGCCATGCAATTTCACTATCATAAAACTCATTCATAACCAGCATATAACCAACAGAAATATCAAGGATATAACAACCATATAAGCCACATATAAACAATTATATTTACCCATAAAATACCAAGGATAAAGGGAGCTCTTATTGATTATTTCATAAGCCGACCTGGTATGGTACTTCAACAAACCACCTAAGCGTAGACTAGGCTGAACCAAATCTTTCTTTTTGTTAGTCACCCCTGTGCCATATTCCAAGAATGAATATGAGATCTAATAAAACCAATAAACCAAAACCATTTATGGCTTCCAAAGGCCATACCACCTCAATCTCCAACCAATGATTCCACCTCATAGTCGAACATCACTAACCATCACCATATTGGTCTCTACCCAAGTTTTCCAGGGCTCCAGAGTGTTTGTTCCAACGAGAGAATCTAGGATTAATAACCCAACCCACAATTGTTGTCAAGCTTCCGGAGCACTTGTCCAACTAGGGCTTCCAGGACTAGTAACTCAACCTACCAAGGGCTTCCAGACCATTTTTCCAACCAAGGCTTCCAATACTAGTAACTCAACCCAAGATGTTAAAGGGCTTCCATATCGTTTGTCCAACCAAGGCCTCTAGGAACTAGTAACTCAACCCACAGAGAAAGGAACATGAGAACCAACCAGAAAACAAAACAAAAGAACCCACAACACCATGGTTGTCCAAGAAATGGAAAGTATAGGCAAATCCATTATCAATCAAGGAAATCTGCCATGACAATGATAGATCATAACCAAGAAACCACATGCATATGTCATGTATGCCAAGAATAGTGAGGAAAACATACATGCAACTCGATACCTACAAGAAAAACTCGTTGTAGCTACTGATCCTAATGTTCTCTTGTGTTTTCTTGCTTTTCCTTGCCTTCTTGCTCCAAACTTCAAGTATGCCACACTCCTACAAGAGTGCTCCAAGAAAACACTAAGTTTCCAAGAGTATGAGAGAGAAAGAGAATAGAGAGAGAGAGGTTCAAAATTGAACTGACAAAAGGTGCCAACTAATCCTCATAAGACTTTTTATCAATGAGGCCTATATTTTCTTCATTTTCCATTATTTTCCTTCATTTTCCTCCTCACATGCAACTTATGACCTTTAACCTCCCGTTTCTCCTAATTTTCATTATTTTCATAAATAAAGTGGCAATAAATGTCTCATGCATTTCCAACACGTTTGCCATTTCCTTTGCCAATTTCCTTAGCCATTAATTAATCACAGGTGATCCCAGTCACTATTTTTTCCCAACATTCAACTTGGAATACGTGTCCCATGACCATGGTTATTATTTTTCCTTTATTAATTTTTACATGGATTTTTAACCAGGGATGTTACACATTGGCTCTTGACCCTCCATGTGCACTTCTGCCACCACCACCTCTACATGAGCGAGCATGGTTCCCAAGCATCTTGGGAAAATATGAGTTGACTTGAGCCTTAGTTAGCCACCCCATGCTAACAAAAAGAACTATGAGTGAGGTTGGAAAACCCCTTCAAATAGAGAAAACCTAGATTCCACATAGGAGTTAGATCCAATGACCACCTTAAAAATGACATTACAAGAAGTAAAATAGAGAAGGGATAAAACCAATAATTCTCTAAAACTTCCACAAAGGAGAAGAAGAAAACTAGATCACGAGGCACTAACTTAAAACTAGACCAAATAAATACCTAATATACCTAAAATTGTCATTGTTTGGTGAAACAAAATTCTATTGTATGCCATAAACATAGGGTCCCCCAAGACAAAAGAGGGAGATATTGCTTCCAAAATAATAAGGAAAAACTAAGTGCAATGATACATGAGAAGTAGGTAACATAGATAAACAACACCTAATAGCAGACTCTCAGGGAGAGACCTAGTGAACAGGCAACAAAACTGAAATGAACAAAGGCTAACATGAGCCAAGCCAGGAGGCCTTGGTCCTTCCTCTAGGAAAAAGCAACTGAAAGGTGAATGCTAGAAAATTTCCTCCAAGAATGAAAATGGAAAACTTCGCAAACTCCATCTGACCAAAGCGACAGGATAGAAAAGTCACAAATGTATCAAAGCATTGAGCCATGTCATTTCTTACCATAATCACCACCATCATCAACGAACACACAATTCTCTTCAAAAACTTCCAAAATCCATACCTAGACAGTCAAGTTGCTGGACAAATATCAGAGAGTAATCGTGAAGGTAAGAATTTATAACCATAATGAGTTCGATTAACATCATGTGTCTTCCAATGGGGGAGGGTGGCATCCATGTCTCTCCTCATATAATGATTAAGGGATAATATGATGTCACCCTCACCTCCCCTTGCCTACCTTCTCACCCCATTTGAGGTTCATTATTTCTCATTTACATATGCTATATGGTTACATAAAATTAGAAGGAATACATTCGCACATATACCATAGAGGAAATTTGAGATAATCTCTAACAAAAATGTATTTTATTGAATAAAAAAATAATTAATATGTTTAGAAGTTAAAAACAAAAAAAATGTTTTTCCCCGAAATATGTATTTAGAGTGTATTTCATTGTAGGTTACTAAATGTATCAAATTTGAATACTCATTGGATGCATAATTTAATTATACATCTAATTAGTAACCATATTTGATACTTCAGTGAAGCTATAGTAATTTAAACTAAAAATAAGTGAAAATTTGTTGTTTCTATTTTTTCTCTCCAAAATACTCAGTAGAATTTAAAATATTATTTCCTTTTTCATTTTAAAAATATTAGTAATATAAAATATTTATCATATTCTAAAATAACTTCAGTTCAATAATAACCTAATTATGGTACTAATTAATGAGATTTTTATTTTTCAATAAATAATAGTGATAATATAAAATTCTCCATATTTATTATTCTAATGATATTTATCATATTTCAAGAATATCTTAACGAGTGTGATGTTTCAAATGTGGTTAACTATTATCAAATAAAATAGGAGTCACATTTGACTTGTATACGTCCATGTCAATTATTTGATCTAGTTCCTTGAAAAGATCCAACTTAATGATTATCATTGATCAAGTTTCTTTAAATTCAAATGGTTATTTATTTCTCCTACTCAACAATGAGCCTTTCTCTCAGAAGAATCATTTTATACCTCAAATTTTCTTTAGCGAAGTTGGATCTAAGTTAATTTATTGTTTTTATTATTATCTTTTTGGTGAACGTATGATAACATTAGTGTTTTAATTAGGATGTAGAATAAGTTTTTCAATGCACTAACAATCTTCCAACTTATATTTCATGAAATGTTTCTAACATAAGAACATATGATACTATAATATTTAGCAAACTATCCCTAATGTAATATTTAACAAGCATTTGGAGGCTAGTCACTTTGTGTCTTTAATATTTCCTCTTACATCACTTCAACCTATGATTGACATTGTGCTTCCCTTCTCATTGTGCTCTTCTAAGAGGATATATTCTTTAAATCAATCTATTTGGTGAATTCGTTTGTAATCTAATGCCTACTTGCTATGTAGATAAAGGGCATTATAATTGATCACATCCTCCTCTAAATTTTATTTTAGTGCTCTTCCTTATCTCATGCCATTGCTAATGTGTCTTGCTATGTAGAGAAAGAATATGGGAATTTATCACATCCCTCCATCTAAATTTTATCTAAGTGCTCTTCCTCATATCATGCCACGACCAAAGAGGATATTTATATAATGTTTGTGAAAAGTATTGGACTTAATCCATGCAAATATCTTACTCCATGTTAGATTTCCATGCCAATAATTTTCAACAAATCTTTTATTGTCTAATTATTTTTCTAACTACTAGTGACATCATTGGTATCATGATATTAGATTCCTTCTCGGTCATATTAAGCTATGCTCATGTGAATTGGAAATTGAGAGTGATATTTACATCCCTCCCATTCAAATGGTAGGATTTACATATTTTGGTCACTTTAAGATGAATCGAGTTGCTAGAAATATATCAGAGAGTAATCACGAAGGTTGGAATTTATAACCATAATGAGTGCAATTAACACCATGTATCTTCTAATGGGGGAGAGTGGCATCCATGTCTCCCTCATATAATGATTAAGGTGATAGTATGATGCCACCCTTACCTCCCCCTTCCTACCTTCTCACCCCATTTGAGGTTCATTACTTCTCATTTATATCAGATTTATGGTTACATAAAATTAGAAGGAATGCATTCGCACATAGAGGAAATTTGAGATAATCTCTAACAAAAATGTATTTTATTGAATAAAAAATAATTGTATGCTAAAAAAAATGATTTTCCTCGAAATATGTATTTGGAGTGTATTTCATTGTAGGTTACTAAAAGTATCAAATTTAAACACTCATTAGATGCATAATTTAATTATATATCTAATGAGTAACCAAATATGATACTTCAATGAACCTAGAGTAATTTAAACTAAAAATAAGTGGCAAATTTTTTATTCTATTTTTTCTCTCCAAAATAATCAGTAGAATTTAAAATATTATTTCCTTTTTCATTTTAAAAATATTAGTAATACAAAATATTTAACATATTCTAAACTAACTTTATTTCAATAATAACCTAATTATGGTACTAATTAATGAAATTTTTATTTTTCAATAAATAATAGTGATAATATAAAATTCTCCATATTTATTATTCTAATGACATTTAGCATATTTTAAGAATATCTTCACCAATGTGAGGTTTCAAATGTGGTTAACTATTATCAAATAAAATAGGAGTCACTTTTGACTTGTATAGTTCCATCTAAATTGTTGTCCTTGATCTAGTTAGTTTAAAAGCTCCAACTCAATGATTATCATTGATCCAGATTCTTGAAATTCAAATGGTTATTTATTTTTCCTACTCAATGATGATCCTTTCTCTTAGGAGATTCATTTTAGACCTCAAATTTTATTTAGTGAAGTTGGATCTAAGTTAATATATTATTTTTATTATTAGCTTTTGGGTCAGTGTATGATAACATTAGTGTTTTACTTGGGATGTAGAATAAATTTATCAATGCAATAACAATCTTCCAACTTATCTTTCATGATACTTTTCTAACATGAGAACATATGATACTATAATATTTAACAAACGATCCCTAATGTACTATTTAACAAACATTAGGAGGCTATTCACTTTGTCCTTAATATTTCCTCTTACAACACTTCAACCTATGGTTGACATTGTGTTTCCCTTCTCATTATGCTTCCCTTCTCATTGTGCTCTTCTAAGAGGATATATTCTTTAAATCAATCTATTTGGTGAATTGGTTTGTACTCTAATGCCTACTTGCTATGTAGATAAAGGGAATTCTAATTGATCACATCCTCCTCTAAATTTTCTTTAAGTATGCTTCCTCATCTCATGCCATTACTAATGTTTCTTGCTATGTAGAGAAAGAATATGGGAATTGACCACACCCCACATGTAAATTTTCTCTAAGTGGTCCTCCTCATATAATGCCACTACCAAAGATGATCTTTATAGAATGTTTGTGAAGAGTATTGAACATACTCCATGCAAATATCTTACTCCATGTTAGCTTTCTATGCCAATAATTTTCAACAAATCTTTGATGGAATACTTACTTGTCTAACTACTAGTGACATCATTGGTATCATGATCTTAGATTCTTTCTCGATCATATTAAGCTATGCTTGTGTGAATTGGAAATTGAGAGTGATATTTACATCCCTCTCATTCAAATGGTAGGATTTACATATTTTGGTCACTTTAAGATGGATAGAGTTGTTGGACATATATCAAAGAGTAATCATGAAGGTTGGAATTTATAACCATAACAAGTGCAATTAACACCATGTATCTTCTAATGTGGGAGGGTGGCATCCAAGTCTCCCTCATATAATGATTAAGATGATAATATGATCCCACCGTCACCTCCCTCTGCCCACCTTCTCACCCCCATTTGAGGTTTATTATTTCTCATTTATATAGGCTTTATGGTTACATGAAATTAGAAGGAATACATTTGTAGATATACCATAGAGGAATTTGAGATAACCTTTAACAAAAATATATATTGAATAAAAAATTAATTAATATGTTTAGAAGCTAAAAATAAAAAAATATTTAGAAATTAAATATGTATTTAGAGTGTATTTCTTTGTAGGTTACTAAAAATATCAAATTTAACTACTCATTGGATACATAATTTAATTTTACATCTAATTAGTAAGTAGATTTAATGCTTTAACGTATATAAACAAGCAGATATTTATTTATCAATATTATATCCAGTGTTAATGACTAACATGGTCCCAATGCTCAATTTTGACGAAATTGGAGTGCCAATTTTAAAAAAGTTTAAGCATCAATTAGTCTTCCATGTGAAAAATGTAAGTAGCTTAAGATTCTATTAATACATCATACTAACTTCGAGAGACATCACATGGTAAAGCTAACGCCATAAAAATTGAAGATCAAAACATATGCAGAATCAATAACCTAGGATAAGACTAAAACTACAATTTCGACCAGGAAAGTAAAGAAAAATGGACAAACTTCAAGGGATCCATGCATTCTTATACTAAGGAAACCAATGCATAGAGTATAACGTCTACTATGATTAGATAGAGATAGATGCATTTTACACAGTGCATGGATATATATATATATATATATATATATAAAGTATAACGTCTATTATGATTATATATATATATATAAAACAAAGAAACCGTACCTCTCCCTTCACTATTTTTGCATTGCAACTTTTACAGGTTGCATGAGAACTTTTGGCATTCTCTATGGCAAACTCATTGCTACTGCGATCTGTAGTACTTCCACCACTACCTTGGCCAGGACCTCCAATATAATTAAGAATTATTTCTTGATCTTTCCATCTAAGTTCGTCAACTCCTTCCACTTCATGTAATCTGAAATTACATTAGAGAAATAAATAGCAAATTAGGCCTGGAATACTTTTGGCAACAAAGAGAATTATAAAATAATGTTGAAGGCTAAGAGACATACGCTTGAAATGGATGTCGAAAATTTGGAAAACAAGCTGCATGATTCCATGTCTGGAACAGAAGCCAATAAAATCACAAATCAATATGTTTCTTATATGTGAAATCTAAGAATAAATGTCAAGATCAGAAGGTCTGAGAGAAAACCCACCAAAGGCACTTGAAAGCGAAAGCAATGTCAAAATTAAAATGATAATCTGGTAAAGAATACTCATAAACATAGAACATAGCTACCAAAATTCAATACAATATGATAAAAAATGTGATTTCTGAAAATATTCTATATGTATATAGTTTCATTTGACTAATAGTAACGCTATTTTGCCAATTTTCAAATAATACTTGTGTTTTTCTGATAAATATTTATTCTTTTCATCACTTAAAGCTAAAAATTTTATTTAAATAAATAAATACATATTCATAAAATCAGTTTTCAAAATTTATTTATTTAAAAGATTTCGGAATAAAAGCATGCGTGGATAGGTTTTTGTGTTGACCCGTGTAATCTATTTGTGTTTAGGTGGGTACTCTCTTTAACATCTTATACTAGGGAAATAACAAATATCTATCAACCAGTTTAGATTCATCTTAAGCACGGATCTAACATGAGCCAAGAGGGATCAAATTTCTTTACGCGCAAACTTATTGTAGAGTTAAAAAAAACAATGTGTAATTTTTTATTATTTAAATTGTATTTTTGAATGTTATAGAGATTACATAACATGTGTACTGAGCCATTTTAAGAGGGTAAGTTAAACTGATTTTTTTATTGTTAATATATTTTTAAATATATGTTAATTTTAATTCATATTAAAATATGTTATTCATAACTCATATTGGATATCGTGGCTAATTAAATATGCATAGCATATTTTTTTTTAATTATAATCTACATTACTTTTCTATTTAGAGAATATTTTATTTAATGGGCTATAGAATGAGCCTCTAGACTCAATAAATTACAAAATATGAGTGATGTTAGTCAGGCTAGACTTATCCCTTCTTATTTTTTACTTAAATAGCTTTGTTTAGTGACAAAGGACTTCAGTTAATGAAAGAGGATCTCTCTACACCTTATAAAAAAAAAAGATGAGAAGATTTCTCCTTAAGCTAGTTTTAAAAATTTTAAATCTATTTAAAGGATTTTTATTTAGTAAATTTATCACAAATTTATCAAAATATTTATTTAGTAAACCTATGGGATAATATATATTTTTGGAATATGAAATAATATCTCTTAATTTAACTATAGATTGATAAATACTTTCTAATACTTTTACTTTATCAACCTCCCAATACATATATTTAACTAGAAAAATATCCAATTTTACTAAATATTTACTATTTTTACTAATTATTTTTTTATACACGAATAAGCTCCCCAATATTAAATTCCAATAAATATTAATAAATATTTTCCAAAACCTTTTTGTTTATTCCTCTTCCAATACATATTTTCAATAATAAAACCCCCTTTTCTATTTTTACTTAATATCTTTTTATTATACTCTCAATACCAATAAACTCCAATACTCAAATCTACCTCCCCGTACGTACAATATATTTACTATATTTTTAACATTATTAGAAACCTCTTTATAAATATATATTTTTAACATTATTAGAAACCTCTTTATAAATAAATACTAATCAGCATAATAAAATTTTATATATTCAAATTTAATATAGATAATATATCATCTGAGTATACATTACTGATATCATACGAGTTCTAAAAAGAGCGACTAAATAACAAATTAACAACAACAAAAAAAGGGACCCTCTCTGGGACCCTCTCTCTATCTTATATAATGAAACTTAATTAAAACAATTAAATAAGCTAGTCGCTTTTAGTATTTTCCTTTTCTTTCTCCACGAGTGAGAAGTGAGACATTATTTCACAATTAATTATTATTATTTTTTTTCTAGTTAACACTAACCTAAGTACCCACGGGGGATTTGAACCGGTGACCTATCGCAAGGAGTGCCTTAACAGCGCACCCATTCACCGTCAATCCAAAGCCCCGTGGGCTATTCCACAATTAATTATTAAATAAGTGCCTCATTAACATTTTTTCAACTATTCGTTTTGCTCATTCATTCAAATCACCCTCAATTGCATGAATTTTTTAATTTGCAAGCCTTTTTGTTGGTTGTCAACCCGTATATAAAGATTTAAATTTGGGCAAGGGCAAATTCTATTCTTCAAAAAACCTATGCAATGTAAATATGCCAATTGCATAAGAACATCAAGATTGATTCTAGATGATTTTACATTTGTTCCAAGGTGCACCATGTGTTGATTTTCAATCTTCTACCTTTGACACATGATTAATTTGGACAATGTTGATCCATGTACTAGGGATGAAGGCGATCAACCATGTTATGTATATAATGTCAAGATTACAAGGTTATGCATGCAGATTCAAAGGCACGATCAACCATACAAATATATGAATGGATAAAAAGGAATACAATTAAATTCATGTTACAAGATTTTGCAATATCAATAAATAAATAAAATAAAAATAGGTTAAAATTTTGATATTTTCAAATAATATTGTAACAATGGAATGATTAGTGAACCTGAGTGTAAAGGGTTATGTTGGTTAAAAAGGAAATACACAAAATAGTTTGATTATTAATGTATGTTAATGACCCATATTAATTATTAGATGGTTTTCGGGTAGCCCATAAAATATGATTAACTTGAAACAAGGTATATAGTGATCATGAGAGATCAAGGGATTGAATGCGCTATAGAGAAGTTGAAAAATTATATATAGCTGAAGAAAACAAATCATGATAAGCTCAAAATAAAAAAAGGGAAGTACCTGCACCTTCTTAACAACATGTCATTGTACCTCTTAGAAATCAAAGCTTTGAGGAAACATAGACTACAAAATCAAAGGCCATACCACTACTTACTAAGGGATATAGAAAAAATTAAAGAAAAGAGAGACATAGTGATAGTAGTGTATTTCAATGGGAGGACAAGGAAGGAAAGCTCCATGTGGTTAGTTTTATAAAGAGTATATACCCCATATGGTTGATAAGAGATGACAAGATTTGGAACAAGGAATCAGTAAATGAGAATAAAAAAGTATTTCACATTGGTGGATAGATTGTATACTTATGCAATGCACATAACATATAATTATGCAATTCTCTCACGAAATGCAAATGATGGAATGGAATCCATGTGTCACACAAATACCATTAAAATGTGTGATAGATTACATAATGAATTCAATGGATATAATAGAAAAAAATAAAAAAAATAAATTTCATGACTCATAATTGTAGTTAGGAGACGTTATTAGACCATGACAACTATTTATGGAGTTAACTAAAATAGAATGAGTTTGGGAGAAAATATGTCAATAAAAAAGTACCACAAAAAGAAATAGTTGTTACTATGAAAATGTAGAAAACTTCCATGTGGAAATTGAAAGAATCACCTCCCCATTGGGGTTCATGAACAAAACCAAGACAATAATATATCTATGCAAGGATATATAAAGGGAAGGAAATCTAAATAACATTTGAATGTTGCAACTTAGCTAGGACACTAAAGAAAGGAATGGAAATGACAAACCTTTTCCAATGAATCCAAGGTTTAACAAACAATGAACAAAGAGTGTAAGGAAGCAAGGGAAATGTACAGGAAAGAGCTAGAAAAATAAAAGAGAACTCACTCTATATACGCTAATCGGTAATAAATGAAAAGGTAAATCTATGGTGTCTGAATGACAAAAAATGTGAAAGATAGTAAAGGAAAACCCAACAAGCCTTTTCAAGGTAATTATAGACATGAAACAAGTGGTAGTGATTGACTTCATATCAAGCTAGTGATTGTCTCATGTGAGAAACATGTATCAAAATTTACTATGAAGAAAGCGACCATCAAGAATTCGTTTAGAGAAACATGTCTTCATAGAAGATGATGTGAAAGAGGGTATCAAAAATATGGTATAAAGAAATGAAAAAATCATCAAACAAATGTAAGAAAAATACCTTAAATGAGTAGAATTTCCTCATTTGACATATCATAACCCTACTTAATAACATGGCCTAGGAGGGAATCCTAAGTTGTTGGGAAATGAGCCTCATTTTTTCCATATTTAAAGAAGGATACAAAAGTAGTATCAAGAACTACCGAAGCATCATGACTTCCCTAGTGTTTACCAAGCTCATATGAGGGATAATCGAAGGAAAAAGTGAGAAAATGGGATAGAAAAAGGGAAAATAAGACAAATAAATAATGTGCCTCCAACCAAAGAAATCCACCATTAACCATTTCCTAACACCTAGGGGATGGACAAATGTAATTCTTCCCTCTCACGATGTGTTATTTGCAATGAAAATCTATAAGGAAAAAAAAAAAAAATATTGACTATGAGGAATTATTTGAGTTAAATGCACAAGTTATCAAAATATGTTGGAAAAGGATGAAATATAATGAATTGATTTAGTTTCCAAAATATATAAATTTTATAAATCAACCATTTTCTTCTAATAGTGTGTTAAAATTATGATCACAATGGGGGGCTTGAATCAATGTAATGTCTAATTTAACAATTAAAATAATCACAATTCAAAATAATTGAAATCATAATAGTGCATCCATAAAATAAATCATTACATCAATACACATAAACACCATGTATACGTGGAAACCCTTGCGACAGAAAACCATATATCTTATTATATTCTTCAATATTTAATTAGATCACTTTGTAGGAACCAACCTCTAAAATCTACAAGCACCAAATTGCTATAGGCTCCAACTTGATTGAGGCACCAACCTCTGAAATCTGCAAGCACCAACTTGTTTTAGGATCCAACCTAATTGAGGCACCAATGTCTGAAATCGACAAGAACGAACTTGATGTATGCTCCAACGTTACTAAGGCACCAACCTCTGATAGAGGCACCCACCTCCTTCACCAAAACATAGTATACCACCTTTCACAATCTTTCAAATTGGATCCACATGATCGAATCACAACAAATACCCCTAAAAAATCTAATAAGTCAAAGCAACCTCAACTGTTCCTCAATCACCGATAGTAGCATCTTCTTCATTTCTCATTTTAATCACTAAGACTATACTTGTTCATGAGCACCAGAACATTTTCACAACTACAAAAAAAATATAGCCTCTTGCTCTCAAATATATATCTTCATGACTTTTCATGTCCCCCTTTTAGATTACAAAATAAATCTTACCATTTTCCCCTTTTCAAAAATCAATTTGGACCTCAAAATGACCCACAAAACATTATAAAAATTAACAGTTCAACAAAATGACCTTTATGGGTTGACAAAATGCACCTTTCTGATCCATTGTCTACATAATGCACTTGTCGATGTGTGATCAATAGAATGTACCTCGCTAGTTAGATAGAGTGAACTACTCAAGTTCGACAAGATGCCTTTCTTCGTGCATTATTTGAAATACCAAAAAAAAAAAATTAGCCTTGGAATCGAATCCCTGATGACCACTGTGTTAATCACCACCACCAACATGTGAACTATATATTTTTTTATCAAATACTATGGTTCCCACATCATTATTATATGAATTCTATTAATCAACGATGATAAAACAATGGGCGAGGGGGATCAAACTCAAGACTGCACATATAATATTCCACCATGACACTATTTTTCTATATGTGTTACTTGTTTGGAACCACAACACAATAGTTCGTTAAGATTGAATGTTATCATGGAGCCATAAAAATATAGTAGTTCAAGACAGAAATCTGAAACTCCCTGCCTAGTAAACAAGCTCAACAACAATCATGCCACTATGTTATGCATTCAAACACTTGGCACAAAATGTTTTTCACCTCACAGCGTCGCATACAAGCTACAGAAACAAACGTTAACCAAATTCAAGCTCACGACCAATCAAACCATAACATTTCGAAAGCTTTGTGTTGGCCACATGCATATATCATATGCATTGCAAAAACACTACATCATTCCAGTACTCTATATGCCCACGGTTTTATACATGAAGCACCAAATGATCACACCCTTTAGGGCTTGGGGATGACCCATGTGACCTCATTCATGTGACCCAAACTTAACCAAGCACAAAATATTTATGCCCTTTAGGGCTTAAGGTTGACCCATGCAACCTCATTAATATGACCCAAACTTTATCAGGTTAGCCCTAGCATCTTATGGGCTAAGCCCATTTTCTTCATACAACCATGTGCCAAGACGCGTGGCTTAATGGTCCATAGGCAAAGAAATTTTGATGTCAACATGATGTCACCATGCCATGTGTCACCCAATTATAGTCCACTTGGCCAACCAAAGTTCCATGTCAACATACCACATGGCGCCCATGTCATGTTGCCACATCATCAAACATGTGTACGTCCATGTCATTAACCACATATACCTATGCACTATTCTCATGTTGTCACTTGTCACTAATATTGTGCTTTCACTTATGAACAATCTAGTGCTACCACTTATGCATCCACATTGAAGGGCCACATCATCACTTGCCTATGTTGGAGGTTCCAATTGTCATCCATTTAAATGGTCCATCTGGCACTTGCCACGTGTGAACATTTCATTGGTGGAGGAGACCCATGTGGAAGAGGTTGAAAGGAATGGTTGGGGGCGAGGGGGACCTCCCTTAACTATTATGCAATTTTGCACACAATCCACCAATCGTCAACCATAATTCATCGATAACCATCAAATTTGCTAGTGTTGTGTGGAATTTGAAATTTTAAACAATGCACAGGTTTGAAAATTTAGTTTTTTACCTTTTTTTTCCCTTATCTATTTTCAAACTAACTTTTCTCCTCATTCTGAAGGAGTTAGACCAAGTGCATTATATCATTGGAAAGTTCTCAAATAAAGTCACCCAACCAAACCATATGTATATTCGTTTGATCGACATGGCTCCAAAAAATCATCAAAAACTTCAAGGATATCCTACTTATTATAACATTAATTGTCATGAAACACATGCTCATAGATCTTCAGGATGTCATACCTCCTTTGACAACAATGATATTGGTTTTCCTTCGACAAGTTCTTGAGCTATCATACCTCCTTTGACATCAATGAAATTGGTTGTCATCCAACAAATGTGTGAACTATCATAAATCCTTTGACATTACTGGCATTGGTTGTCATCAATGACAACATGTTATACAACATAGTGATATCTTAATTTTTCTCTAAAATATAATGCATATATTCAGGTTAAAACATTATTTTAATACCTAAATGACATGATTTCTTAAGACAAATTTACATAAATGTAGATAATAGTTAGTTCTTGTGCACAACTATTTTCCCATCTATATATACCTAAAATTTCAATGTTAATCTTTAACATTGGGTTTAGGGGTCCTAACATAATCAATTAATTTTTGGTGTGTAGAGCTTGGTTTCTTATGTTCCATATAATTTGTTTTCCAAATGGGTGAACCAATGAAGTTACTATAGAAATAATATATATGTACTTTAGAATTGTGATATATATAAAGGTAAAATATATTTAAAAAAAAAACCATGTTTATATGTGTGAGAGAGAGAGCAACCCAAACATTTGAATTTTTTTACTTTTTCTAACGACTATCACCATAATTCGAGTACACAATTGTTTGTGAAAATGTAGGGTTTCGTTACTCAAATTGCATTTTTGAATCCATAGGAATATTCAACACTTCTAAAAAGCCTTGGGAAAAACTAGTTAGAAAATGTGATAAGGAAAAGTTTAAAAAGTTGAAAGTTATTCTCACACACACATAGTGAGAAAGTTTTACATGGCTATTATTTTATACAAAATAGCATGTGTACAATCCCATGAATTAAGAAAAAAGTGTGGGAATGTCTCTTTTCATATACATGTTAGATGAGTTGTTTTCTTTAGTTTTAGATTCAAAGTGATGAATCTAGTGGGTTTTGGTTACATAAATGAAATCATGTTCATTTTTCTAGCTCTCTATTATTATCTCCATTTTCAATGTAGTTTTTAACATGGTTCACATATTCGTCATTGATGAAACTAAATGCACTTATAGAGCTATGTTTTCAAATTCCATGTCTCAATGTCTCTAAGTGTTGCTCATGGTACTTGAATTCAAAAAGGTTTAAGTAGTGTTTAAGCTCATTATTTCCCCCTTAACCATGTTTATGCTTTAACATGCATTCCCAATGCAAAAAAGCTACTCATGATGCATGCATAGTACTTAGAGGCCAAATACCCCCTAAAAATATACCTTATGTTGATGAGAGGATTTTTTCAAGTCTCTTGATATTGATAGGATTCAACAAGATCCTAAGGCACTTATTTTTTATCCTTTGATGATGGTCAAGGATTCATGACTTATCCATGGTCCACAAAAGATTTTAATGGTGTCCATAACCAAATTGAATGTCAAATATCCCATATAAAGGTGTGGTTCCATATTGTTTTCATGGTGCTTGATTTAGAGAAGATTTGTTTGAGGCCTAAGGGCCTTATTTCCTCCCTTGGTGTTGGTTTTACCTCAATAAACATTGTTGGTGCTCATGACCTATTCCTACCACCCATATCACTCTAGTATGTCAAAGATACCATAGTACATGGGTATTGTGTAGTGGTTTGAGCATCCATTCATGGTGTTTAAGAATAAGGAGTTATGTTTTAGGGAAAAGGTTTTTATTTCCTGATCCGGATCTTGGGAGGAGGCCCCCAATATCTGAAAAATTGAAATGCCAGAAGAAAAAGAGGAGAATGCCCAATAAACCAAACCAAAAAGAAACTTTTGATTAAAACAGATAATAACTATAAGGACTACATTGTGGTGGACAAATTGTCCTTTTACAAAATGTGACTTGTTACTTATAGTATTTTTCAGTTACAATAGCATGGTTCAATTCCATGGATGAATGAATACCATGGGTAGATGTCACAATACCACAAGTCAATTCCATGGGTGAATGAATACCATGGGTGGATGTCACATACCACGGGTCAATTCCATGGGTGAACAAATACCATGGGTTGATGTCACAATACCATGGGTGAATGAATACCATGCGTGGATGTCACTTACAATACCATGGGTGGATGCCACTTACAATACCATGGGTAAATTCCATGGGTGGATGAATACCATGGGTTGATGCCATTTTCCATTCGGATCATTCCTCCCTCCTTAAGAAGCAATGGTCCCCATTGCGTGAAGTTCCCTCCTACAAAGTCTTTGTTGAATATGAAGACCCACTGAAGTGAAGGGTTTTATGTGGTTAACCCATAACCATGATGAACGAAGATCTGAGGATAGAGATACCTTGTAATGCTTTTTACCAATTGTAATACTGACAATGTGCGGCCTAGCAAATGGACTTTGATGAAGTGTGGGTTTGTGGATGACCCATAACCATGATGAACTAAGATCCGAGGATAGAGATACCCTGTAATGCTTGTGACCAACTGTGATACTGGCAATGTGCGACCTAGCAAATGGACTTCGATGAAGTGTGGGTTTGTGAATGACCCATAACCATGACAAATGAAGATCCGAGGATAGAGATACCCTGTAATGCTTGTGACCAAATGTGATACTAACAGTGTGTGGCCTAGCAAATGGACTTCAATGACAATGATTTTGTGTGATTGACCCCTAACCGTGATGTTGGTTGTTGATGAAGTAGCAGGTGCCTACATAGCCTGGGGTGGGAGGGCATGTCTCCAAATAACCCAAGCTGAATACTGCTATGCTGAAAATGATGAATGTGAAGCAGGTGCCTACTAAAGTAGGGTGGGAGGGCACGTCTCCAACGGGAACCCACTTTGAATGCTACTCCTGAATTAAAATGGACATAACTCAATCAATATAACTTAGAATATTTATTATAACCTATTTTTGAAAGCAGAAGGACCATTTTGCATCTTCCCATGTGTTGGAAATCTTTATCTGGACACTCTAGAATCTCATATTCGCACTGCAATTTTTCCGCCGTCACAAAAATTCTGAAAAAACAAATAGTTGATTTTACATCAACGATATCTCCCAATCCGAACTCCGATTCGACCCTTTTTTTTTTTTAAATTGGGTGATTTTTCAAGAGGAGCTCAGGTATACAATCATGTTTTTCAAATTCTTCACAAAAACTTCAAAAAATGATAGGAGAGTCGCTATCCACCAGTTGTCATCAGAAAAAAATTCTACAGCATAGCTGATTTTAAATCAACAATATCTCCCTCATCCAGAGTTCGATTCGGCCGACTTTTTTTTTAATTTTGGTATTTTTTTGCAAGGAATCCAGATCTGGTATTTGTTTTTGTAAATATTTCACCAAATGTTTCAGATCTGATCTGCAAACTCGTCGCCCAAAAAAAATTCCTGCAAAAAAATGAAAAAAGAAAAATTCTTCCTGCTTGGCCCAAGAAAGTGCTCTGTGGAGGTCGCAACATGTGCCTGAAGTTTGTTGAATATTGCTGCAAAAATTTGAAATTGAAATATGCATGAAACCCTCATTCCCATGGAATCATAACCTGCTCCGATACCACTGATCCGGATCTTGGGGGGAGGCCCCCAAGATCTGAAAAATTGAAATGCCAGAAGAAAAAGAGGAGAATGCCCAATAAACCAAACCACAAAGAAACTTTTTATTAAAACAGATAATAACTATAAGGACTACATTGTGGTGGACAAATTGTCCTTTTACAAAATGTGACTTGTTACTTATAGTATTTTTCAGTTACAATATCATGGTTCAATTCCATGGATGAATGAATACCATGGGTAGATGTCACAATACCACAAGTCAATTCCATGGGTGAATGAATACCATGGGTGGATGTCACATACCACGGGTCAATTCCATGGGTGAACAAATACCATGGGTTGATGTCACAATACCATGGGTGAATGAATACCATGCGTGGATGTCACTTACAATACCATGGGTGGATAAATACCATGAGTGGATGCCACTTACAATACCATGGGTAAATTCCATGGGTGGATGAATACCATGGGTTGATGCCATTTTCCATTCGGATCATTTCCCTCCCTAAATAATGGTTAAGGGAACAAGGTTATTATTTCTCTACCATGTCCATGGTTGTGGTCAAAACACCCATTTGCAATGCAAAAAAAATATAAATGGTACAAATACCCATCTCCTAGCCGAATGGACTCCTAGTCAGGGCTCATGTCACATTTTGTAGGCAATGTTCATGTTGCTTGAGATAAACAAGATTTAATAGGGATTAAGGCCCTTGTTTTATCATTAACCATGTTTAGGGATTAAGACCCATTTTCAGTGTACATAACCTACTCATGACACCTATGTCCCACTCAGAGCCTATAAAGAACCATTATAGAAGATTCATGTATTAGTTTGAGGATGAATTCAAGATTGTTGAACTTGAGAATATCTAATAATATCTTGACTTTCGACAGATGTTGATGACCTTCATCAACTAAATAATTTCACCTCAAGGAGAAATTTGATTCAAAATTCACACTATTTTGAATAGGGATCCATACAAATTCTACCATGGCTATTGTTATGTTTATAAAAAATGAAAATAATCTAAAATAAAATCCACAAATTATAAGAAAAAATTGGGCCTAAGAGAAAATAAATGTTTTTTGTTCATTAATGATGATAATCCTAAAGAAATAGGACAATAATCAAGGAATCCTAAATTAAAATTACTAATTAGATATATGCATCGATGTGGTAGAAATCATTAAATGATAGAAGTAATAATGAAATAAGAATACAAGTGAATACTTTACAAGACATATGAACATTCTCATAATCATTCTAGCATAAGAATGCAAATAAATAGTTACACAAAAATAGTATACACCAAAATCAATCTTCCAAAAACAATTATCACCTTCTCCATTCACATGAAAAGATTTTATATAGTTAAAGAAAATCCTTCCCCACATTCTTCCACTCATCTCATCACCCTCCCACATCCTACTTTGAGTTATAAGAATTTAATTTTAAGAAATTTTGGTGACTATTTGTTATAACTCTCTTTGCCACTCCACTATACTGAGAGAGACTGTAATTCAACTTACCTTGGTTGTTGGCTAGAATGCAATGCCTTTCACTGTTTTTATACTTATATGGGTCTTACAAGAAATTTTTTAGATGTTATAGAATTGAAATTATATAATTGAGTAATTTCTCATAATTATTTTGTCACAATTTCATAGTTATGAAATAACAATTATTCATAATTGAGAAGAAGTTTCTTCATGAGTTAGGAAAAGATCATAATTGAGCATGAAACTTGTCCATGACATGTAATTTTTTGATTCACAACCATCAAGTATATCCATGATTTGTATCCACCAATTTCACATGCCATCAAGACTAACTTCTCATGGCTCTAGGTATTTAGATACATTCCTAGGTTTAGAAAAAACAAATATAGAGAGCCCCTATAAAAAGGAAAACTAATTAATAGAAATAATATAGCTCAATTATATTGGTAGAATTTTGCCATAATATTTCCTTACGCATGACATCTTCCCAATCCATAGATAATTTAAAGAGAGTAAGCGACCAAATATGGGAAAGGATGTCTCACTAATTGAAGGTATAATATATTTGTAATTCTTACTTATGAATGGAAAAGGTGTATTTATCTTCATAGTTTATGTTCTATTATGAATGAACGTGATTTGAACGATGTTATGGTTCTTAATGCACACTAACTTGCCTCACAAAAAGGAAAACATGATCTTGTTTGGTGGTGTCTAGCTGTAGGTTATTAGATTAAGGATTTTGTAGTGGGATCTTTAGGCTGAAACAAGTACTCCTAGAACTCTACAGGATCTATGATCTATATCATCTAGCAGGTATATATATGTATGAGTCTTTTGACCACTTTATGTGGAATGAGCAATTGTTTATGTATCGTATCTAGATAGTTTCACTTGAGTTCCATCACACACTATTTGACGAATCTAAAGACAATATCTATGGAGCAATAACTCCTTAGATTTTGAAAATATTCAAAAGTAAAACTATTAGCCTCCCACTTATCTATGACCTTTCAAATTTCTTTCTCTTTTATATGAACTTTCAAATAACTTTTTCTTGATTCTTTTGTTTTTTTTTTACAATCTCATCCCTTCCTCAAGAGGGCTTTTGTAACTTTGAAAAATCCGTTTTACCATTTGTCATTTCTCCTTTCACTATTCATCCAAAATTCAGGGTTAACATATTTACATTCAATTTTTTTTTATAGAAATGTCGGGTTGTTGGGTCCCTATAATACTAGTTATTACCCCATTACTATTGTAGTTATACCCCCTATTTATATTGTTATGCCCCTATTACCCCCATATTGTTATTTATGTGCCCCATAGAATCCCTCTATTGTTATTTTTGTGGCTTTATATTATTATTGTTAGGTCGGCTGGATTATATTGTGACTCCTTAGACTCCTATATATAGAAAGGAGGTTTTGTCATTTGTATCATCCAAGAATTGTTCATTTATGTAATGTAAAGGAGGTTGCCCCCTCGAAGAGGCTGAATTCTAAGGCGTGGATCTCTCTTTTCTATCTTTTTGTGAGCTGGTTTCATAACATTTGGTATCAGAGCTTTGGATTCTAGGGTTTCGCTGCTCCAAACAGGTCATCGTGGAATTTTCGCTATAACTTTTTTTCTGTGACGTTTCAGAAGTCGAAAACAAAACCCATTTGAGAAGAATTGGCGTTGAACCTTGGGTCCGAATTTCAGAGCTTTTCGCGCGATATTTTCGGAGATATGATCTGAGGAAGTTGGTCTTTTTGCAGACTCCTGAATTACATTCAAAACAGGTGACCTGGGGAAAATCGTCATAACTCTCTCTCTGAGGATCGGATTGAAATTTCGTAAAAAGGTACAGAAAGAGGACGGACTGTAGTTTCTTGTATGTGTGTTTCAGATTCAAAAGTTGAAACAGTGACTCGTGGCACGTCGTACAAGTTCGCTCTACTGAACCAGTCTAAAAGCAAGTCACTGTGGGAGATTTCACATAACTCTTCCTTGGAGAATCCAATTTGGCTCAGACTTGTGGCATTGGAAAGAGGACACAGAAGGCTACTGCAGGTAGCAATTTCAGAATTGGATGATCCGAAATTACAGAGATACATCAGATTCAATATCAGGCTTCTACAAAGTAAAAAAAAGGTGTGTAGTTTTTATTTTTTATTTTTGCATAAGCTTGGTTTGAAGGAATTCAAAGGGCATAGTAAAGCATTATTATCGGTAACTGATGCCCCGAGGAAAGAAAATGCAAACACCTAGTAAGGAACCTGAAAGCTCTAGCATGACTCATGAAGAAGAGGAAGAAATGCAACATGATATATCAAAATTACAAGACCAAGTGCAACAACTGTCCCTTGCACAAAAGGAACAGAATCTAAGATGGATGGTCTAAAGAAAGATGTAGAAGCTAAGATGGATGGTTTAAAGAAAGGTGTAGAAGCTAAGATGTACTGTTTAAAGAAAGGCGTAGAAGCTAAGATGATTGACGTGGAAGCTAAGATGGATGACTTGAAGATAGATTTGAAGACAGACATGGACGAATTGAAGATAAATATGAATAAGTTGCTACAAGAAATTGTCACTAAGGGTGAAAGGGTAGTAAAGGAAACTCATGATGAGAACAAAAGAAATGTTAATCATGATTCCATAGACTCTAATGTTGGATCGAAGACTCACCATGTTCCAAAAATCGATATGAGGAAGTTTGATGGCAAGGATCCCGCCACATGGATATTACAGATGGAGCAATTCTTCGATCTCAATAATGTGCAAAACACACAAAAGGTACGTATGGCAACTTTATATTTGGAACCAAATCAGTTTGTATGGTATCAATGGCTTTGTTCTCGTAAACAATTTATCACTTGGGCAATTTTTACGGAAGAATTGATAGCACATTATGAGGATACAAAAAGCAACACTTTTTTTAGCCAATTGATAAGTCTCAAACAAAAGGGTTCAATAATGGAGCACATTGAGGAGTTCCAAAAATTGAACATAAGGGTAAAAGATATTCCAGAGGAGCATAGGATTGATGTGTTCATAGGGTCTTTAAAGGATAATATCCAACATGATGTGCGCCTTTGGGAACCTGATTCATTAGAGAAGGCATTCAGGTTAGCAAGAAAAATGGAAAGCAAAATTATGGCAACTAGGAAGCATACCATTCACAACTATAAAGACGGAAGTGTTGTTGCCCATAGTCTTCCACAACCTACAAGGTTGACACCACAACAATTGGAAGAAAAAAGAGCAAAAGGGCTTTGTTACAATTGTGATAGCAAATACACAAAAGGTCATAAGTGTGCTGAGAAGAAATTATTCTACATAGATTGTGAAGAGGAAGAAGAAAAGGAGCAAGAAAGGTCAAAAGAAGAGGATATATTCCAGGAACAAAGCCTAGATGAAGAACAAATAAATCCGACCATATCTTGTAATGCATTGGCGGGAATTACCACTCCTCAAACCATCAAGATAGAAGGACAAATCAAGAAGAAAAAGGTAATAGTGTTGATTGATTCAGGAAGCACCCACAATTTTATTCATTGTAGGGTAGCAAAAGAATTGAATTGCTTCCTATATCCAGCACCAGAGTGTCAAGTGATGATTGCAAATGGAGGAACAATAAATTGTTCTGGAAAGTGCCATAATATCAAGCTATCCATGGGAGAATATGTATTGACTAGCCCAATGCTTTCCATTCCAATGGGAGGTGCTGATGTTGTACTAGGAGTCCAATGGCTACAATCCTTGGGTACAATAGCTTTTAATTTTCAAGAACTTTTCATGAAATTTTCTGTGGAAGGAAAGGAAGTTGAATTAAGGGGTATTGCAGGGAAACCAGGAAAGATAATCAGCTCTAATGGCATGACAAAGCTTCTAAAAAAGGAGCAAAGAGGTGTAATTGCACAATTATGTTCGCTAGATGTTTCCACATTGGAATCATCTATTTCTCCAGATCTCCAAAAAGTCCTGGACAATCATTCCAAGGTATTTGAGACTCCCAAAGGTCTCCCACCTATGCGTGATCATGATCATGCTATTCATCTGATTCCAGGAAGTGTTCCTCCAAACATCAGGCCGTACAGATATCCCTATGTCCAAAAAAGTGAAATTGAACGTATGGTTGCAGAAATGCTAGAGGCTGGTATAATTCAACCGAGTCAAAGTTCTTTCTCAGCTCCAGTAGTATTGGTGCACAAGAAGGATGGATCATGGCGCATGTGTCCAGATTATAGGGAGCTCAACAAGCTCACTATTAAAGATAAGTTCCCCATTCCTGTTATTGATGAATTACTGGATGAATTGCATGGATCAATTTACTTCACCAAGTTGGATCTTCGTTCGGGATATCATCAAATCAGAATGAAGATTGAAGACATTCCGAAAACAGCATTTAGAACTCATGAGGGTCATTATGAATTTTTGGTCATGCCTTTTGGCCTTACCAATGCACCTTCAACATTTCAAGGTTTGATGAATTCAATTTTCAAACCATTCCTTAGAAAATTTGTGTTAGTATTTTTTGATGATATACTAATCTACAGCAAGTCTTGGAAGGATCATGTTGAACATGTTGACAGGGTGCTACAACTATTGGAGGAGAAACAATTATATGCAAAAAGATCCAAATGTTTCTTTGGAGTCCAGGAGGTGGAATATTTGGGTCATATTGTATCTCATGAAGGAGTTAAGGTAGACCCTAGCAAAATTAAAGCCATTAAGGAATGGAAAATCCCCACATCCATAAAGCATCTGCGAGGATTTCTTGGGTTGACAGGGTATTATCGCAAGTTTGTTAAGAATTATGGGAGAATAGCAGCACCTCTAACAACATTATTGAAGAAAGATTCATTTTCATGGACTCCGGAAGCAACAAAGGCCTTTGAACATCTTAAAGAGGCAATGTGCCAAGCACCGGTCTTAGCTACACCGGACTTCACAAAAACCTTTATTGTGGAATGTGATGCTTCAGGAAATGGAATTGGTGCTGTTCTAATGCAAGATGAAAGACCCATTGCTTTTGAAAGTCGTCCAATCAAGGGAAAGTTTTTAAGCAAAGCTATTTATGAGAAGGAAATGTTGGCAATACTCCATGCACTTAAGAAATGGCGACCCTACCTAATGGGAAGACACTTCAAGGTAAAAACGGATCATGATAGCCTTAAATACTTTTTAGAACAAAGATTATCCTCTGAAGAGCAACAAAAGTGGGTCACAAAGATGTTGGGTTATGACTTTGAAATCATCTACAAAAAAGGGAAGCAAAATGTGGTGGCAGATGCACTCTCAAGAAAGGATGAGGATGTGGAAGCATTGTTGTGTGCCATTTCTATTATCCAACCAGATTGGATAAACGAAGCAAGGGAGGAATGGAAGAATGACGAAGAAGTGTGGGCACTTATTCAAAAGCTACAACAAGATTCCAGTACTTCTGATACATTTAGCTGGCAAAATGATTCGTTATGGTACAAAGATCGCTTATACCTCTGTAAGAATTCCCAGCTAAAACAAAAGATTCTTATGGAATTGCACACTTCTCCCTTAGGAGGGCACTCAGGATTTTTAAAAACTTACCACAGGGTTAAGAAGGAATTTTTTTGGGATGGCCTTAAATCAGATATTCAAAAGTTTGTGGCGGAATGTTTGGTTTGCCAACAAAATAAAGTTGAAACAATTAAGACACCAGGTCTATTACAACCTTTATCCATTCCAAGCCAACGTTGGGAGGAGGTTTCAATGGATTTTATCACAGGTTTACCCAAGTCTGAGGGAAAGAGTGTCATCATGGTGGTAGTTGACAGACTTACCAAGTATGCACACTTTTGTGCATTATCACATCCATTTAAAGCCAGTACAGTTTCTACTGCATTTATGGAAACAGTTCAAAAGCTACATGGAAACCCAAAGATTATTGTAAGTGACAGAGATCCCATTTTCACTGGAAATTTTTGGACAGAATTATTTTCTTGTCTTGGTACTCAGTTAGCTCATAGCTCATCTTATCATCCTCAATCTGATGGGCAAACTGAGATAGTAAACAAATGTTTGGAAGGATATCTTCGTTGCTTTGTATCTGATAAACAGACACAATGGGTCAAATGGTTGCCTCTGGCTGAATGGTGGTATAACACTTCCTTCCATACAGCAACAAAAATGACCCCATTTATGGCACTTTATGGGTATCAACCACCATCCATCACATCATATTTAAGAGAAAATTCTAAGGTTCAGGCAGTGGAACATCACATCGAACATCAACAACAAGTCCTCCAACTCTTAAAGGATAACCTCGTGTTGGCACAAAATAGAATGAAACAACAGGCAGATCAACATCGCAGTGAAAGAAGTTTTGATGTAGGTGATTGGGTATTCCTACGGCTACAACCATATAAGCAAATGTCCCTAAAGCAAGCTAAGAAGGATAATAAATTATCACCAAAGTATTATGGTCCGTACAAGGTGTTGGAAAAGATTGGTACTATGGCATACAAATTGGAGCTTCCTGCAGCTTCTCGATTGCACCCAGTTTTCCATGTTTCATGTTTAAAGAAGGTTATAGGTGACAAGCTCCCAATTCAAACAATATTGCCAGAACTTGACGAGGAAGGAAAAATTATATTGGAACCGGAAGCAGTCACAGAAACAAGAACTCGACAGCTACGAAATCGATCAATTTCAGAGTATCTTATCAAGTGGAAGAACTTATCCGCTGAAGATTCCACATGGGAGGATGAGAATTTTATGCAGAAGTATCCAGAACTACTCAAGCGTTGAGGACAACACTTTTTTGAAGGAGAGGGGCATGTTGGGTCCCTATAATACTAGTGATTACCCCATTACTATTGTAGTTATACCCCTATTTATATTGTTGTGCCCCTATTACCCCCATATTGTTATTTCTGTGCCCCATAGAATCCCTCTATTGTTATTTTTGTGGCTTTATATTATTATTGTTAGGTCGGCTGGATTATATTGTGACTCCTTAGACTCCTATATATAGAAAGGAGGTTTTGTCATTTGTATCATCCAAGAATTGTTCATTTATGTAATGTAAAGGGGGTTGCCCCCTCGAAGAGGCTGAATTCTAAGGCGTGGATCTCTCTTTTCTATCTTTTTGTGAGCTGGTTTCATAACACGGGTATATAATGAATCAAATTGTTTTGACATGAAAATCCAATGAGTTCCATTACTTTGGCTTATATTTTCTTACTACATATAACCAAACCTTCTTTTTTTTAGTTTATATGCTTACCATTGAGCAACTGGGAATCCTTATGTTGATTGTGGATTCTCAAAATATTTTGAGATCTCATGGAAATGGGCGATATCAAATAATTTACCTTTCCTATGTCTGTTGGATCTCGGAATATTCTGGGAATCTGCAATCGACTTAAACTTAGAGTGAGAAACAATGTAGTTGTCAACATAGGTATGGAGGATCCATTAATTGTTAACGCAAAACTTCTTATTTTCAATATTTTTTTTTTGTTAAAATTAATTGTGTCTCTAGAATTGGCATAGAAGTAAAAATACATATTATTTGTTCAAATTAAGAATTATCGTTTTAATGGTAATAAATTCCTAAAATTATTACCGCCCTATCTCTATTCATGATTAAAAAATACCCTATAAATCCTTTGAAATTCTTTCTATAAAACAATTCATCTAGTAATGAAAATTATGAAGCTCATTGTTTTCCTTCTCTATGCAACCTTGAAATTATGCATTTCTCTATTTCTAAGTTTGTGTAAGAGATACCCATCATTAACTTATATTTTTTTTCCTTGACCATCATTAATTCATACTATATTTGAACGAATGATGGAATTTTGGAACCATGCTAGTATCTATACGTATTGATCCCCAAAGTAACGAATATTACTAAATTAGAATGTTTTCAATACGTCTGGTATAGAATCAGTTATTGATCCCTACATCAACTAAAAATTTGAAAACCCTATATATTTCTCTTGTATAAATTGATGAGATTTTCCCATGATAAAATTATCAATACTTTTGATCTTTACCATGAAAAGTTCTCACTGATGTTTACCATGTTATGTGTGAGGTCAATGGAATGCTACTTGTTGTCACCTTCTGCAAAAAGTGTTCTAGTTGAAAAAGAGTACAAAGGAGCAGATAGGTTTGCAGCCATATTCCAAGCCATAGAAGCACACAAAGCCCAAATCAAACCCCCTCCAAACGAAATTTCTCTAAGCAAGATTTCCAACGGTATGAGGAAGTCCCAGAATGGGCTTCTAGATAAAAAGTTAGAGAAAGTTGAAGTTTTACCTCTCAAAACTAGAAAACAAAGGAAAAACATGAAAATTTCTAAGTTCAAGTTGGTGTCCTTATGCCATGTGTCAAATTGTAAATCAGTGATCACAAATGGAGCCATATGGTACATCACAAACTGGAGGTCCCTGGCAGCAAAGAGGCAAATCGAAGGTTTAGGGTGAAATCGACAATTGTCAATCACAACAGTGCCAGGCATTTTAGAAGTCAGGAATCAACAATCTTTAAGGGACCACTATAAAGGAAGTGCGAGGAAAAAGTGTTGATAGTGTAAAATGTCAGGGGACCGCCTTGAAGCATTTAACAAAGGAATCCCATCGCAAAACCGAAAGAGGGTGGCGGGCATTTTCTCTCTCCTCTCAAGGGCCATGTGGCATAATACCATTGGTCTTGATAAAGTGATGTGGCATCTGACATCATCATGACGTGGCAGTACAGCGGACACGTGGCATGCAGATTCGATGTTTTGAGGGGTCATAAGGGGCCAAAATAGCGTGACGCATGTCACCACTCATGAGATGACACGTGGCGAAGGATGGAATCAGATCATAGATCGACAATCAGAAGCTAAGTAATATCACTGCATCGAGTTAAGTCTTCCGATTAGGATTCTCCGTTTAAGGAGCTTCGAGGTGGGGGTTGGTCCACGTTCACAAATAGTTTGAAGAACCAAAGGTGGGGCCGAGCATAAGGGGGTGATCGCAGATCAACGATTGCAACAATAGAGCAGCATGCCATCAACATTTTATAGAGGATCATATCGGGGTTTCTTCTGATATGCATATCGGAGAAACTTCTGATACCATGGGCCCCAAGAGATGTGTACATGTGGCACAAGGCGGTAGCATAAATATGTGTCTTTGGTGCATTTCGATCAATGGTTGGGTGGAAGGTTAATAAATGCTTTTATAAAGTGGAGAAAGTGTTATCAAAGGTTTTGTGGGTTAAAGCCTTGGCATGGGACCTCCCTCATTCCCTCTCCACGTGGATCGGATCACGTCACAAGTCACATATTGCAAGTTTTTGGAGGGCACAACTAGAGGAAAGGACATGAAATCCTCGATCTCCGAGTTCCTATATTGCAAAGGGGCCTAAGCGCATATGCGTTATGGTCTTATTTATTATGCATTGGGACTAGGTATAATGAAATATTTCAAAGAATCGGCCCCCATCCTAGATAAAGGGTTTTAAGCGCCTAAAGGATTTGGCCCTAAGTCTGTAGGCCCCTATCAAGTATTTTCCACCCAAGCCCCCAAGCCTAAGGCAGAGGGGGGCAAAGGAGATTTGTGTTTGTAGTTTTGTCAAGACTATTCAGTTTAAATTCCTTGAACAGCCTGAGCTCCAATACACTTGTAAGATGTTTCACAAGGCATGTTGGCTTCTAGTGGCTTGATAAAGCAAAGGGGATAGATGAGTTGGTAGTTGTGCCCAAAATATGTTATGATCTTCAGGGGTGATCGCTCCTAGCTCTTGTAAAGGAATAACTATAACTATTAACACCACAAGCGACAGAAAACTGGCCGAGAGAGTATAAGGCATAACGTGGCTAGACTAGAGGCCATCCAAGGAAGTGGCATGGAGTATTTTTACAAGACCATCATTGTAGTTTTACATGTTAATTATGTTCTGTTTTATTTGGTTAATTTAGTTAATGTATTTTAAAGAAAGGCATCTTTCGGTTGTAATAATTTTAGGCGAGAGAGCTTGCATGTTGAGATAACTAGTCAAGCAGATAGTTGGATGCTCGGGCCGAGGTATTTTGTAACTGATTTCCAAGTTCTCCCTCTCCTTATAAAAATAAGGAAGAAACACTTAACAAAGGTTCAGAATTTTTGGCGAAAGACTTCTCTCTTACAAGACCTTTTCCTGGTTTCCTAACGGCCTGTCTAAAGTGTGTTCTATGCTATTTTTCCTCAAGAGATTAATACAAAGTTTTAGGTGATTGCAACTGATTTGGATTACAGTGTTGGGAATGGGTCTCCTGGGGGTCAATTTTGGGGTTAAAAACCCAAGTTTTGGGGCAGAAGTCTCGAAGTTTGTATAAAGAGATGTAAAGTCTCCACATTTTATGGTCACGAAGTGCGAAGATATCTAAAGTCAAAAAGGGTTTTCCACCCTTAGTCTAGATAGGTTGTGTCAATCTTGGAGATCTGCCCTTGGTCTGCGGACCATGGGATTATATAAAAAGGAGGTCTTACAGGAAGGGAGAAAAAAGGGGGAAAGAAGAAGTACTTGATGAGTCTGTAAAGAGCTAAGAGAAAGAGTCTTAGTGTAGGAAAAGGCTCTGCAGCTGAGTGGGCAGAGGCCTAGGGTAGAAGTCTGCAGCTAAGTGCGCGGACCCCTGTAGCTGTGTGCGCATGGCAGATAGAGTCTGTATTGAGAATCTGAATCATCAATAAAGACAACTATTATGAAATTATTGTTTACTTTCCATCTGTATATGCGTTATTTTATTTCTGCTATGAATGATGTATTTATGCTATGTTGAATATTGGGGTTATGAATTAATGCTATATTAATGCACGAAACTATGTATTTCACTATGTCATATGAACTCAAGTAATAATATATGTTACGCAGAGATAACCATAATACATGTTAAAGTTAACCAATACTTAAGCTAATCTGGGTAGATAGGGAAGTAAGGATAATTACAGAGGCACGTAAGCACCTGATCTATCTATCTAGGGTCTTTAAAGAATGATCGAAGACTTCCGCAGAGGCTCCAAGGATGAATAAGAGAAGTACATTAATACGCCCTAAAGGGCTTATCAATCTACACGAAGGTAGAGCGAAGGTCTAAAAGCCGACATGAAAACCACCTAAAGGTGCGGAAACTTGGTTCCTGCATCCCCCCATACTACTTTGGGTGAGACTCCAGTCCACGCTCTGCGGATTGATGCCGAAAGGGCCAGTAGTGTAGGGATTTTTTTGGTTGCTTAACGTTGAACCTGGGTTAGGGCCCATTAAGCCAACAAATTGTTCTGTTTCCAGTACCAAGATCTGCATAATGAGATGTGTGATGTCGTATCATTGGAATCCAACTAAGAAAGAGATCGAAAACTAGTTGGATAGAAAGATCCACGAATTTGTGGTGCAAGAGAACAAGAATCCATGATTGATGAAAGAACAGTGGTTGGACAGATATCTATACACAAAAATACACGAAATATTCTTTTGTTCCTTCCTGGTTGAGTTATACGAGTGGATCGAAAAGTTGGCAGATGGCTAAGGAAGGTGGAGGCTTGACAATCCGATTGTTTGGACACTAGAGTTAGTGCAGAGATTGGAAGCCTCTGAAGATAAGATCACGTGTGTTGTCGACCATTGGCTCAACAGCATCCTAGGAGGATTTGTGACATAGTTCGTGTTCGATACTTCTGTCAGTTAGAGCAAAGCAGAGCGCCACTTCTTAAAAGGACCGCAAGGTAAGTATTTGAAATCACTAAATTCTTGGATTAAGATGCTCTTGTGTGAAAAGCAGGTCATGCAGTTACCTTAATGTTTGCAGTTATACGAAGTGGAAGGTCTTTCAGGGACAGAGGAAGGAAAGGTCCTGAGTATAGCCCGTTGATTGAACCTCCTTTGAGTGACAACGAAGGAGCAATGCAATCTTCTCCACTGAGCGCTATTCAGTTGATAAGACAAGGGTTCTCGTGAATACCTACACTACCCCCGTCCTTGTCCCATCCATCCACACCGCCTCCATCCTCACCTCCACCACTCACCCCATCACCCACACTGTCAGGCCAGGGTAACTCCAGCTATTGATGAGCGCAAGACAGAACTGATTATTTCTCATTAGACAACTATTATTTATATATACACAAGAAACGGATCAGTTCATCTTCTAGATGACTGTCCGGCTTCACCTCATCCGTTTCGGATTAGGTGTCAACATTCCCCCCCTTAATCTGAAGGGATGTTGGTGAGTCCAAGCATCGTTCTGAATCTTTCAAGCTTTTCTCTTCCAAGCGCTTTGGTGAAGATGTCTGCAATTTGTTCGTTTGTGGAACAATGACGGAGATGGATTGTTTTGGCCTCAACATGATGTCGGATCAGATGATATTTAGTATTGATGTGCTTAGTACGATCATGGAACTTTGGATTCTTGGCCAACTTTATTGCAGATGTGTTATCAATCATGAGTGGAGTTGATTGTATTTGTTTTACCTGCAAATCTTCAAGAATTTTCCTGAGCCACACAATTTCTTTCGTTGCTTCAGCTGCTGCCACGTATTCTGCTTCTGTTGTGGAATCTGCTGGTACTGATTGTTTGCGTGATCTCCAGGAGACAGCTCCTGATCCAAGACTCATAGCATATCCTGAAGTAGATACCCCAGTTTCTTTGTCTCCATCGAAGTCTGAATCAGAGTATCCAATCAAGTTGAAGTCGTCCACCTGTGTATACTTGATTCCAAGGTCTTGAGTTCCCTTCAAGTACCTTAGGACTCTTTTTGCAGCAGACCAATGTCCCTCACAAGGCCTTTGCATAAACCTGGAGAGGATTCCAACAGCAAATGAAATGTCTGGTCTGGTAGTAGTGAGGTAGATGAGACTTCCTACAAGCTGTCTATACTTAGTTGCATCCTCAAATTCCTTTCCTTCAGTAGATGTGAGCTTCAAGTTTTGTTCCATTGGAGTAGAAAGGGGATTGCACTCTGTCATGCCAAATCTGTATAACAAATCTCCAATGTATTTCTTTTGAGAAAGAAATATGGACTTTGGGTGTTGGGTTACTTCAATGCCAAGATAGTAATGAACATAGCCCAAATCAGTCATTTCAAAAAAATTTCCTAATTCTTTCTTTATGGATGCAATATAGCTTTCATTGTTCCCTGTCATTAAAAGATCATCTACATATACCACAAGATATACAACTGTTTTGCCAACTTTCTTGACAAATAAAGTTGCATCATCAAGATCAAAATGTTTGAAGTTGAGTTTCAGAAGATGCTCAGTTAGTTTTTCATACCAAGCTCGTGGTGCTTGTTTGAGGCCATACAAGGACTTCACAAGTTTGCATACTTTGTGTTCATGTCCTTTCACAGCAAATCCTTCAGGCTGGGACATAAAAACATTCTCTTTTAGATCTCCATTCAAGAATGCAGTTTTTACATCCATTTGATGGACTTTCCAACCGTTCTGAGCAGCTAGTGCAAAGAGTGTCCGGATGGTGGCCCATTTTGCTGTGGGAGCAAAAGTTTCCTCATAATCGACCCCTTCCTTCTGTGCAAAACCTTTTGCCACAAGCCTAGCTTTGTGCTTGTCAAGTGAGCCATCAGCTTTGTACTTGTTCTTGTAGACCCACTTGCAGCCAATTGGTTTGGTTCCAACTGGAGGATCAACCAGCTTCCAAGTGCCATTCTTTATGAGGGCATCATACTCCTTCTGCATCGCTTCTTTCCATTCATCATGAGAAGCAGCTTCTTTGAAGGAAGTTGGTTCAAAATCTGTAGACAAGTTCAATTCACAATCATAAGTAACATCCATATCAACAGGTGAATTAGAGTTATCTACATCACCTCCATCTTGTCGGTTTGAATTTCTGGTTCCTGTTTTTCCAATTTCATCAGGATGAACACTTTCAAGTGTCTTTGTCAGCCACTTTGGGGGACCTTTTTGAGATGGTCCAGGCTGTTCTGTTGATGGAGTTGGGTCTGAATCAAGATTGAGTCTCCCAATTCTATCAATTACATCACTTAAAGCATCATCCGTTGTTGGAGTGTCATGCAGGGGAGATTGTTCTTCAGAAGAAGATTCCACATGTTGATCTAGTATAGGAATCCCCCCTTCAAGATGTGGAATCTGATTATCAAACTCTTGAAATGATTTTGGTTTTGTGAATCTATCCAAGTGATCAAGTTGCCGCTCAACAACACTGTCAGATTTGGATGATTCAAGAAAAATGACATCTCTAGATAAAACAAACTTTTTATTTACTTCATCATAAAGGCGGTATGCTTTAGATGTGTTTGAATACCCCAGGAAGATACACTTACGACTTCTAGCACCAAGTTTGTTTCTATGTACCTTTGGTATTAAAGCATAATAGGTGGAACCAAATATCCTGAGATGTTTTACCGAAGGAACATGTCCATACCACAATTCATAAGGAGTCTTGTTTCTTATAGCACTAGATGGACATCTATTCTTTATATATGCAGCACATAGAACAGCATCAGCGCAAAACATTGTCTTTACATTTTTGAAGAAAAGCATGGATCGTACCATATTCAAAATTGTTCTGTTCATTCTTTCAACTACACCATTCTGTTGAGGATTATAAGGTACAGTTGTTTGATGTTTAATCCCATGTTGGCGAAGATAGTGTTCAAATTCATTTGATGTATATTCTTTTCCATTATCAGTGCGAATAGACCCAATATGAGATTGTGCATCATTTTCAATCCACTTATGAAAATTCTTGAATGTTTGAAAAGCATCAGATTTGTTCTTCAATAAATAAACCCAACACATTCTGGTGTAATCATCAATAAATGTCATGATATACTTATTTCCATTTGCAGAAGGAACAGGCATTGGACCACATAAATCTGAATGAATAAGTTCAAGCTTCCTATGTGCTCTTGAATGTGAATCATGAAAAGACTATTTGCTATGCTTTCCTAGAATGCAAGCATCACATTGTTTATGTTTTCTAGGAATTGTAGGCAAACCAGCAACACCATTTTTCTTCAACAAGCGGAGACTATCATAGTTTAGATGTCCAAATCTAGCATGCCATAATAAACTTGATGGAAGTGTACCTTCATCATGATGAGAAATATATGAAAAATGCTGTGCATGAGCAGAGGTTCCTTGCAGTTTAAGAAGTCTTTCTTCTTCTATACCCCTCATGACAAGTGAATGGTCAGATGCCTTTCTTACCTCAAGCTTTCCATCAAACATATGAATGGAGTGACCTTGCTGGCGGATGTGGACCAGGGACAGCAAGTTTCTCTTGAGTTGTGGGAGATATAGAACATGATCCAGAAGAAAGTCTGGAAGACCAGGCAGTTTAAGCCTGACTGTGCCAAGCCCTGATGGCTTGATTTTTGACTGATCTGCAAAGTATACTGCTCCATCAACATTATCAGTGAAATCTTCAAAAAAATCTTTCCTATGAGTCATATGACAGGTTGCTCCTGAATCAAGCAACCAGTCATTTTTCGACGAAGTAAGTGAAGCATTAAACAGATCTTTATTTACTCCAATGTTACATTGTGCCTCAATATAGTGAGCGGATTCAGGTGCTTTACCTTTGTCTGTGTCATCAGTTTTACCTTTCTGCTGATTTCTTCTCTGCTCAATCCTATCCCATGGTAGCTTGCATGTAGAAGCATCATGAGATCCATTTTGTTTGCAGCGAATGCAATGTAAGTCTGCCTTTTCTTCTTGAGGGTGTCTGCCCCCCCTGCCTCTGAAGTATCTTCTTCTTTCTCTTGAAGGCATACTGTAACAAAAAACTTCTGCTGATAGAAAAAAAATACTTATGCCACAGCAAGACTTCTGTTGGAAAAAAAATCTTATGTCATAGCCTTATGCATTCTGTAAAAAAAATATCTCTGCCAAAAACTTCTGTAAACAAAATCCTTCTGAAAAAATATCTCTGCCAAAAAAACTTCTGAAGAAATCCTTATATCATAGCCTTATGCATTTTATTTTCTTCTAACATGTCATGAGCATTTCTTATATCACCATCACTTCCATAATATTATGTTTTTAAAAAAATACGAGGGCGCTCAAATATATATCACTGTTTTGAAAAAAGGGGAGGGCGCTCAACATATATCACTGTTTTTGAACAAACAATAAGCAGCCTCTATCAATAGCATTCTTTTTACAAACAATACGCAGCCACCAGCGTAATTTTGAGAACCCGTGGGCGCCAGAACTGCACAACGGTTTGAGAACCCTTGCACTGTGGTAAAAATATGTGGAGCAGTCAAACAAAATGCAGCGAATACCTCAGTTATCAAAAAGGCAGTCACCATATGTCATGCAGCGAAAAAAACGCAGTCACCATAATTCATAACACAACACACTTTCCCGGATGCGCACCAGATGAGATGGCGACCTTCAATGTAGAGAGGCAATGCGTTTCAATGGATATTTGATGGTGTATTTGAATGAGATGGCAGCGTTAAAATGGCGTAGAATATAAATTTCAATATCACTTGTCATATCCTCCTTAAAACATTCAAACAGTTTTGTGTTCAACGAATGTATGAAAACGACCCTCGGCATAGCACTTGGGAAAAGGTACCCCCATTTGAAACACGATTTCTAGATTTTTGTGAGCTCATTTCTAAAAAAAAAAAAGAGAAACCCGTTCTGTTTGAACAATGTACTGACCAAATGGACGTGAGGCCGAGACCCTTAAGGCTGTTACGATTTGCTGTCCAAAGAAAGGAGTATCAACGCTTCAACGCATCTCCAGCTGGGCCACATTTCCGCTAGCGCCATGAATGTTCATAAGAAAAAAATGCGCAGAAATAAATGAGCGATTGTTGACAGAGGAAGGTGAATGGACCATGTCAGAAGAGCAGAGAGCGTATGCAGCGCTGGTGCGCCAGGGAGCAGAGGAGCAGAGGTTTTATGAGGCAGCAGAAACCTGGCAGAGGGACCTGTGCTCTGATACCATGTCAGGACAGGGTAACTCCAGCTATTGATGAGCGCAAGACAGAACTGATTATTTCTCATTAGACAACTATTATTTATATATACACAAGAAACGGATCAGTTCATCTTCTAGATGACTGTCCGGCTTCACCTCATCCGTTTCGGATTAGGTGTCAACACACACCACCACCACCTCCACCACTATTCAACATGGCGAACTCCGTAAAGCTACCTGTATTCAAGGGCATAGGGAATGAAGATCCAGACCAATTTTGGTTCATCACAAAGGCTGTGTGGGAAGCTCAAGGTATCACGAACGACCAAATGAAGAAATCCACACTGGTTAGTGCTTTGCAGGATCACGTACTAACGTGGTACCTTAAGTACAGTACTGATAACCCAACGTCCGCGTTGGAAAATATCCAGGCTGCACTGAATAGAGAATTCAGTAGACCTAAGTCTCAAGCGCAATCAATTGTGGGATTCAAGGAGATCATGATGAATCCTGGAGAGATACCCTAAGATTTGGATCAAAGATTGAAGTGTACGATCCGTGAAGCCAACATGAACCTAACTGATGGGCAGCACCGTGAATGGTTCATGGCCTCGCTCCTACCCCACCTAAGGGTTGCACTATCACAACAAAAGATTGGGACCCAGGCAGAAGCTCCGAAAACCATGATGAGACTGCATGAGAAACCAATGCAGGATGCTAATCTGGGGGTTCAACAGATTCACGTGCAGTTGCAGAACCTTTGCCTGAAAATGCAAAGTCTGAAGAAAGACAGAACAACTCAGCTGGAGGTGCGCGAAGAAGTTTGGTGCTTAAAATGCAAAGGTCAAGGTCATGATAAGGATCACTGTCCAGTTTGTCTGAACTATGTTGTAGCAGGGGGGCCAATGCCTCTAAGGCTAGAAGCTGCACCGAGGCCAAGTGCAGGGCCGCACTATGGTGTGCCATATGCCAAGTAGCCAGGAAACATGCAACCGACAACTGCCATTTGCTGCACAAATTCGTAGAGACACCACAACAACTCTTCTACAATCTCTGTCAATCAGTAGGTCATGACGAGTGCAATTGTCATAGCTATGAATTAATGATGGACAGGACACCTGCATACCAGGTGCAAGCAGAAACACAGCCTCCAGACCAAGGAATTGGGGGAACCAGAGGTGAGTATCAGGAGCGAGACCGAGGCCAAGGTGGAGGGGGGCCTCGGAGAGGCCGAGGGCAACTTATTTGTTACAATTGTTTAGGATCAGCACACTACGCGAGAGACTGTCCGAATCTGATGCGACTGTCATGCCTCTATTGTACTTAGTTTGACCATGCAACTGAGGATTGCCCTATATTATTGGCTAAGATTTGCGAAAAGGGGGGGCAGCCGACACAGAACCTCCAGATGATGAGGGCTGAGCCTCGTGAGGAAGACCCTAAGGTAAACATTATGCTGCAGAGCGAAATGATGACTGGGGAGGATAAAGGGAAGCAACCTGCAGAAGGTGAATGGGTCCACAGAGCACCAGAAAAGGAGACTAGGTTTGATTTGGAGTACGTGAAAGCAACATTTATGGAAGCAAAGAAAAGCTTCGCTGAGGCCTCTCCCTCAGGAAGTCAAGAGAAACCAGTTGAATAAATGGACCCATCCATGATTACCATGTTCTTGGAGACCTGCATGAAACTGCTCTGCGATAGTAAGGTTTTTAAGGGCCTACAGGAACTGATCAATTGGTGCACTGGCAAGGACGGCGCTACTGGTGAACCGCACGTAGTCAGAAAGATTGGCAAGCATAAGGCAAGGACTAGGCGTGAGATGAGGCTCACTGTGCAGATAGGGGAATATGAAATGGACCAAGTTATCTTGGATCTGGGGTCCGATGCGAATGTTTTGCCAAACAAACATGGGAAAGAATGGGGAGACCTGCACTCCAATGGTCTCTGATCTAGTTGAGGATGGTGAATCAACAGAAAATTATCCCAATGGGGAGGTTGTAAGGGGTAACAATTGACATCGAAGGCGCGAGCGCATTGGCGGATTTCGAGGTAATAGAAATTATGGATGATAACAATCCCTACCTTGTGCTCCTTAGAATCTATTGGGCCACTGACATGAATGGGGTAATCAACCTGAAGAATCAAAATATTTTATTTGAAAATAAATCACTCTGTGTAGTGGTGCCACTAGATCCTGCA
Source organism: Pinus tabuliformis (assembly GCA_031772625.1). Classification (NCBI taxonomy): domain Eukaryota; kingdom Viridiplantae; phylum Streptophyta; class Pinopsida; order Pinales; family Pinaceae; genus Pinus; species Pinus tabuliformis. Next base: position 1,492,314,604 of record CM062816.1, on the reverse strand, counting down.
GAAGGGCCACGTTATACAGAGCCTTTCCGTGATTATGAAAGTGTTGACGATTTGGACCAGATTTACAAGATAATGGCGCGAGACCAGGGTTGGGTAAATCCGACAGCAGACAGACGTATTTCATGGGACTACGAGAGATCCTGCACATCAGATTCGGACGAAGAATTAGAGCACTAGAAGAATCAGTTGCATGGAGTATCTACACTATGTTATAATATGATGACCAAGTCACTGTGCTGCATATCATCAGAGGCAACTAATTTGACTCACTCTGATGGGATAACTGATGTTGATCGCTTTTTGGATGCATTTGTGAGAGAAGAACCGGAGAAGCATCGCTTCCAGGCCTTTGATTGGGAACTGCGCGCTATGCCCACAAGATGGTGGGGTACATAGAAGGATAATTTTGGTGATTGGTGTGACTATAGGAGGATGATGAGAATACGTTTTGGACAGGTGAAAGTGTGGATGACAGACAAGTATGATGGAAAGGATGATCCACGTGATCACCTGGCCAAATGGACTAAGGCTTATGGAGCGGAGCCCCAGCCTGAATGGGTGCATCTATTTTGTCATACCCTGGATGTCATACCAATGAATTGGTACTTGGAAACAGAGCTCCACCATGGCACTGAAGAATGGGACATCTTGTGCTAGGGGTTTATAATGACGTTCAACTTTGAGGATGGGTTTGACTGTATTGACACGACGCTATAGGAGGTTAAAGAAACGATCTTTAGGATACCGCAGGATCCTTTGGACCTGATTCAACCTGATTGGACTACCCAACTGAACCACGTGCTGGAATGCTATAACATGACCGTTGAAGAAGAAGACGAGGATCCCAGAAAGATTAATATTCTGAAAACCGAGGGTCACCATGAGGTTGAAGCTCCGCAGATAGAGGATCCAGACATAACCGCGCTACTGAAAAATAGGCAGGTCAACATTGGCACAAAGGCAGAGCCAAAATTTGCAAATATTGGGGACTATTGGGACAATGCGACAGTAGACAAGGTCACTGAGCTCCTTCGCAAATATCAGGATTTATTCCCCACGAAGTTTTCTGATCTGAAGGGAATAATAGGAGACCTGGGTGTCATGAAGATCACCCTGAAACTAGACACAAAACCTATGAAACAAAGACCTTACCACCTTAATCCAAAGTATAAGGAAAGGGTCCACGTTGAGTTAGATAAGATGTTCGCGGTAGGAATTATTTAACCAGTGGAAGAATCTGATTGGGTAAGCCCAATAGTGGTTCAGGAAAAGAAACAGAAAGAAGAAATAAGGATATGCATGGATCTCTGGAAATTGAATGACGCTTGTGTGCATGATCCTTTCCTGACCCCATTCACTAACGAGGTCCTGGATAATGTAGGTGGCCAAGAAGCATACTCTTTCATTGATGGGTTCTCTGGGTACCATCAGATCAAAATCGCACCTGAGGATAGAAGCAAGACGACCTTCATGACTGAATGGGGATGTTTTTAGTACACCATAATGCCTTTTGGGCTGAAGAATTTGCCAACAATCTTTTTGCGTGTAGTCATTGTGGCATTCGAAGACTTCATTCATCAATTTCTGGAGGTATAATTTGATGATTGGACAATGTTTGGATTGGTCAAGTGCCATGTGGCAAGTCTACGCTTGATGCTAGATACATGTCAAAGATACCAGATCGCGCTCAATCTGAAGAAGTGTCTGTTTTGTGTCCCTTTTGGGATCCTACTGGGTCATGTGGTATGCAGACAAGGATTGATGGTAGACCCCACGAAGATCGCGATGATAATCAACTTAGAGGCGCCGAGGAATGTGAAACAGCTGCACACAACTCTAGGGCATACTGGATACTATAGGAAGTTCATCAAGAGTTATTCCCATATCACCATGCTTATGGATAAATTGTTGAAAAACGATGCCACGTTATGTTGGAATGATGAATGTCAGAAGAGCTTGGATGTCCTGAAAGAGAAAATGGTCACCGCGCTGATTCTAGTCTTCCCAGACTGGAAGAAGGAATTTCATGTGCACGTGGACGCATCATGTATTGCGTTGGGGATTGTGATGACATAGGCCAGTGAGGGAGAACTGGATCACCCTATAGCATTCGCAAGTAGTAAGTTGTCTAAAGTAGAGAAAAATTATTCCACGACAGAGCGAAAAGGATTAGCTATCGTGTGCGTGCTCCAGAATTTCGGGCATTATTTGTTGGGAGGACACTTTAAGATGTATATGGATCATTCCGTGTTGAAGTACCTGGTTAAGAAGCCTATGTTGGGGGGGAAAATATGTAGGTGGTTGTTTTTTTTCTAGGAGTACGACTTTGAAGTTATTGTGAAGATAGGGCGACTGAACACGGGACCTGTAGGTTTTAACCCCATACAGAAATTACCTGCATATGAATTCTAAAACACAAAAAATAAACAATGCGAGAGCATAACACATAAAACACATATACACAGAGATTTTCCCCTGGATCCCAAAACCAGGACTACCAGCTTGATTTTTCATTATGTTCCTTTCAATGTTACAATACATATTTATACATGCCAAAGAATCCAATACCATGGACCGAAAACCATCGCGTCCAAAACCATGGACCAAAAACCATAGGTAGGTCCGCCCAACCTAATATAGGGTCCAAAAAAAAATTTCCCAGGGCGCTGCCCTGGACCCCATAGAAGCGGGCTACCCGCCCCCCTCAAACTTGTATATGAATTATCAATGTATCTATTACCTAACGGATGAAATTGCAATTGACGTGTTGAGGCATCAATGCTTATTAGCGGTTCTCAGCTAAGTATGAGACCCTTATTCTCAGACCTGTTATTTACACCTGTAGATTACATATTCGTGATATGTTTGACGAACTTCCGGTCATGGTTAGTAGGAGTCTAGTCAAGGTCTCGCTCAAGTGTTTTCATTTATACTGTCATTTCCTTGCTATTTTATTGTTCTAAATATGTGATTCAATTATGGGCAGTGACTTGGGCTATGGGCCTGAAAAAGTGGCTCAAATACGGGGGACGCTGGCACCACATTGTGTAAAAGAGTCCCTAGACACTATCTTGAAGGCTTGAGAGAGCATCCAAAGGTCCCTGGACATTGGCATTCCCATAGCATGAGAGCGTCCAGAGGTCAAGTGGTCCAAAAGATTAGTGGGACACAAGGGCTTGTTGGCAGAAAGGTTTGATTAGTTCATGAGGATCTTAATGTTGATGTTGAATGTATGTATGTCATGTTTTCGTTAGTTCCACTCCTTAATGTGACTTAGGAGGTCTAATCATATCATAGTGGCCTCTCGTAGCATATTTACCCCAGCTGGTCAGTTGCTTGGGTAGATGTGGGAGGAGCGTGGTTACACCTTAATTGGTCCCTTAGGAAAACAATCATCATTGAGAAACTAGGAGCTCACAATGATTTTTCATCCATGGCTAAGTCTTTCCTCACATTTTTTCATTTTCCAATATGTCATGATACTAGATTGAAAATACTCATATTTTCAAAAAATGTGTCCAACAATATTGCATATCATCCACATCTTAATCCCAATGGATCTAGTGGATGCATTAGCCCATATGTTGGGGTTAATACCTCTTACCCTCAAAATTTTGTAAGGTGACTCTCCATTCTTTATAATTATCATAATTCCCCTTATTATTCTTCTTGTACTTCAACTCAATTAGGCATCATCATCTCACATGTTGTGCATGGGCGTGCTTATACTAGTTCCACTTATCATATGGAAACCTTGAATGCATATGATCCTATATATAGCTCCCCACTAGTAGCATTAGTTCCTCTAGTGATAGTACCCCAAACCTCTATTAGTCAACTTACACCTCCTCCTCAAGTTCAACAATGAAAGGAAGAATAAGGGGAAGTACAAACAAAGTGACCAACACTAGAACCAAAATCAAAGGAACTAAAACTAAAAACCCACTACCAATGTTGAGGGTAAGTAGAATGCACAAATCAAGTTCAAAGCAATAATCACCAAACCAAATAGAGGAAGAACCCTTATATTTGTATGAATAAACCTTTCTCCATTTGTTATCTCTATGGAAATTACATCCATGATTTTTGTTTTTCCCTAAGTTGATCTTCTTTAAGGAAGTGGTTAACAAATCTCATGTTGTAACCAATAAATTTTATCAACCTAACTAATCTTCATTTTTACAACCAAGTATGTTGCAAAAGCCTTGTCTATCAAAAAGATTATTATCCACACCAAAATCCAAATCCTTCCATCAACCTACCAATTCCAAACCTTATATATTTGGAACTTATAAAATCCTATTCATGGATTTTACCAATATTAACTTGTCTACCCAATACCATTAGTATGGCATGCCCCTTGAAGCAACACCTTTCAACCGTAATGATCTTCCTCCATCCACTAATGGACCTTTGCAATTTCCTTGTCCTATTATCAATCTTCACCCCAAGGTGCCAAACATTCCTTTATAGTGAAACGCCTCCTAACATCATGTTTTAATTTCCCATAACTATAGCATAGCCTATGATCTAACTCAATATCGTACAACTATGTCATCATTAGAAGTACTTTAAACTTCTACTTCATAATGGAAGGATTTACTATATACTCTTGTTTGTTGTTGACCGTTCTAATAGTAGTATGATTGTGTTGGATAATGATTAATCCAAACCTCATCTACCACCTCTTGTCATCTTCAAAATTCCAATAACCATTAAGAATGACATTATTCATCAATGTATCATTGATGAAAGTGCACCCTTTTCATAGGAATGGAAGAATTTAGGTTCTTGTGAGATTATTCTATATATAATCACCCTCCATGCATATGATGGTTAACTATAAATGTCTATTATAGTTTAGTTCACTAGAAAGTAGTGCATCAAATAAATAAACACTTTAATCCCACACCTTTTTAATACAAAAAAAAAACAACTTATTTTCTGTCAACATCTTGAATTTTCTTCCCAATTGTGCTACTTGTATATTTGACGGAATCCATATATGAAGAAGTTGTCATCCTTGAGTTTTCTAGGATTTCCTTTTTTCTAAAAGTTCTAGTGGTGAAGGACCAAGTTGTGGCTCCATGCAATTGCCCAATGGATTGTCCTTCTTTAAAACTTTCATGTGAGTAGAAAGGCTAAGTGAATTATGCAATGATAACCATTGGGTGGCAATAACGCAATGACCATGTAGGGTGAGGTGGCAATCTAGCGAGTTGTGAGGTGGGTTCTTGCCTATGCATCCCATCAGAGCCTTCTTGATTGTAGCATTCAGTACAAAGTCCTCAATGCCATTCCTCAACTACACCATTTCTCAAAGGTCAAAGCTAGTGTTAAATTCTACCAAAACAATCATTTAGAACTTTGTTATTTTTAATTCATTGTAAACTATAAAAATTGAGAAAAAGAAAGTGCATATACCATGCCAATTAAGTAATATCACATAGTTTTTAACAATTAAAAACTAAATTTAATAAATAAAAAATAAATCCTATCAATATAAAATTTCCATCAAAATTTTAATATAGGTTGTGAAATTGAATAAGTTGGTGATCTGTAAACCACCATAGATATTCCACTGAATAGCTCGTTACAACATATCTGATAATATTATATTAAAAATATGAAATTCTACACTATTACAGTTTTATTAAATTTCTAGATCTATAGATTTTACTATAATTAGTGCATGCATGTGAACGATAATTATGCAGAAAATAGAGAATGACAAAATAAAATCTCTCTCACACACACAAGATGCAATATATGCTCTGGGAAACCCTTTCGAGAGAAAACTGGAAGATGAGGTTGCTCCACTCTCTTTCTCTGTCTGTAAATATGGTTGCAGGTACAAAGAAATATGTTCTATGGCCCATGGGTTGCTACAGTGCACAAATCCTCTTTTTATGCTCTACCTCCTATTCCTATTGGTTATTTTTGCTTAGATATGGAACAAATGCACTTGAAAGAATGGAATGCCTCTTCCTCCTAGTGGCCCGATTATAACACAGCTCGATAACCTATTAGTGGTTAAGTTTGACTACCTCAACTCTTAACCATAGTTACAATATAGACACTTATAGAGTATTTTACATCAAAAGCACGTGGTTATCCCCTTTTCCATGAACAATGGGGACTGATGTGGCATCTTCTCGAACCATGGTGGTGAAAACGAGAAGTTCAACTTCTAAGTGACATAACTTTCGCATACATACTCCAATTAACATGCTTTTAACGTTGTTGGAAAGATATTTGTGTAGAGTAACATGAAAATATGTCACAAGAGAGCGGAAAATTTTTACCCCCAAAAAACGTCATTTGATGCCTCAAAATGCTCCTAAAATGTTTCAAACCTTGTTTTACAAAATTCGGTCCCACCGGTAAAAATGGTCCTATGAGTTGATTCCTCCACTTTTTCCACTCTTAATGCATCAAGATGGATGAAAAAAATATAATGATCCAATCCCGATCACACGTCCCCATGTTGGGAGGCTTTTGGTCCCCAAGATCTTCTACTGAATGAGGTGAGGAAATTTTTCATCGACCTTCTTTCTGCTGTACCATTTAGCTTTTCCTGGAGGTTGTCCTTTCAACCCAATCTACCAAAGGTCACGTTGCCCCTATATTGTAGTTCTGGACCTCTTCTACAAAATTGTATTTTCTGTCAATTATGCCTAAGCATCTGGTGCCAAATCCTCCACAGAAGGTAGGACATGTTCCTCTTCCTGATCTAGCATGGAATACTGATAGAGTTTCAAATTCTCTACATTCACAACTAAGTAAATGTGCATAAATGGTGGAAAATTGAGTCGATAGGAATTATCATCCACATTTTCTAGTATCTCAATGGGACCATACCTTAGAGCCTTGACATTCTTACCAGGCCCCTACAACCTTTCCTTATTCAATTGTAGCCATATTCTATCACCCACCTTGAACTATTTCTCTATGTTGTGCTCATCATGCTTGGACTTATACTTATCCTACAACTTCTGCAGTGTTTCTTGTACCTGTATATGGATTTAACTGATCTTCTTTATAAATTTTTCAGCCCTCAAATCATCTCCTGTAATATCTTCCCTCACTCCTCTTTGATGCCCATATGAAATATACAAAGGTGAAGGTGGCAAGTATCCAAAACAAGCTTCAAATAGGGAATTTCGTGTATAAGTGTGGACTAGTCTATTGTACGAATGTTGTATATATACCAAATATTTATCCTAGGTCTTTGGATGCTTCTAGTTGTATCCCCTCAAAAGTTGCACCAAAGTCTTGTTGGCTACTTTTTTTTTCTCATCTGTCTGTGGATGGAATATTGTAGACCTATTCAACTTTGTGTTCATCTTCTCCTTCAATGTAGTCCAGAAAGCATTGATAAATCTTCTATCCCTGTCTCAAGTTATGCTCCTTGATATCCCAAAGTGTACCCAGACCTATCCAAAGAACAAGTTTTTTTCTTCTTTCCCGCTAATGGTCTTTTTACAGGGAATCAAAACACACATCTTATTGAACTTGTCAACTACCATGAATAGGTTTTCATGTCTCTTCCCGGTTGTTGGTAAAACGCCCACAAATTCCTTGGAAATGTTTTCCCAAGGATGAGTAGGTACAGGTAAGGGGTGATATAGACCTTGTTTCATGTTATTAGGCTTGTTGGTAAAGCAACACATGCATCCTCTTATGAACCTAGCCACCTGCTCTTGCATCTTGGGCCAATACACATACCTCTGCAAGTTAGCCATATTCTTCCCTACAACAAAGTGCCCTGCAACCTTGGAGATGTGAGCCTCTCTAATCAACTGCAAACACTCACATTTAGGGACACATAACTTATCCATCTTGTATAGTAACCCATCCTGCAAATGGTAGTCAATGGTGTTGTCACCATCATGCACATGAATCTGGATCTGCAACTCATGAAACCCCTCCTTGAAGTTCTCATCCTCTGAATATGCCTCTTGGTATGCATCATGGGTGAATGGATCCATGTGTATAAGATTCCCCAAAGTTGTGATCTTTGATTTTGGTGGCCTTGAAATCATTTCATCCAACTTGTTTGTGTTTCCCTTCTTATACTTTATCACCAAATGAAATTGTTGTAAAAAACCCATCCACTTGTAATGCCTGGTCTGTTGTAGTTTGCTCTAGGTCTGCAAGTACTATAATGGTTGGTGATATGTGTGGATTACTATCTCATTTCCCATAAGATATTTCTTCCACTTCTTTACATCCTGCACCATGGCATAGAGATCCTTGTCATGGCTAGGGTAGTTAATAACTTCCCCTTGAAATACTTCAAAATGGTAGCATATATGCCTTCCTCCCTGCATCAAGATAGCTCCCATAACATACCCGCTAGCATTTGTCTCCACTTGAAAGGGTCGCTGAAAATTTGGTAATGCTGAAACTAGTGTTTGACTTATGTTATTCTTTAGCTCCTTGAAAGCCTTTTGCTCACCTTTTCCCCACTGGAAACTCTTGCCACTTGTTGTTATGGCGTGGAGTAGTGTTGCTACCATTGAAAATGAGGCTATGAATTTTGCCAAGTAATGTGTTTCCCCAATGAAAATCTTGACCTCAGAAACATGAGTAGGCAACAACCATTTCATGATGGTCTCCATCTTGGAAGGATATATCTCTGCTTATCTTCCACTGATCACATACCCCAGATACACCAAAGGTTGTTGAACAAAGTCGCACATCTTGATATTTGTTAGCATTTGGTGTTTCTTCAATGTTTCCATCACTTGCGTCAAATGTGAAATGTGCTCCTCCCAGGTAGTACTAGATACTAGTATATCATCCAAATAGACAATAACAAATGAATCTATAAAAGGGCTCAGTACATCATTCATTAATTTCGTAAACGTAGTTGGTGCATTACATAGGAAAATTGGCATGACTAACCACTCATGCATACCGTGCCTGGTTTTGAAGGCATTCTTCTAGGTATCTTCTTCTTTGACTCGAACCTGGTGATATCTAGACTTCAAGTCCATCTTGGCGAAGTATTTTTCTTGCTGCAATTAATCAAACATATCATTTATCCTGGGCAGGGGGTATCTGTTCTTGAGCGTGATTTTATTCAACACCCTGTAATATGTACAAATCCACCAAGTCTCATCCTTCTTTGGCACAATGATGATGGGTTACCCACATGGTGATGTACTCGATTGAATGAACCCATGTTCTAGCAATTGTTGCAATTGTTTCTTCACCTCACTTGCTTCTATAATAGACTACCTATATAGCCTAATATTTGGCAATGGGGAGTCCAACAATAGTTGGATCTTATGCTCCACTTCTCTCTTATGTGGTAACCCTTTAGGCTCTTGGAACACATCCCTGTATGTTTGTAACACATCCTCCAATTCTTGTTTTTGTTTCTTAGTACACCCCGCCAGGGATGCCTTGCCTCTTATTGACTCCACTGAAGACTGACTTTCTCTTAGAAACATTAAAACATACTTCTTGGCTTGGTTGGCACTTTCCAGTGAAATTTTTGACTTGCCTTTGTGCATGCTGTTATGAATGATTTTCCATCCTTGACGAGTCGATACTGGTTGGATCTCCTCATGAATATTGCATCTCATATGTACGTGTATGCACTCCCGAACACAACTCCACATACATCAAGGGGAACCACATCTAGATCTACTTCATCAATCAAATCAGTACTGAGAGAAAATATAATTGTCCATTATTTTGTTACCTTAAGATCTGCACCCTTATTTACTGATCCTAGTCGATATGGGCTTGGACGATCATGAACTTCCAACCCAAACTTCTTGACCAGCTCTGCTGCAATGAGATTCTCTTACAATCCTGATTCAAATAGAGCATCAATCGTTTTCTTCTTGACTTGCATATTTATATGGAAGAGTTTGGTTATTTATTTCTCTTCTTGTTGTTAAAGGCTACTTAGATACCTCCTTCTGCACTAACGTACATACAATCTTCTCATCCATGTCTGAGTTTCTTTCAACTTGGCTACTTGAATCAGTGGCCATGAGATTCTTCTTCTTATTATATTTCTTATTGTTCATAGGATTTACATCTGGATGTAACTTCCATCCCTTCTTCTCTATATGGCCATCAATGTTGCAGTGGTTGAGAGGATTTTTGCACTGATGTCTTGTGGTTGTTGTCCTTTTATCTTTTTCCCCTTTTTCCTTCTTCTTTCCCTCCTTAGAAGCATCATGTTGCTCCTTCTACTTCGATCCACTTTATTGCGCTCTCTACAGTCCTATGTTCTCCAAGTATTGTGCCTGTACACAAGCCTCATCCACCGATTTGGGCTTGAACAACATCACTTGCTCACACAGATGGCGATGCAAACCCCCAAAATACTTTATGAATACATTTGGGTTCTTTGGAGAGATACCCAACATTATAGTCGTCTTTCTAAACTTCGTGGTGTACTCTTGCATGCTTTGGACCAACTTTTTCCTGAAGTAGTGCCACTGAATCCATTGTTCATCTACGTACACAATGGGATAAAACTATTTCTCAATGAGGGTTTTGAACTCCTCCCACTTAGTCATTGGAGGTTCTCCCTCCAACCTCAGGGTCTTCGTGTGGTTCTCCCATCAAGTTAGTGCATGGCCCTCTAACTTTAGTTGCGCCAATGAGATATGTTGTCCTTCCTCAATTTGATGGACGTTGAAATAAATTTCCAGTTGTTGCAAGCAGTGATTCAAGTTCAAAGCGTCGATCGCATCGTGGTACAACTTTATATCGAATTTTTCTTCCATTTTAAAATATAGTTTGTGATTTGTTCACAACACTCGAACTAGGTTGATATTTTTCGGGTTCTTTCTTTGGATAGTTCTTTGTTTCTCCCTAATACCCTGATCCCCCTTTTGATTTATCCTCTGCATCTGAACCCCGTCTTCTCCAAATATCCCAATATTATTGCTTAGGGCCACCATAAGAAGGTTTACATTGTGATTTATATAATATGTGACTTCTTGTTCTAGCAGTGAAAACCTCACGTCTATAGGATCACAAGGGTCATTTATAGATTCGTCGGCCATGATTAGGGTTGTTCAATTTTCGGCCTCACCGATTTAGATCCCCTGCAAATATCCACAAAATACCCAAAGAAACCTTCTCTGATACCAATATGATCCATAGACTGCCATGGATATTCCGCTGGACAGTTTGTCACAACAAATCTGATAATATTATATTAAAAATATGAAATTCTACACTATTACAGTGTTATTAAATTTCTAGATCTGTAGATTTTACTGTAATTAGTGCATGCATGTGTATGGTAATTATGCAGAAAATAGAGAATGAAAAAATAAAATCTCACACACGCATAAGACACAATATATGCTTTGGGAAACCTTTTTGGAAGAAAACCCAGCTGGAAGGTGAGGTCACTTCGATCTCTTTCTTTGTCTTGAAATATGGTTGTAGGTACAAATAAGTATGGCTTATGGCTTGTGGGCTGATATAGTGCAAAAATCATCTTTGTGTGCTCTATCTCCTTTCCCTATTGGATATTTTTGCTCAACTATGGAACAAATGAACTCAAAAGAATGAAATGTCTCTTCCTCATAGTGGCCCAGTTATAACACAACTTGATAGCCTACTAGTGATTAAGTTTGACTACCTCAACTCTTAATCATAGTTATAATATAGTCTCTTCAAGAGTATTTCACATGAAAATCACGTGGTTAGCCCCTTTTCCATGAATAATGGGGTTGATGTTGCATACTCTCGAACCATGGTGGTGAAAACAGGAAGCTCAACTTCTGAGTGGCATAACTTTCGCATACAGACTTCGTTTGACTCACTTCTTATATCACTGGAAAGATCTCTATGTCTAGAATAGCACGAAAAAGTGTTGCACTAACTGCAACAATATTTTACCCCAAAAAAACGTCATTTGATGCTTCAAAATGCTCCTGGAAGGTTTTAGATCTCGTTTTGTCAAAATGGATCCCACTGGTAAAAACGGTCCCATGAGTTGATTCCTCCACTTTTCCACTCTGAATGAATCGATATGAACGAAAAACAATATAATGATCCAATCCAAACCAACTAGTCAAAGTTACACTCCCTAACAAAAGTAAACACTAATAATAATATGAAAGAACTTTCATATATATGACCAATAATACTATATTCTCTCATATAATTTTACATGTTTAAATGACAGTGATATTAAGTCAGTCTTACAACAAAATTAAGCTTTGTTAGAGAAAAGTTTTGCATTACATGAAAGAAAGTAAATATTGAAGAAGAGACACGAAGTGATGAGTTGTTCCAAGCAATTGACATTAAAATTACCAATATGTTTATTTATCTTACGTTAAAGGTCAACAGAATAATAATAAAACGTCTGCAAAATGTTGTATATTGTGGAAATGAGAATTATTGTGGATATAGGCCAACCGGCCAAACTGGGCTTTCGATTATTCATTCCTTCCTTACTGAAGGGGATGGAATTCCATTGTTATCCGTAGTATTTTGCTAAAACAAAGTGCGCTTTTATTTACTCCATTGTAATTAATTTCAATTAATGTGAGTGTTATCGAACAATAACTACCCGTATCTAAGCAATATAACATTGACTACAATACTTCAAAAAACACATAATACCAAATGTCAATCATATAACATATTTAGAATATTTCAAAAATAATGTTCATATAATTTTAAATGTGAATTGTTAAAATATATTTTATAATATTCCAAAAATAGTATTCAAGCATTTAAGAAACAATGCCAACCACTGTAGTTGTCAAAGAATGCTCCTTCACAAAAAAAAATCATGGAAATAAAGAGTTTGAATGGTGTTATATATATAGAAATGTTAAATGTCAAATTAAAAGTGTATTTAGAATATTAAATAATTTAATATTTAGTAAAATTTAAAGACTTTCTAACTCATGGTTGATCATTCAAATTATTGAAGTTAAAAATTAAGGGTAAGCCACGATAATCACCATGAAAATGAAAATTTAAAAGTATAATTATAATGTTGTGTGATATGTTGGAAAGGACTCTTTATCCAATGCAATGTTGTTTAAATTAAATAATGGGTAAAAATGCACGTTACCTCACAATTTACCATTTCATACTACAAACACTTAGACTTTATAATTTATAGCTGGTCATTAAAATTTTGAAAGGTAAAATTACATGCAAGCCATGATAATGAAAAATGAAAATGTAAATGTAAAAATGTAAAGGTAATGTTGTGAGATATGTTAGCAAGTACTCCTCATCCATTAAAAATCAAGCGCAATGTTATGTATAAGTTAAATAATGAGTTAAAATGCATATTATCTCACAACTAACTTACCATTTCATACTACAAACACTTAAACACTTAATGATATGATAAGGCATTTTTAGAAGAGTAAGATATCACCATTTCAAGTCTTTGGTTTCACCTACAATAAAGCAAAAAAAGTTTATATAGTTAAATTTGAACGTACATTCTCAATGTATTATGGGTTAGAGTTACGAAACTAAATTGTGCTCACACCTAACAATTACCCAATCCTAAAATACTTGGTATCCTCTTAGCTATGATTATTTGTTTGGCCCAAATTTTGATTTCTTTATTAGTTGATTTATTATCATTAAGGTTTTGTGTGTTCCTTTTCCCTTTTTATGGGTTAGAGTTACGAAACTAAATTGTGCTCACACCTAACAATTACCCAATCCTAAAATACTTGGTATCCTCCTAGCTATGATTATTTGTTTGGCCTAAATTTTGATTTCTTGATTAGTTGGTTTATTATGATTAAGGTTTTGTGTGTTCTTTTTCCCTTTTGACTACTACTTGAGTTTAACTTTGACTAATTATCCCAAATAATCTTAAAACTAGACATTTAATTTATTTAATGTTGATTTTTCATTTCTCAAATTGCAATGTGCTCAAATAGGCAACTAGGGCCAAATTCCACTTTGGACAACTCATTGGATGGAGATGATGATGTTGAGAAATCTATGGTGTAGATATTAGATGATTTCTCTTATAATGATCGCTGCTTGTGAGGACTTTTTATTTTTATTAGTTAGGTTCTTCTTGTACTTGATTATTATGATGTGTTCTTCTTCATAAAACAACTACCAACCCATAAATAACAATGAGACAAAGGACACAAGATGTAGGTGATCAGCCAGGGCCAAAACCTCTCCAAGCTTGAGAGGAAAACCTAACGAATTCTTCTTCTTATAGAATCTTCAATTGACAAATTCCAAGACCTGGACCCTTGACCAAGAACCCTTCCAAGACCAAGTCAATGCTCCTTCTTTGAGTAGCACCTATTTCCAGCAACATTAACCTATCCTGCAATTGCACGTTTGACTTTCCCGGAAACTACAACTTTGACTTGCCCAAAAACTGCAACTTTGACTTTTCCTATAAACAACAACTTCTCTTCTTTGCTTAGGTAGATTCTCTCTCCTAGAGAATTTGAATTCCAGAACAACTCTTCTTGGTGACCTAACTTCACTTCTTTCACTGCAACAAAATGTTCCCTAATTCCTTCACACGTGTGGAGAGAAGTAGCCCAAAACAAAACCCAAAACTTTGACTTCTTCTCCTTCCTTTAATCTCCTCTTCTTCACACTTCCTTTTGTCTCTATGATCGAACTTGTTTGAGTGAGAGTGTGTTCTCCAAATGAGGTTGAGGTCTTCATTATATAGGCTTCACATAGGGTCTAATTGATTCCTTTAGGCTAACTAGAAGTTTCCTTAGGCTGACTTGAACTTTGTACCATGACTAGGTCTTTGAGGGTCTTTTGACTTGATTATGACTCAATAAATTTTTCTTTACAATATGTAACATGCCCAAATGGGTCATTCATACATGACAATGACTCAATGACTTTATAACAAACCTAGAAGCACTCAATGGGTGCTTTTACCTATAAAATAAATTCTCTTGAGCATGAAACCCATGCCTAAAGATTTATAATAATAAATTCATTTTTATCTTTTCATAAAAAATATGATTACAACTGTCATTATGAAAACTGAACCTAGTTACATATTTCAACACTCCCTCTTAAATAGGGATTTATTCATAATCCATACAAGGTACTTGGACATTCTCAATATGAAGAATTCTCATAAGAAGATTCAGATTGGTAACCCATTTGTCTAGCATTATATCATCCAACATTGTCATAGAGAAAGGCCTTAACTAATAGCTTTATCTCTCCACAATATCAGAGCACAATGTTGGTGAGACTAATGATTTATAGAAACCTTGATCGTTGTCTCTCTCGTAACATAACCTACCGGAGTTCTCTCAGAGTATGTTCCCACATGACTATTCTTTTCTTGGATTCCCAGTCCTTAAAGAATATCGGTCCTCTACGACTACTCTTATCCTGAATTCCCTAACACATCCTTAGAGAGTATCGGATGCCAGATGTGTACCCAATCCTCCATTCTATCTTCCCAAGTGAATACAATCATCATGTGTCTATCTCTTCCTCTTAATTAGGGAGGATATACCTATTCCAATTAAGAAATGTACTCATTCCTACGAAAGGAATGTACATAAGCTCCCTCTTGGCTTAGGAATTAGCTTCCAAGTTTCTACAAAGTTAGAAACTTGTTTCCAGACTCCCTGCTAATTAGGGACCTACAACAACTCTTTAGGTGGAGATCATGGGACAAGCATCTCCTTGAATAAATCCTCCGTACGATATCATGAAATTTTTTTCTTTATTCAGGAGTCTTCATGTGTTTGGGAATTTTTTGTAGGGTACATGCCATCCATCACTTTCAATCATGAATCTTGTCAGTCATGTCATCCTTCCTTTCATTGGAAAGTGATCTATTAGTCCATATTTGGTCTTTCTTCATGCCATGTTTCCTTCTTCATGCCATGTATCCTTAAGAATATTTCATCCTACTACATGGGCATCAGTTGTGAAAGACATCCACAGTTCTTGGCAGCCTTGCATAAGCCCATATAGATATTATTCAAAATTAACATTAAATGAAAATTACCTTTGTGATGGTCTTTCATCATGACATCTTTCATTTTGCATCGGCATCCTGCATACATATTAACACATCTCCAAAAGATACATACTATCAAGGGTCTCTTTGTTTTTCAAATTTCATCAATGTTTTCATATCTTTCATGCAGATATCATATTCAAAGCTTTCAATAATTTGATGTTGATTTCCCTTTCCATAGTTGCATATTTCATGATCTCTTCCTTTATTCACACATGTCCTCCCAGGAACTTCTAATCATAGTTCCTTTAACTTTGTCAACCAGCTCATATTTCATATGAGGACATATTATGTTGATTTCATCTAGTCGATGTGTGACCCATGCCTTTCCTACATCCTTCCAAGGGAGGGGATCCTTTCTTTTGATCATGCTCTCGAATTAGAGAAATTATAATATATGCAACCACATGACATGAATATATATATATATATATATATAGATATACCTCATTTCTTTCTTTAGGTCATCTAGAATTCCTTCAGCAGCTTCCTCAATTGAAATAACTTCAATCCCTTGACATGCTCCACTTCTTTCGACATTGTACCATCATCCCATGAATTCTATACAAGTTGGAATTCCCGGCGAGACACTTGCTTCTTCCAAGAGGTGAACCTTCCAATGAATATTCCAACGGAGGATCTTGATCATCCTCATCATGCAAATTCTCCTTATGAATGATGTATGGTGACCTCTATGTTATATGACTTTATTTTTCCCATAAGTACTACTTATACTTCTATTGATGTTGCCAAGAGCTAAATCCTTCTATAGGTGACAACCATAGACTTCTATTTCAACTATATTTCATGCTTCTTTATGATGATGTCACGTGATCTTGCTTTCAAACATATGCCTCTATGATGCCATCTCCTAACATGATGCATCATATCATGATTCTAATGATTTCTAACATGATAGTTACACTCTGTAACAGAAAACAGAAGCTTGAGAAGAACTAGGTTAGGAAAACTTATCTAAATAATAGTAGAGATATTTTACTTCCTCCTTGAATTTATCCTTTTTAGCTTCTTCCACTTCTTAAGTGATATGGGCTTCTTCCCTTATTCGTTTGTTGTTGTCCTTCTTGATGTTAGGACAACCTCTCTTATAGTGACCATATCCTTGACATCCATAACATTGGATCGAAGACATATTTATCATTTTCTTTTTCTGAGGGCCAACCTTGCCAAATACCCCTTTGCTTCTTAACATGACAACAAATTTTTGACCCTGCTTATTTGATCTTGTATCACTTTTTTCCTTCAACTTTTTTGATCTGAACTTAAACAAGAATGCAACAAATTACAGATATAACCATAAATGCAGAGATGCAGTAGAAATAACACTTCATTTCATTAATAATAGAATATTGAAATATGCTTACAAACATAATGGAAATAAAATAACTTGGGCGATGGTAGCTTATCTCTAAGAAGATATGTGGCGGCTACATGCCTCTGAACTGTATTACAATGAGGCTCAAGGGAATATTTATTATTGAACAATAAAATAAAACCCTAAACAACCAAAATCGTAACCCTAGGAGATGTAACACCAAGAGTTTGTGGGCTCCATTGGGGTTAGTTGGGCAACCAACTTCTTGGGTTCGTAACTTGGTCATATTATCTCTGTTTGGCACGTATGATACCTTGTTGGAAATTTATCTCTAATTAATATAGGATTTTCAGAAAGCTACCACAATGGGTGATGAGCCTCATAAGTGGGTAATTATATGGGCTCATTTTACCTCCTAACCTAGTCAAATCCACCATTCTCTTAGCTTATTGTATGATTTTCTGATTATATTTATGCTTATAGAGTGAGTTGAGTTAGTTATGATGCCATGTGGTCTAACATGTATTTAATGCAGATTATGGATGAATTTCAAGGTCAAAGTCAAGGATCCAGTGAACAAATGGCAACAATAACTCAAAGTGGACAAAGGAGAGGACTTATAGGAGGGAATCCCCCTCATTTATTACTCCTCACTTCAAATTCCCCTTCATTCAGCTCAGAGTACAAGCAGCTGAATCATGCACTAGAAGGCAGTCGAGCAAGTGGAGGATGACTGATGATTATCTCGAGTTTTGGGAGCCAAGCCTCCCTGATTTTAAGGAAGTTGTTGGTAGCTTCATTTTTATAAGTAGAGAGGCCTAGGGCCTCACTAGGGTCGGATTTTTGTTGGATTTTTGCTTATGTAAACTCTGCTCAAATTTCGAGCTTATTATTTTGTGACAGTTTCATGTAATCTTGCTATTATTTTGAAAATAAAGATGGAATCCTTTTCGAGCTAGCACTGAGTTACCTGAGAGGGCTGAAGATCTTGGGTTAGGGCCCAATCCAAGCAGCCAAGCTCCTCTTTACTTGTATTTGTATGTTTTATACCAGTTTGTAGATTAGATTGCTGTTAGAGGTATTTCTTTTGTGGTTAAGAATAGGTTGCTTTTGATGATTCAGTAGTTTGCTTCCATTTGTGCTTTCTGTAGCAAGTTAAATAATGATCAACAAAGATTCAAAAGGCTAGCAACAATGCCTTGGCCTCTCTTCCTCCCTTTGGGACCATGGTTTGAGGCAAAGACCCTCTTGCTGCCCCAAAAACACAAATTTTCCTCATTCATAGGACTTCTAGTGTTTGCAGCTTTTTAGTAGGTTAATAGTCCAGTTCTGCTTTGCTTCAGATCTTCTTCATCATGCTCAATTCCTGATTTGCAGTAGTCTTCTTTCATTCTTTCATTTCTTGCAGCATTTCTCAGCATTTCCTTTCATAGATCATAGTTTAGACTATTTTGATGCAAAACTCTGTTTTTCTAGATGCACTCATTTCATTGCTTGTTTGATCTTATTGGTTGACTGTCAGTTCCTTTGTAGCAGATCTCTTCTTGCAGTAGGCCAGCTTATCATCCATCACATCCTCCATCTGATCCATGCCCTACAGGTCGCCCAAACCTCACCTCAATTCTGCCTTAGTTTCCTGCATTTTCCATAGAACTTCTTCCTCTCTCCTTGAGAAAACCCAATCATCTTCCTCTCTCCCGGTGATTCATGGTAGACCTTAGGTGCCCTAACACCTTATTCCAACCTTCATCCACCTTTTTCACCCACTCTCACACCCTCAAAATAGTGAAAAATGCTCTTGGCCTCCTCCTGTAGGCCTCCTGTAGTTGCCCTGTTTTCCTCCTGTAGATTTCCTATGTCCTCCTGTAGATTTTCCTGTAGGCCTTTTTTTTAAGGCCGAGTGTGGGAAAAGCCTCTAGAAGGCCACCTGAGACCTCCTAGGACCCATCCACACCATCCTACATCCTCTCAAGTCCCAAAACCACCCTCCAGCGGCACCTATTTGTTGCCACATTCACACACAATAAATTACATGCATGTCAAATTCACATAAAAATACATAAAATCCAAAAATATTTTTTTTGCTTATTTACTTCCAGAAATAGCTTAGCTAGATGTTGTTTACTTCCTTGAGTAGGTAATGGCATTCCTTTCATGGTTTTCATAGTGCTTTCTGCAAAAGTAGAATTAGTTGGTTAATTAGCGTTTGCTAGGTTTGCTTTACATGTCAGTCTTTCTCCTTTCTGCAGTTAGAAAAGCATCTGTAGAGTAATCTTTCTTTCCTTTCATCACATATAGAGCTTCTTTTGGAATCCATAGAATTTGGCTTAAGCTCCTAGTGATCTTGTGTTGGTTGACCAAGTGATAACTTGCAGTGAGAACCAGTACTTGTGCATACAACACCGATGCTTCCAAGTTTGTTATGAACTACCGGGTTGATAAGAGTAAAGTAAGTAGCCCAGGAGTTGCAGCATTATTGCTGCAATACTGGTGCTCACCAATGGGTCTACAACAAAACTAAAAAAACGTCGTTTAGGGGGTCAAAACTACTTCGAAAGTTCAGGACCTGAAAAACTGCTAAAAATAGTAAATGCTGAAATAAACAAGGAAACAAATGAAACTGACTGGAGGTCTAGGTGGAATAGGCAGTTGGCCACCAATATCCACATGGATCATTCCTCACCCCTTAGGAAGCAATGGTCCCCATTGTGTGCAAAGCCTCCATGAGGTGAGGAAATTTTTGTTGAACTTGGTCCCTGGTGAACCATTTGCCCTGGTGAAGGAGTTGGACTTCTTTGACAACTCGATATAGCTTAATCCTCTATTGGTTAGTGTTCTTTATCTATGTGTCTATAAGCTGATAAGTTATGGCCTGTTCCATGCAGTTCGGGTTGAGATTGGTTGGTGTGAGTTGCTCTGCAATGTCATATGTGTCCAACAATGGTGGAAAGTATGCCAGAAGGCAGTCTACATTGAACATTGGGTTCAGACCAAGGAATGGTGGGATGTTGAGCTTGAAGGAATTACCACTGAAATCCTTGGTGATGGTTTATGGCCCATATCGAAGCGGATGAAGCTTGTGGTGGGGTCCAACAAGGATTTCCTTTTGCAAATTTAGCCAAACTTTGTCACCCACCTAGAACTTGTGTGGCACTTGATGTTGATCATGGTGTTGCTTGTACTGAGTGTTGGCTCTCTCCAATGTCTCATGGAGCTTCCTGCGGATGTGTTGAATGCACTCAATGAAGCAGTTAGACCTGTCGGCTTTGGACTGGACGTGAGTCGAGTTGGAGTTGACTATTTAATTTATAATTAATTTTGTTCACACCTAATCTTCAACGGTTGGGTAACCTGGAACGTGAACAGTCATCAAGAAGATGAACTGATCCGTCCATTTTATGTATATAAACAATAGCTGTCTAATGAAATAATCAATCAATTTTCTTCTACCCATTCTGGAGTTACCCTGGCCTGACATGGTATCAGAGCGCAGGTCCCAGATTCCTTGTAACTCCCTTATCTCTGTCCTGAGCGCTCCTCTGTCCTGAGCGCTGCTCTGTCATGAGCGCTGCATCTGTCCTGAGTGTCATTAATTCTATGCGCATCCGTTAAAAATCATTAATTCTCTGCGCATTGATTGCCTCTGTCCACACCTGATGCACCTGCTCTAAAATCCTTCCGTTGAGGAGATCTCAAAGGAAACGGCGTATCATATTCAAATCTTTTACCAGCTAGTATTGAAATTATTTTCCGTCGCCCCTCCCTCCCTTTCACTCAGAAAGTTGAATGGTCTTGATACGGGGCTCTCGAACAGGCGTCTTGGGGATAATAACGGTGAGCACACCCTTGTCCATCTTTGCCTCCACCCTGTCGATCTCACAATTGTCAGGAAGCCTGAGACGACGCGAGAAACTTCCCTGCATTCGCAAGACGCTTTCTACCAACAACATCTCGCTTCAAAGTGGAAGAGTCTGCTAATTGAGGTAAAACAATGGCAGGCCGCAAATTTGCAAACACACCAAGTCCAGCACGAAGTCCAAGCAATCCACTTTCTGGCCTCAAATGACGCTCATTATTGTCCCATTTATAGCCGCCAATAGCTGCAAGAAGCACTGCATCTGATTGCTTGCAAGCAGCCAAAGTTTCATCTGGTAAAGGAACTCCTGTTGCATCTATTGCAGCTCCACCCACAAGCATTTCATTGAACTTAAAGTTTACATCTTGTTGGGAGCCCACGAGAAGCAGCACTTTTTTCGCGACAGACATAATCTCTGGTCCAATGCCATCACCTAGAAGAATGGTTATTTTATATGTTTTTGAGGCTGCTGCTGCGCATCGTTGATACAGTGTTGTTCTTCGCGTGACAGACCCCAAGCCTTGGGCGCAAGGTATTGTTATTATTGTTAAGGGTGGTGGAATTAATCACGCCAAAGGAAGATGAAAGACAGTCCATTGCGCTCCCTCCGAGCTCCAAACGACAGCACCTCCTAAAGGTGAAATTGTGCAGAAGATTGGATGATTCTGTGGAAGAAGTCCAGCGATGGTTACAACTATTCGAAGGCCTGAAAGCTCCTGTCAGAGAACTATTAGCACCGTCCGAGTGGTATATGTTTCCATAAAGTTTGGTATTAAACCGCATGTATATGCCTTGTTGATGATTGACCAGCATATATATATTGACCAGCTGTTTGAATAAGTTTTGAATGCGCTGTAAGCTGTTTGAATAAGTTTTGGACGTTGTTTGAATATTTTGTGGAAGATATTTTATAAAATTTTGGAGACATTTGAAGAAATCTTAGTGCATAAAGAATTTGAAATCTGTTGCCCTTTTGAGTACAATTTCACTGTATATCAGCAGAAAGTTTTTTTATCAGCAAAAGTTCTTTCTATCAGCAAAAGTTTTTTTTAGCAGAAGTATTTTTTACAGAATGCATTCAATCATCTCTATGGTAGGAATAGTTCTCACTGGCAAGGAGAACTATCCTGAATGGTCCCAGATGGTAAAACACACCCTCGTCTACAATGAATTGTGGAAAGGAGTGTGTGTCGGAGAAGAAGACAAAGACCCTGTGCAGCCTACATCAGACAAAGAACTCGCCATTTGGGAAAATAAGAACAGCAAAGCCTATGCATTGATCGCAGCATCTGTAAATGAAGAAGTAAGTCGTCATATTTCATCTTATTCCACTGCCTTTGAAGCTTTACAAAAGCTGAAAGAACTCTATCATTCACATTCTGCACTTGAAGTTGTTCAGCTCATGATTAAACTCTTCACTCTTGAACTGAAAAATAATGATCCTCTTGCTCTTACATCTAAAGTAAAGTCTATAATGCATGATATTAAATCCACTAAGGTTGAGCTGGATATCCCTCTTATTGCCTTTCTCAAAGCACTCTATCCTACCTAGTCCAATTATCTTGAGTCATTACAAGCAAATGGAAATCTTAAAGATATAACCTTTGACTCTCTTGTGAAAAAGTTTGCTGAAAGAGAGAAAGCCTTTGGAAAGAAGATAGTCCCTGAATCTTCTGAAGAGACTGTTTGCCTTGCTCATAAAGAAAAGCATCCTGCTCAAGATTCTACAAGAGGAAGAGGTGGACGAAGAGGAAGAGGAAGATACTTCAGAGGCAGGGGGGGCAGACATTCTCAAGGAGAAAAGGCAGATCTGCATTGCATTCACTGCAAACGAAATGGATCACATGATGCTTCTACATGCAAGCTACCATGGGACAAAATTGAGTAGAGAAGAAACCAGCAGAAAGGTAAAACTGATGACACAGACAAAGGTAAAGCACCTGAATCCGCTCACTATATTGAGGCACAATGTAACATTGGAGTAAATGAAGATTTGTTTAATGCTTCACTTACTTCTTCGAAAAATGATTGGTTGCTTGATTCAGGAGCAACCTGTCATATGACTCATAGGAAAGATTTTTTTGAAGATTTCACTGACAATGTTGATGGAGCAGTATACTTTGAAGATCAGTCAAAAATCAAGCCATCAAGGCTTGGCACAATCAGGCTTAAACTGCCTGGTCTTCCAGACTTTCTTCTGGATCATGTTCTATATCTCCCATAGCTCAAGAGAAACTTGCTGTCCTTGGTCCACATCCGCCAGCAAGGTCACTCCATTCATATGTTTGATGGAAAGCTTGAGGTAAGAAAGGCATCTGACCACTCACTTGTCATGAGGGGTATAGAAGAAGAAAGACTTCTTAAACTGCAAGGAACCTCTGCTCATGCACAACATTTCTCATATATTTCTCATCATGAAGAAGGTACACTTCCGTCAAGTTTATTATGGCATGCTAGATTTGGACATTTAAACTATGATAGTCTCTGCTTGTTGAAGAAAAATGGTGTTGTTGGTTTGCCTACAATTCCTAGAAAACATAAGCAATGTGATGCTTGCATTCTAGGAAAGCATAGCAAACAGTCTTTTCATGATTCACATTCAAGAGCACATAGCAAGCTTGAACTTATTCATTCAGATTTATGTGGTCCAATGCCTGTTCCTTCTGCAAATGGAAATAAATATATAATGACATTTATTGATGATTACACCAGAATGTGTTGGGTTTATTTATTGAAGAACAAATCTGATGCTTTTCAAACATTCAAGAATTTTCATAAGTGGATTGAAAATGATGCACAATCTCATATTGGGTCTATTTGCACTGATAATGGAAAAGAATATACATCAAATGAATTTGAAAACTATCTTCGCCAATATGGGATCAAACATCAAACAACTGTACCTTATAATCCCCAACAAAATGGTGTAGCAGAAAGAATGAATAGAACAATCTTGAATATGGTACGATCCATGCTTTTCTTCAAAAATGTAAAGATAATGTTTTGGGCTGATGTTGTTCTATGTGCTGCATATATAAAGAATAGATGTCCATCTAGTGCTATAAGAAACAAGACTCCTTATGAATTGTGGTATGGACATGTTCCTTCGGTAAAACATCTTAGGATTTTTGGTTCCACCTGTTATGCTTTAATACCAAAGGTACATAGAAACAAACTTGGTGCTAGAAGTCGTAAGTGTATCTTCCTGGGGTATTCAAACACCTCTAAAGCATACCGTCTCTATGATGAAGTAAATAAAAAGTTTGTTGTATCTAGAGATGTCATTTTTCTTGAATCATCCAAATCTGACAGTGTTGTTGAGCGGCAACTTGATCGCTTGGATAGATTCACAAAAACAAAATCATTTCAAGAGTTTGATAATTAGATTCCACATCTTGAAGGGGGGATTCCTATACTAGATCAACATGTGGAATCTTCTTCTGAAGAACAATCTCCCGTGCATGAAACTCCAACACCGGATGATCCTTTAAGTGATGTAATTGATAGAATTGGGAGACTCAATCTTGATTCAGTCCCAACACAATCAACAGAGCATCCTGGACCATCTCAGAAAGGTCCCCCAAAGTGGCTGACAAAGACACTTGAAAGTGTTCATCCTGGTGAAATTGGAAAAACAGGAACCAGAAATACAAACCGACAAGATGGAGGTGATGTAGATAACTCTAATTCACTTGTTGATATGGATGTTACTTATGATTGTGAATTGAACTTGTCTACAGATTTTGAACCAACTTCCTTCAAAGAAGCTGCTTCTCATGATGAATGGAAAGAAGCGATGCAGAAGGAGTATGATGCCCTCATAAAGAATGGCACTTGGAAGCTGGTTGATCCTCCATTTGGAACCAAACCAATTGGCTGCAAGTGGGTCTACAAGAACAAGTACAAAGCTGATGGCTCACTTGACAAGCACAAAGCTAGGCTTGTGGCAAAAGGTTTTTCACAGAAGGAAGGGGTCGATTATGAGGAAACTTTTTCCCCCACAGCAAAATGGGCCACCATCCGGACACTCTTTGCACTAGCTGCTCAGAACGGTTGGAAAGTCCATCAAATGGATGTAAAAACTGCATTCTTGAATGGAGATCTAAAAGAGAATGTTTTTATGTCCCAGCCTGAAGGATTTGCTGTGAAAGGACATGAACACAAAGTATGCAAACTTGTGAAGTCCTTGTATGGCCTCAAACAAGCACCACGAGCCTGGTATGAAAAACTAACTGAGCATCTTCTGAAACTCAACTTCAAACATTTTGATCTTGATGATGCAACTTTATTTGTCAAGAAAGTTGGAAAAACAATTGTATATCTTGTGGTATATGTAGATGATCTTTTAATGACAGGGAACAATGAAAGCTATATTGCATCCATAAAGAAATAATTAGGAAAAAGTTTTGAAATGACTGATTTGGGCTATGTTCATTACTATCTTGGCATTGAAGTAACCCAACATCCAAAATCCATATTTCTTTCTCAAAAGAAATACATTGGAGATTTGTTAAACAGATTTGGCATGACAGAGTGCAATCCTCTTTCTAATCCAATGGAACAAAACTTGAAGCTCACATCTATTGAAGGAAAGGAATTTGAGGATGCAACAAAGTATAGACAGCTTGTAGGAAGTCTCATCTA
This sequence comes from Pinus tabuliformis, assembly GCA_031772625.1. Classification (NCBI taxonomy): domain Eukaryota; kingdom Viridiplantae; phylum Streptophyta; class Pinopsida; order Pinales; family Pinaceae; genus Pinus; species Pinus tabuliformis. The sequence continues at coordinate 1,492,288,759 of CM062816.1, read as the reverse complement.
CCTCACTACTACCAGACCAGACATTTCATTTGTTGTTGGAATCCTCTCCAGGTTTATGCAAAAGCCTTGTGAGGGACATTGGTCTGTTGCAAAAAGAGTTCTAAGGTACTTGAAGGGAACTCAAGACCTTGGAATCAAGTATACACAGGTGGACGACTTCAGCTTGATTGGATACTCTGATTTAGACTTCGATGGAGACAAAGAAACTGGGGTATCTACTTCAGGATATGCTATGAGTCTTGGATCAGGAGCTGTCTCCTGGATATCACGCAAACAATCAGTTCCAACAGATTCCACAACAGAAGCAGAATACGTGGCAGCAGCTGAAGCAACGAAAGAAATTGTGTGGCTCAGGAAAATTCTTGAAGATTTGCAGGTAAAACAAGTAAAATCAACTCCACTCATGATTGATAACACCTCTGCAATAAAGTTGGCCAAGAACCCAAAGTTCCATGATCGTACTAAGCACATCAATACTAAATATCATCTGATCCAACATCATGTTGAGGCCAAAACAATCCATCTCCATCATTGTTCCACAAATGAGCAAATTGCAGACATCTTCACCAAAGCGCTTGGAAGAGAAAAGCTTGAAAGATTCAGAATGATGCTTGGACTCACGAACATCCCTTTAGATTAAGGGGGGGAATGTTCACACCTAATCTTCAACGGTTGGGTAACCTGAAACGTGAACAGTCATCAAGAAGATGAACTGATCCGTCCATTTTATGTATATAAACAATAGCTGTCTAATGAAATAATCAATCAATTTTCTTCTGCCCATTCTGGAGTTACCCTGGCCTCACAAATTTGGTTATTGGGTTTGAGATTAATAAGTTGGTAGTTGGTGGATGAAAAGTTGAACCAATTTTAGAATAACATATGGTCATCTACTTTAATAATTATGATTACAAAATTGTATTGGTCAACATTTAGAATAATAATGTTAATATTATCATTTGAAACATTTAAGTGAAGATAATTCATTTTTGGTAAATTAGATTTAAAAGTTTTAGAAAATCTAAGAAGACTGGAGCAATTCTTAAGGATTTCTTCAACGTGATGCATAAGAAGAGAATAAATGGTTGATTTGATGTTGGAAAGGATTTCTTATTAAAGGAGTTGTTTTGTTGTAAGGGAAAAATTGAACCCTTTTTCTGAGAGTCTTTGGGTGGGGATTTTAGCTTTAATATTCGAGAGGTTCATTTTAGTGTGTAATGTCTATTTTCCCAAAAGTGGGAAATGAGGAAAAACGCAATACCCTAGTCAATTCCCATGAGCTAGAAATAAGAATTAATTGAAAAATACCAAGGGATAATTAATTAAAGTGACTATCGAAAAGAAGTTTCATAAAAGTTACGTTTGTAAATGGAGAAAAGGTGATCTACAGTATTCGAATGACCCATGGTATTGAGTTCACCATTTCAATAAAAGAAAGGAAGGGGCTCATTCGGGAGTTGTGATTGGATATTTGTTGAATTGATTTTTCGGGCTCACTTATTTTTGTGTGGGGTTTTGTAACCCTGAGTGTATACCTCCTTCGGGAGTGAAACTATCCCCCCTAGGGATCAATACTAGTTTTAGTGTTGAAAGATACACCCTAGCTAGTCATTAGGAGGGATCACTCAAATTCCTCATTGGATTAATTTGTGGAGTTTTATTTGTATCATTACAAATAAGGAGGGTAAAGGATGTTTCAGTAAATTTATCTTCTTACCCATAGATGAGCTATAGAAGAGCTTTATCAACGAATTTGTAAGAGGACTTCAACCTTTGCAAGGCAATTCTAATATTAATGGAGTCAGAAATTTATAGCACTTGTAGCAACAAAAACATAGGGATCAAATTAAATCATAGATCATAGATGCATACGGAAGGGAAAAGATTGAGTAGCAACATCTCTCTTGTAGTAGCGTGCTAGCTGTAACAACATTCTTGTAGCATCAAGTTGAGGGTCTTGTTCACAACTATACAACCCTGAAGATAATAACCAATGCATGGTATTAAGGATCGAGAAGTGAGTAATTGTCGTGAATGAATTATATCCTTGCAAACATTAAATAATTTTTTAGGTAAAAAATGGACCTCAAAACAAAAATGTACAAAAATATCAACTTTATAAGAACCAATAAGATTCAATATGATTGTTGTCAACCATGGGGGATGATTCACCATTTTTGGGAGTAAAAAGGTAAAATGATTAAAAAAAAAAACTATTTTTTCAACTCATATTTTCAACTTATCTTCCTACTGTTTTACTCAAATTTCGAGTCGTAGCACTCATTAGATGCATAATTTGATTTTGCATCCAAGGAGTACCCATGTTGCCGAATTTTGATGGACCCTACTACACGAAAAATGTGAAATACATGAAAAATGTGATTACAATCACGGTTTTTCATGTATTTGATCTTTTTCGTGTAGTAGGGTCCATCAAACATATGTCGCATGGGTACTCCTTGGATGCAAAATTGAATTTCACATCCAATGAGTGCTTCCGCTCGAACATTGAGTAAAATCATAGGAAGATAAGTTGAAAATATGAATTGAGGAAGTAGTTTTTTCTTTTTTCCCTCCAAAAATTTATGGGGTAATCTGATATTATTTTATTATTTCCACTATTGTTTTATAATATACCTTATAAGGCCCATTTTATACCTAAAAATTTATCTAATGGATACCTATACATGGAGCTACGATGGGACTCTTCCTGTAGAGTGAGATTTTGTAGACACATACCCATGGAGACAACATATTGTTTGGATCTAGCTTACTGGAATCATTTCCATCACCCTAACCAAATGTTTTTGAAATAATTATTAACGAGGTGTTTAATCACCGGGAGATTGGTACCATTGGAACTAGAAACTACCTAGATCAATGTTTTAGCTTGTGGGTATCTCCTCGACGCAAATCAATGGAATTAGATCAATGAGTGGCATACCAGTGGAGTAAGGAGGATCAAGTTATGATAATAGTAAGAAAATGGTATAATAGGGATGAGAAAGGGCTGATTATATCATGTAGCAAGTAGATTATTGATAAAAGAGTGTTCTTATCCAATATATTCCAACGACAAAATTGATTTGGAGAAAGCCAAGAAAATCCAAGGGTGTCATCATGAAACTATGTTAGTGATATGGTTTAGGTGCCACTAACTGATATTCGTTTCATATTTTAGAAGTGCATAATTATATTTTGTCTTCAAGATACTTATCTATTCTAACACACTAGGTGTAATGCTACTTGTAAATCCCTTAATAATAAATCATATGAAGGATTCATGTTCTAATTGTAAGTTGTTTCTTATTGAATAAATTTTTTTCTATTGTCAAGTGGGCATTAATGATTTTTCTCTACTGTAACAACTTGCATTCATTGTGTTCATATCAAGTGTTCACTGAAAGGTCACTAAGAACATCTTAAGGGACAATTAAGTATACTTAACATTAAATTTTATTGGATCAACTATAGTGTCCTCAAAATCAATTGAAATTAACTAAAGGGATCATTATCATGGTGTCAAAGTCAGTATTACTAGAAACCTAAGGGGTTGTACCAATTGATGAATCTAGAAGACAAGGATTTTGTGACATATAGGAAAAAGAATAAAGGAAAGGAATGTCCTTGTCCAAAATCGAAGGAGGAAGAAGTGGAAATGGGTTATTGAGAAGATCAATTGTAGGGAAGCATTATGCATGCTTTGAGTGATTTAAATAGGGGACACTAGGAGTTGGTATAGGGACAACAAGAATTGGTGCAACCATCACTTCATTGATGGCAAGCTTGCAAGAGAATTAGTAGAATAACAACATTAGTGGCACTGGGAGGTCAAATGGTCATAATGGGCAGCATGTTGAGAAAATAAATGCTTCAAATATAGCCTAATATAACTCGTAGTCACCCTGTAGAACGAAACATAGACCACTCCTACAATATTTTTTGTAGGAATAACCAGTGGATAATATAGGGTGGAAGCGGAGGGGAAAGAATTTTGATGACTAAACAAAATAATATTGAGCAATGGGGGAATATTAATTCATGTGGTTATGTCTCTGTAGGACTTTTTCACCATCAAGCATAGGGAGTATGGATGGGGTTCATAGAACTATGATCTTTCAAAAAGGGAAAGAAAAATAACTCCACCCACTTTTGATGCAACATCTAGTTGTGCTACCATGGCATGGGTTCAAAAGTTGGATACATACTTCCAACTCAGCCCTATGACTAAGACAAAGGCCATATAGTATGCTACTCTACATTTGGAAGGTGAATCTCATGAGTGGTGGTACCATGGGCTCACTACCTTTGGGCATTCCAACATCACATCCTACTAGGATTTCACATAAATATTAATTGATCAGTTTTAAAAGAAGAATTTGGAGCTTCATTTTCGAGAACTATCTCAGCTCAAGCAGAAAATAAATCTAGATATGTATATCTCTGAGTTCCAACGAATAGTAGTCATGGTGTCTGACGTGTCAGAGTGTAGGCTAGTCATGATATTCATAAAGGGATTATTTGAACCCTTATGGGTTTGGGTTAAGGCCTTGAAGCCACAATCATTATAGGATTCCATTATTAGGATGAGAGATGTGGAAGATGCGATGCCTAAAAATAAAGCATCTTCAAAACCATGACTTCCTCAACATACTAAATATAAGAAGCTCTTTCAAAAGGAAGAATTCAAGAGAAGAAGATTAGATGGAGAGATTTGAGATGAGTTAAGGAGAAATAAGCCTTGTTTTAGTTGCATGGAACCTTGAGATCCAGGACATAGATGCAAGGGAAAAGGTAAGGTGTACTACATTGAGGTGTTTTCCAAGAGAAACAAGGAGGAAGAGGAAATTCCAGTACGGGGTGAGGATATTAATATTTTAGAAGATGAGCAACCATAATTAGAAATTGGAGGTGGCACCATAGCCACACATTCATGAGTTCCAAGCTACAACAATTTCAGAGTTAGAGGAATCATAAAGTGGAAGTGGGTCATTATCCTAATTTATTGAGGGTCAACCCACAATGTCACCGAATTAGAATTTGTAGCCAAGAGAGGCATCCCTACAGAGGAATTTGGATATTATAATGTGGAGATGAAAAGTAGATTCAATGTGACATGTAACTAGAAGGTTCCAAGATCAAAACTGAAGATGGGAAACTATACGATGATTGATGATTTCTATGTGCTGAATTTTTCAAATATTGACTTGATATTTAGTTTCTAATTGCTTGTCACTATAGGGAGGAATTCGAACAATTATTAGAGCCTAGAGATGGGGTTCATTTCAGAGAATGTTCGAAAGGTAGTATTGAGAGGCATGAATGAGGTTTTCCCAAAAATTGTTGCAGCTAAACAAATGAATTTCGTGAGTAAATATGAACAAATATATAGGTCAACAAGAAACAAGGTTATATCACAGGATAATTAGTATAAAAGCACCCAAATTTTGCCAGGCAATAGGAGCAACTCGCAACTGAGCCTGAGAACGAGGATTCAACTTGGTTTCAACTTTGTTGAGAAAATGTTAGTAGGGTATATATGCTCAAAGAAGTTGTGTGAAATAGAGAAAGGTAGCTACCTACAGTTTGGAGGACTTATTCAACAACATATGCTAGAAAAGAAATGAAAGATAAAGAGGATTGAGCTAACAATATTTGAGCTTCCAGAATAAACTAGTCTATAGAGAGAATTGTGGGTGGCAAGAAAAACATGTATATATCTTATATTTGTCTACCTTATCAACAATATTTTTAGGTGGATGAGCTCTTTCCTTACCATTTCATCTATTGATCACCACCTCGGTTTAGTTATGAAAAGTAGAGAAAACAACTAGATTTCATCACCAGTGGAAAAAGGGAGTAATTTATGGGTCATGTTAACACTATAGGTGTCAAAGGCTACTACAGAAGCCCTCTTCAAATTGGGATCAATGGAGCATGTAGAAAAATGTTGAAGCACTTGATTCCTTTAGAATTTGTTTTTGGGATTGTGGAGCAACCTATTCCATGGGATGTCAAGGGATATGCTATGAAGAGGGATCATTAGGATCTATGCTTGTCAATATCAAAAAGAATTCTCATTAAGGATGGGTTACATGAATTTCTTCAAGGCAAGGAAACATAGGGAAATGATGTCAAATTTATCAATATTTAGATTATACAACAACAATTATGGGCTAAACATTCCATAGACATGCTTGGGATTCTAGTATTAGAATATGGATTTCTTGAGGACAGGGAATTTTGGGAAGAAGGAATATAATATCCCTTTTTTCTAAAGTGGGGAATGAAGAATAGCTAAGTAGCCTAGTCAAGTCTCATGGGATACAGATTAGAATTAATTGAGAAATACCAGGGAACAGCTAATTAAAGTGACTAGAAAAATAATTTCATAAAAGTGACTTTAGTAAATGAAGAAAAGGTGACCCATGGTGTTCATATGACACATGGCATTCAGATAGACATCTCAATAAAATAAAGACAAGGGCTCATTCAAGCGGTATGATTGGATTGTTGAAATATGGCAACAATAATATTCCAATTTAATTTGTCCTTGAATTAAATTGTGAATTAAAATCGAATTTAGTCTTAACAACTACTTATAAATAATTAATTAGTTTGATTTGAAATAATTAGTTGGAGAAATTCAAGTTAGAAGTATTTCTAAAGTCATGCAAGAGTTATCCCTTAAATTAAGGAGATAAGATTTAGTTATATTTGAGTTGTAATTAGTTAACTCAGTTTACTGAGTTAAGTCCGGTTAAATTAGTTCCAAATTGTTTGAGGAACTAATAGTGAGTTAAAATTCAGTTGATGCATGCATGCACTCAACTAGTGCTACTCCATTTAACTGAAGATTCCCTCATTAGAAACTCATGCATGTCTATTCTGAGAAAGACCCAGTTGAGATTAAAGTCAATGACAGTGTACTATCAGTTGCATGTGTTTTCTCAAAGAGAAAACTCATGCATGCAGTCAAGGATAAATCCTTAAGGATTGCGCAATTTTGAAGTGTGTGAAATCAAATCATCCACTTCGTTGGAGACAAATCATCCCAGAGGAACAGCGCAAGGAAATAGGAGCTTGGAGGGCAGAGAGAAAGGCTAGAGAGAAGCCAAGATTTCCTGTGAGCATCTGTCAGGATTGTACTAAGAGCTGCCTAGCTGTGAGAGCTAAGGCTTTGTATAATTCCTATGTATTTCCACCTGTATGATAATACAATAGTGTGGGGTTTTTAGCTAAGGCTTTCCCCAAAGTATTTTCATGTGTATTACGCATTGATTCTTCTTCTTCTGGTTATATTGTTCAGCTCGATCTTTAAGCTTCTGCAAATTGATAGAAGTAGGTTATAGTATTTTGCTTTGATTTATATTGCATTATTGGGTTAACCTACATTAGATTTTCTACATGGTATCAGAACGAGGTTTGTAGAAATTTCTACATGGTATCGGAGCTGGATTTGTAGAAATTATCTACATGGTATTGGAGCTATGAATAGTATACTGAGAAGAGAATTCAAAGTTTGAAGTTCGGAGTTGTAGGTGCAAATCGAATTCATATCATACTTCAAGGTTGGTCAATGGCGTTCTATGGCTTGAGACTCGAGTATGCCTTGGAAGGTAGCTCGAATTACATAGCATGGAAAGATAGAATGGAGGCTGTATTAGAAGACAATGGCTTGAAGGAATTCATTGATCAAGAAATCCCAAAGCCAGCTTCAACTAATGCCCAAGAGTTGGCTGAGTGGAAGAAATGTGTGGCGAAGGCGAGTCGGATCATCCTTGAGGGAGTTCAAGACCATATTGTCTTGAGTCTCCATGGGAAGTATACTCCATTTTCAATGCGGAAGACATTGAAGGACCTCTACCAAAATAGTAGTAACCAGAGGAAATTGGAACTCAAGGATAAGCTTCGAAGAATCAAGATGGAGAAGGGCGATACTATTTCCACATATTTGAACAAGCTCACCACCTACAGAGATGAGCTTGGCAGTGTGGGAATAACTACTGCCGATGATGATATGGTGAGCCTCGCTCTCCTTGGCCTTCCAAAGAGTTGGAATAGCTACCAGGACTCTGTGAATGGAAGGGAGAAACTATCGGATTGGGAACGACTATGGTCAGATCTTATGCAGGAGGAGATTAGGAGGAGCACATGAGATGGTTCTTCATCTAAGAATGATGATGAAGAAAATATGGCCTTAGCAAGTAAGGCAAGGAAAGGGAAGGGGAAGGATTCCCATTCCAAATCGAATTCTTCTCATGGAGGGAAGAAGGGTGACATGTCTAAAGTGAGATGCTTTAATTGTCACGAGATGGGACATTATGCGACTAATTGCCCATCAAAGAAGTCCAAGAAGGGATCCTCAGAAGGATCGGAAGGTGAGGCATTAGCCTCTCAGTTCGAAATGGACTTTACCCTCATCGCATGCATGGTGTCATCAATGATGGGTTGTGTCTGGTATCTTGACAGTGGAGCCTCATTCCACATGACCGGTGATAAAAATTTATTCAATGCCTTGGAGGAGAAAGACCTTAAGATGTGCATAGACATGGGTGATGATGGAAGGTATAGTGTTTCAGGAGTGGGCACGATTACTTTTTAGAGGGAGCATGGAGCTCCTCTCACCTTGACAAATGTGATGTATGTGCTTGGACTGAAGAAGAACTTGGTATCGGTTGCGATGTTGGAGGACAAATGCTACGATGTTGTCTTCAATAAAGTAAAGGCGTTCCTAAGACACATAGCCATGGGTCAAACCAAGAGGATAGGGATTCGAGTGAAGAATCTCTATAAACTAGAGGTAGATGATTGTGCAGCATTGAGTACGAAAGGAGAATTGGTGCAAAGCCAAGACATTGGCGAGTTGTGGCACAGGAAATTGGGCCATTTGCATCATGGGGCTTTGAAGATAATGCAGTAGATATCTACAGGACTGCCCAAAGTTAAACTTGAGCAAGTTGACACATGCAAAGGTTGTACCATGGGAAAGTACACCAAGTCTTCCTTTCATGATCGAGACAGTCGAGCAGAGGCTATGTTAGAGTGAGTTCATACTGAATTGTGTGGACCATTCTCGACAGCATCCATAGTGAAGCAAAGGTATTATGTGATTTTCATTGATGATTATTCTCATAAATGCTAGATTTATTTCATGCAGAACAAGGACCAAACTTTCACAAAGTTTTGTGAGTTCAAAGCTTTGGTCGAGAAAGAGTCAGGGAAGAAGATCAAGGCCTTGAGAAGCGACAACGGTGGAGAATATGTCTCTCAAGAGTTTAAGGACTTCTATGTAGCGGAATGAATTAAACAAGAATTGACGACACCTCATAACCCACAACAGAATGGGGTGGCCGAGAGGAAGAACATAACTATTGTAGGGGAAGCACAGGCAATGTTGCATGACCAAGGGCTACCACTTCACTTGTGGGTTGAGGCATGCAACACAGCGGTCTATTTGCAAAATAGAAGCCTGCATCGCATTCTTGGGATGAAGACACTAGAGGAAGCTTTCTCTGGTAAGTGACCAGATGTGGGTCACTTCAGGATCTTTGGCTCATTGGTATATTGCCATGTGACAAAGGATGCATGGAAGAAGCTTGAGCCGACAACAGAGTTGGGGATATTTGTGGGGTACACTGATACACCTCACAACTATCAGGTGTACTTGCCTGCCAGTCAGAGGATAGTGATCCGCAGAGATCTCAAGTTTGATGAGCAGAAGGCCATGCGAGTTTCCCTTGAGAGGGAGCTCCAACTATAGGCTGTGGAGGAATTGTTGGTTCCTAAGCAGGAGGAGCCTTAGACTAATGCGGAGCATCTTCATGTAGAGGTTCCAAGAGTGGAGACATCCACTCAAGCAGAGTCTTCCAGAGATGGACAGAAGCACACAAGAGAAGCTGACAGATTGTTGGGGGATGCGAGAGAGAATGTGGGAGTACCATCTTCTCAGCGCAGACAGAGGAGGTCACCTAAGAGGTACACTGGATACATGGCTCTTGCTGGGGAATGTGTTGAGACCAAGCCATCTTCCTTTGAGGAAACAGTGCAGCAGCCGATTTGGGTTGATACTATGGTGGAGGAGTATGACTCCATAGTTCGTAACAGTCTTTGGGATGTGGTTCCGAGACTGAAGAACAAGTCAGTTGTGAGTCCCTGTTGGCTTTCAAAGGTAAAGCAAGTTGTTGATGGTAGTGTGGAGATGCATAAGGCAAGATTTGTTGCCCGTTGATTTTCACAGGTCGAGAGGATCATGTTGCTGCAGTATATTTCGGCAGACGAGCAAGATGTTGACATTTTGACAAAGGCATTGTCAAAGTGTAAATTTGAGTTCCATAGAGATAGGATCGGGGTGGAAAATAATCCCTTTCTTGTTGAGAGGAAGTGTTGAAATATGGCAAGAAGAATATTCCAATTTAATTTGTCCTTGAATTAAATTGTGAATTAAAATCGAATTTAGTCTTAATATCTACTTGGAAATAATTAATTAAATCGATTTGAATTAGTTAGTTGGAGAAATTCAAGTTAGAAGTCTTTATGAAGTCATGCAAGAGTTATCTCTTAAATTAAGGAGATAAGATTGAGTTATATTTGAGTTGTAATTAGTTAACTCAATTTACTGAGTTAATTCCAGTTAAATTAGTTCCAAACTGTTTGAGGAACTAATAGTGAGTTAAAAGTGAGTTGATGCATGCATCCACTCAACTAGTGCTACTCCATTTAACTAAAGATTCCCTCATTAGAAACTCATGCATGTCTATTCTGAGAAAGAACTAGTTGAGATTAAAGTCAAGGATAGTGTACTATCAGTTGCATGTGTTTTCTCAAAGAGAAAACTCATGCATGAAGTCAAGGATAAATCCTTGAGGATTGCGCAGTTTTGAAGTGTGTTAGATCAGATCATCCACTTGGTTGGAGGAAAATCATCCCAGAGGAACAACGCAAGGAATTAGGAGCTTGGAGGGCAGAGAGGAAGGCTGGAGAGAAGCCAAGATTGCCTGTGAGCATCTGTGAGGATTGTAATAAGAGCTGGCTAGCTGTGAGAGATAAGGCTTTGTATAATTCCTATGTATTTCCGCCTGTATGATAATAAAATAGTGTGGGGTTTTTAGCTGAGGCTTTCCCCAGAGTATTTTCATGTGTATTGTGCATTGATTCTTATTCTTCTGGTTATATTGTTCAACTCGATATTTAAGCTTCCACAAATTGATTGTAGAAGTAGGTTATAATATTCTACTTTGATTTATATTGCATTATTGGGTTAACCTACATCAGATTTTCTACATGGATATTTGTCGAATTAATTTTGTGGGCTAATTGAGCTTTGTGTGGGGGTTTGTAAATTTTAAATATAGATCTTTTTTTGGGGTCAAACTATCATCCCTAAGAATCAATAATAGTTTTTGTCTTGCAACATACACCCTAGTTAATCATTAGAAGGATCACTCAGATTCCTCGTTGGGCTAATTTTTGGAGTTTTATTTGTAGCATTACGAATAAGGAGGTTGAGGGAAGTTTCAGAAAAGTTGTCTCATTACCCTTGGGATGAGTTATAGAAAAGCTTTATCAACAAATTTGCAAGAGGACTTCATCCTTTTCATGGTCGTTCTAATAATATTGGAGCCAAAATTTTATAGCACGTGTAGCAACTACAACATATGGATCAAATTAAATCATAGATCACAGGCACATATGGAAGGGCCGAGACTCAGTAAAAACATCTAGTCTATAGAAATTTGTTGGTTGTAGAAACATTCTTGTAGTAGCTTGTTGAGGGTCTCATTGGAAGCTATACATCCTTGAAGATAATAGCCAACACATGGTGTTAAGGATTAAGGAGGGAGTAATTTCCTAGAATGAGTTATATCCTTGCAAAGATACCTATACATAGAGCCAGGAAAATACTCTTCATGTAGACTCATATTTTGCAAAGACAAACATGTGGAGGCAACATATTCCTTGGATTTGACCGACTAGATTAATTTCTATCATCCTGACTGAATGTTGTTGGAATAATTATTCAAGAGGTGTTTAATCAGAGGTCGATTAGTGCCATTGGAACTAGGAACCAACTAGGTCCACATTATAGCTCATGGGGATTTCCTCACCGTGGCATAAATCCATGGATTTAGATCAATGAGTGGAAAATCGATGGAATAAGAAGGATCGCGTTATCATAATAATTAGTGCATGGAATAATAGGGACAAGAAAGGCTTGGTTTTATCATGTAGTAAGCATATTATTGACGAAAGGGTGTTCTTGACCAAGCTATTCCAGCGACAGCACTATTTTGGAGAAAGTTGATAGCATCATCATCAAACCATGCCAGTAATAAGTTCCAAGTACCACTAACTGATATTCATTTCATAATTGAGAAGTGTATAATCATATTGTGCCTTTAGGATCCTTATATGTTCAAACACACCGGGTGTAATGTTTCTTGTAACTCTCTTAATAATAAAGCATCTGAAGGTTTCGTGTTTTAGCTACTAGCACAACCACATTAATAAATGTGGTTGATATACATTGTAGGCTTCAACTTAATATATAATATATTATAAACTCAGTTTGCTAAATTAATATATTAATATATCAAATCTAAGATTAATATAAAAAATCTAAGATTATAAAGTCAAGGAATCATAAACCCAAGGGATTATTAATATTATAAACACGAGGAATTAAGAAACCAATGAGATTAATATTATAAACCCAAAGGATGAATAAACCAAGGAATAAATATTGAAAATCCAAAGGAATAATAATAAACCAAATGAATTAATATCAAAAACTCAAGGGATTATTAATATTATAAACCTAAGAAATTGATAAACCCAACACATTAATATTAAAAACCCCTTGTATTAATATTAAAAACCCAAGGGATTATTAATATCACAAACCCAAGCATAAATATTCATGGGGTTTAATATTATTCCCTTGGGTTTATTAATCTAAGGCTAGGTTTCAATATTATTCTATTGGGTTTAATATTATTCCCTTTGGTTTTTAGTATTAATAAATGTGGTTGATATACGCTCATAAGAATATATCAACCACATTATTAAATGTGACTGATATATGTCAATAGGCCTCAATGGATATGAATACAATATTAATGTTAATATTGATATTAATAAATATATAAATATAATAATAATACAATAATAATAAACCCAAGGGATTAATATTTAAAACCGAATAGATTAATAGAGAGAACCCAATAGATTAATATTATAAACCCTATCATTAATATTATACCCTAGGAATATGAACCCTTATATTAATAAACCCAAGGGATTGATATTATAAACCTAAGGCACTAATCAACCCAAGGGTTTAATACTAAAAACTGAAAGGAATAGTATTAAACCCAAGGGATTAATATTGTAAGATGAATGTATATAAACCATAAGATAAATATTTTAAATCCTAAAAAAACATGGTTGACCATCATTGATTTTCATATTGAGACAATATTTGTCGCAATGTGACGTTGGACCATGGTTGACCATGGTTGATTTTCATATTGTGGAAATATATGTCACAATGTGACGTTGGACCATGGTTGACCATGATTATAAACCAAAGGGATTTATATTAAACCTTAGGATTAATGTTATAAACCATGGTTGATATTCATATTGAGACAACCTTTTTCACAATATGGCATTGGACCGTGGCAGACCATAAGTAACCATGGTTGGCCATAATCTTTGTAACAATGTGACCATGGTTATTGATCTTGGTTGGCCATAATCTTTGTGACAATGTGACCATGGTTATTGATCATGGTTGACCATTATTGACCATGATTGATTTTCATATTGAGAAAATCTTTCTCACAATACAATGTTGGACCATGGTTGATATTCATATTGAGACAATATTCGTCAAAATGTCATGTTGGACCATGGTACACCATAATTAGATATGTTTGACCAATGTTGACCATGATTAACCATGGTTAACCATGGTTGACCATAGTTGACCATGATTGCTTTCCATATTGAGAAAATCTCTCTCATAAACGCATATTGGGATTATTATAAACTTAAGGGATTAATAAGCATAAGGGATTGATATTAAAAACCCAAAGGATTAAAAAACCCAAGGAATTTATATTATAAACCCAAGGGATTTATATTAAACCCTAGGAATAAACCCAAGGCACTGATAAACCCAAGGGATTAATACTAAAAACCAAGGGAATAATATTAAACCCAAAGGATTAATATTGTAAACCAAAGGTATATAAAACCTAAGATAAATATTATAAACCCTAAAACAAACATAGTTGACCACGGTTGACCATGGTTGATTTTCATATTGAGACAATCTTTGCCACAATGCGACGTTAGACTATGGTTGACCATGGTTCACCATGTTTGACCATGATTGACAATGGTTGACCATGGTAGATTTTCATATTGAGCCAATCTTTGTCACAATGCGACATTGGACCATGGTTGACCATGGTTGTCATAATGTGACATTGGACCATTAGACAATCTTTGACATAATGTGACCATGGTTGACCATAGTTGATTTTCATATTGAGACAATCTTTGTCACAATGCCACATTGGATTGTGGTTGACAATGGTTAACGATGGTTGATAACAGTTGATTATGGTTAAAAATATTTGTCACAATGCGGCGTTGGGCCCTCGTTGACCATGGTTGTTTTTTATATTAAGACAATATTTGTCACAATTTGTGATCCGGATTTAAACAGGAACGCAATAAATTACAGAGATAACCATATACACAAAGATCCAGCGGAAATAATACTTCATTTCATTAATGGAAAATACTGAAATATGCTTACAACCAGAAATGGAAATAAACCAGCTAGGCGATGGTAGCTTATCTCTGAGAAGAGATGTGATGGCTACATGCCTCGGAACTGTGTTACAATGAGGCTCGAAGGCCTATTTATTGTTGAGAAACAATGAAAAACCTTTAAGATTCCAAAACCTAACCCTAGGAGATGAAACGCCAAACTGTGGGCCCCGTTTGGGGTAAATTGGTACATCAACTTCCCGGGGTCGTAATTTTGGCATATGATCTCCGTTTGACGCATACAATAGCTCGTTAGAAAGATCTATCCGAGCACTACCATTGTTCCCCAAAAAACGTCGTTTAGCGCCTCAAAACGGCTCCGGAAGTTTAGGACCCGAAAAACTACTAAAAATAGTGAGTTGTGCTACAATTAAGGAAACTGAAAATGCTGAGAAGGACAATGGTGGGGGTCCAGGTGGACTTGGCAGGTGGCCACCAATATCCACCTGGATCATTCCTCCCCCCTTAGGAAGCAATGGTCCCCATTGCGTTGAGCTCCTCCATGAGATGAGGAAACTTTTGCTGAACTTGTTCCCTGGTGAGCCACTTGCCCTGCTGAAGGAGTTGGCCTGCTTTGACAACTCGATACAGTTGGATATTCTGTTGGCGAGTGTTCTTGATCTGTGTGTCCATGATCCAATCAGTTGTAGCTTGTTCCATGCAAACTGGATTTAATTCTGTGGGTTTGCGCTGTTCTGCAATGTCGGATGTGTCTAGCAATGGTGGAAAGTATGGCCGAAGGCGGTCCACATTGAACACTGGGTGCAGGCCAAGGAATGGGGGAATACTGAGCTCAAATGCATTGTCTCCCATAGCCTTAGTAATGATGTAAGGACCATATCGGAGTGGTCTCAATTTCCGATAGGCTCCAGTAAGGCGTTCCTTTTGCAAATGCAACCAGACTTTGTCGCCCACCTAAAACTTGTGTGGCACCCGATATTGATCATGTCGCTGCTTGTACTTGGCATTTGATTTCTCAAGAATGTCATGGACCTGCTGGCGAATATGTTGGATGCGCTCAATGAAGCTGGTGGCCTTATCTGTTTCGGACTGGACATGAGCTGAACTCATGTGAGTAGCTGCAAGTGGCATGGCCACATCAATGGGGCATAGTGGCTGGAATCCCAAACCCACCTGAAAAGGGCTATGGCCAGTGGAGCTGTGAAGAGCTCTGTTGTAGCTGTGCTGAACATAGGGGAGGCTCTCATCCCATGTGCGTGGATGCTTTGAGTTATACATGTGCAGAATATGCACGATCATCCTATTGACAACCTCTATCTGGCCATCAGTTTGAGGATGGAAGGCTGTGGACTTCGTGAGTTTGGTTTCCAGCATTGACCAGAGACTGGACCAAAATGTGCTGAGAAACCGACTGTCCCGATCTGAGATGATAGATTGTGGGATCCCAAAGTGCACCCACACTCGTTCAAAGAAGAGTTTAGCAGTGGCTTCTGCTGTGATATTCTTCTTGCAGGCCATCATAATGGCCATCTTCGAGAACCTGTCGACGACCACAAAAACACAATCATTTCCATGCTTGGTGGAAGGAAGGCCTGACATGTAATCCATGGAGATGGATTCCCAAGGTCGACTAGGGGTAGGCAACGGGGTATAGAGGCCGTGCTTCTTAATGGTCGGTTTGGCAATGGCACAGGCAGTACATGATCTGATGTACTTCCCAACATCCTGTCGAAGATTCGGCCAATAGAAATAATTTTGCAGTACTACCACTGTTTTCTCGACCCCGAAGTGCCCAGTAGCCCGACTGTAGTGTGCTTCCCAAATCATCTTGGCACGCTCGCTTGAAGGAACAAAAAGGTGACCGAGGTGGCATAATAGGGCATCTTGGAGGTGAAAATCTGCAACACGCCGACCCTCCAAGAGTGTCTGGTATGTGTGGCCGAATTCTGGGTCGCTCTTGTAGAGAAGTGGCCAATCAGAAGTCTCGTGCCCACAAGAGTTGAGCACGGTGGTTAATGCCATGATCGGTGGTCGACTGAGGCAATCTGCAACATTATTGGTGCTGCCCTTCTTATACTTGATATTTAAGTGGAACTGTTGCAGGTATGTAGACCACTTCTGATGGCGATCATTCTGCAATTTTCCTTGGGCCTGTATGAACTGCAGGGGTCGGTGTTCTGTGTGGATGACCGTTTCCTTCCCCAAAATGTAATGCTTCCATTGTCGCCAGGCCTGTATAATGGAATACGTCTCTTTATCATAAGTGGGGTACTTCCGAACTGTGTCTGAAAGTGTTTCACTTTGATATGCCACTGGATGTCCATGTTGAGTGAGGACTGCCCCAATAGCATAGTCAGAGGCATCTGTCTCGACCTCAAATGGTTGTTGTAAATCAGGTAACGCGAGCACTGGTGCCGTGCAGAGGCGATCCTTCAACTCCATGAATTCCTTCTGTTGAGATTCAGACCAAAAGAACCTTGCTTTCGCCCCTCCCTTGGTGACCTGACTCAAGGGCCAAGAAATATGAGAAAACCCCAACACAAACCTGCGATAGAAGTTGGCAAGACCTAGAAAGCTGCGGAGCTCTGTTAGAGTGGTTGGAGAGGGCCAATCCTGAATGACTTGGACCTTGGCTGGATCGAAATGCACCCCCTGTTCATCAATGATGTATCCCAGATACTGAACCTGGGTCATGCCAAAAGTGCATTTCTCCAAATTGGCACATAGCTTGTGTTGCCGCAGTGTTTGGAGAACCTGTCGAATGTGGTGGAGGTGCTCTTCCCAACTCTGGCTGAAGATCAGAATGTCATCCAAGTATACTACTACAAAGGAGTTGGTGAATGGTCGCAAGATGTCATCCATTAGCCTCATAAAGGTTGCAGGAGCATTCGTCAATCCGAAAGGCATGACCAACCATTCGAAGAGGCCCTCCTTGGATTTGAAGGCAGTCTTCCACACATCAGAGGGTTCGATTGGTACCTGGTGATATCCTGACTTCAGATCGATCTTGCTGAAATATTTCGCCCCCTTTAGTTGGTCTAGGAGGTCATCAATCCGCGGGATCGGGTACCTATTACGGACAGTGATCTTATTCAGCGCCCGATAGTCAATACAGAGTCTCCACGTCCCATCCTTCTTCTGTACCAACACGATCGAGCTCCCACAGGGCGATGAACTCGGACGGATGTGACCTTTCTGCAGGAGCTCCTGAATTTGCCTCTTGATTTCATTGTTCTCCAGAACAGAGCGCCGATAAATTGGTCCATTGGGTAGCGGCGCACCTGGGGTCAGATCGATGGAGTGTTTGACTTGACAGTGCAGAGGAACTCCTGCCGGAGAGGTGAAGATGTCCTCGTACTCCTCCACAATCTTGTCCATCTGTAGTTGTCGTGCAGAGGGACCCCGTCTGGAGGCCGCGGCCACTGTTTTCTTCTTTCTTTGAGGGCGTATCATCAGGAAAATAAATTTCCTGGTTTTGGAAATGATCTTACTGCATTGTTTTGCAGTAATCAAAGAGATGGCGGCAGGTGGTGCTACCTCTGGTATCCTGAACAACTTATTTGCCAATGTAATAATCACAGCATGGGGTCTTGATTCATACACAGCATGTCGCTTCCACAAGTATGGTTGTCCTAGTAATACATCACAAACTTCAAGGGGAGCAATGTCACACAATACCTCATCCGTGAAGGGCTTGATGTTGTATGGAAGGCGACACTGCTGGCTCACGCGAAGATCTCGTCCTTGGTGCAGCCACCCAATGGTGTATGGTTGTGGATGTGTTGTGGTCGGTAAGCCCAACCGCTTCACGACCTCTATCGAAATGAGGTTCTTTTGACTCCCGCTATCAACAATGAACTATATCGGGGAGCCCTTTACCCACATCTGAGAGTGGAAGAGACACTCCTCCTCCTCTGGATCTTCGGGTTTACTTTTCTGGATCTTTGCGGTAGCAACAGTGGTGCCGGGATCTGCATCAATGATCTGCTTCCCTTTTTCATACCCCTTATCGGGTTCTGACTTAGAGTCGGAGCATGCATCTGATTCTGAAACCTTTAACTCAGCCACCAGTGACTGCTTGGCCCGACACTCACTTGTGTTGTGAGTGGAGCTCTTATGGAACTCGCACCATTTTCCAGTGTCCTTTTTCGGCTTCGCGGCGCTGTTCTTTGCTTGCAGCTTCGGCTGGTTGTCTTGGGCTGTCCCGCCTTGGCTTTGTCCTTTGTTCTGTGGTTTCGGGGCACCTTTCCCCTGCTTTGGATTCGCAGATCCAAAATCTCGCTTCTCTTGTTTCAACTTCTGCTCGACCTTGACGGCATATCGGTATGCTGCGCCGAGCGAGGGGATGTTTAGGAATTGTATTTCTTCCTGGATGTACTTGTGCAGGCAGCCACGGTATTTGAGTATCAAATGTTGCTCCGAATCCTTGATACCCAACTTTGTGCGAAGGGTATGGAAAAGATTGGTGAACTTCGGCACGTCTTGGTCCCTTCCCTGCCGCAGCGTGGTCAACTTTATGTATTCATCCTCATAGCTTCCAACAGGGTAGCACTGCTCCTTGACGGCATCCCGGAACGAATCCCAGGTGGGTGCGGCTGAAAATAGTGAGCCAGTACTTTCATCCTTCTGCTCGCAGTAGGTTTCCCACCAGTCCTTGACGTGGGGGGCTGCTTTGAGAAGAGCAAAAACAATCTTTTCCCGACTCGAAAAATCATGAACAGAAAAATAACCCTCTAGCAGATTTAACCATTTATCTACGGCATCTGCGTCTATCTGACCCTCGAATTTGGGGATTTCAAAATTAACTTGTACCTTAAAGGGTGTGGCGTTTCCAGAGTAGCTGCTGGAAGCCGATGCGTCGCTTCTGGGTAGCCGCTGAAGGATCTGGGCAAAGTTGTCCATCATCGCATTCCGTTGTCGCTCGAGGGCTTCTTCGAGCAATATTTTGATGGGATCTCCTGCCCCCTCGTCTTTCTTCTCGTCCGCCATTGGAGGCCGTCGGGATTTGCGAGGCTGGTCTTGCAAAGGTTCAACCAGTTCAAGCCCTAACTCCTTATATCCCGACCTTGTTGGGGACATGCAAAGAAAAACAGAGAAAAAGTAGACCGCTCTGATACCACTGATCCGGATTTAAACAGGAACGCAACAAATTACAGAGATAACCATATACACAAAGATGCAGTGGAAATAATACTTCATTTCATTAATGGAAAATACTGGAATATGCTTACAACCAGAAATGGAAATAAACCAGCTAGGCGATGATAGCTTATCTCTGAGAAGAGATGTGATGGCTACATGCCTCGGAACTATGTTACAATGAGGCTCGAAGGCCTATTTATTGTTGAGAAACAATGAAAAACCTTTAACATTCCAAAACCTAACACTAGGAGATGAAACGCCAAACTGTGGGCCCCGTTTGGGGTAAATTGGTACATCAACTTCCCGGGGTCGTAACTTTGGCATATGATCTCCGTTTGACGCATACAATAGCTCGTTAGAAAGATCTATCCGAGCATTACAATTGTTGGAACAGACAACATCGGTCCATTCTGGAATGGACCCATGTTGCCCCTGGATTCCCCAAAAAGCGTCGTTTAGGGCCTCAAAACGGCTCCGGAAGTTCAGGACCCGAAAAACTGCTAAAAATAGTAAGTTGTGCTACAATTAAGGAAACTGAAAATGCTGAGAAGGACAATGGTGGGGGTCCAGGTGGACTTGGCAGGTGGCCATCAATATCCACCTGGATCAATTTGGCATTAGATCATGGTTGGCCATGGATGACCATGGTTATTGATCATGGATGACCATGATTAACCATGATTGCCCATGGTAGATTTTCATATTGAGACAATCTTTGTCACAATCCAACGATCGACCATGGTTGACCATGATTGACCATGATTGATTTTCATATTGAGACAATCTTTGTCACAATGTGACAAAGATTGACCATGGTTGACCATCGTTGATATTCATATTGAGACATTCTTCGTCACAATGTGGTGTTGGACCATGGTACACCATAATTGACCATGGTAAATCATGGTTGACCATAGTTGACCATGATTGATTTCCATATTGAGAAAAAATTTGTCACTAACGCATATTGGGATAATTATAAACCTAAGATATTAATAAGCCCAAGGGATTAATAAACCCAAGGAATTTATATTATAAACCCAAGGGATTTATATTAAGCCATAGGAATAATATTATAAACCCTATCAATAATATTAAACCCTAAGAAAGGAAAATTTTAAGGATGGAAGTTTATCATAAAGTTTAGAAACCTTGGCAAATATTAGTAGTCCCTAATATGAAAATTGTGAAATGTTTAGTGATATTTTTGTAGAAATATTTAGATTTCCAATGATTATATTACTCGATGTCAAATTTGAGCAATTTTGAAGGTAAAATAATTTTATACTTTAAAATTTGGGTGAATATTTTTTAGAAAGAAATGGAATTGGAGAATCTTTTTCTTGGAAAAAGCATGGAAAATTAGACCACCTGCGAATATTAGCCCCTAAATTTTTCCCTAACCCTAAGAATATGAACCCTTAGATTAATAAACCCAAGGGATTAAGGTTAAAAACCCAAGGGAATAATATTAAACCCAAGGGATTAATCTTGTAAACTAAGGTATATAAAACCTAAGATAAATATTATAAACCCTAAAACAAACATTTTTTACCACAGTTGACCATAGTTGATTTTCGTATTGACATAATCTTTGCCACAATGCGACATTGGACTATGGTTGACCATCGTTGACAATTATTGACCATGGTTGACCATTATTGACCATGGTTGACCATGGTTGATTTTCATATTGAACCAATATTTGTCACAATGCAAGCTTGGAATATGGTTGACCATCATTGTCACAATGTGGTGTTGGACCATTAAACAATCTTTGACACAATGTGACCATGGTTATTGACCATGGTTGACCATAGCTTATTTGCATATTGAGAAAATATATATCACAATGTGACACTAAACTATGGTTGATAATGGTTAACGATGGTTGATCACCTTTGATGATGGTTGAAAATCTTTGTCACAATGCAATGTTGGACCTTGGTTGACCATGATTGACTATGATTGACCATGGTCTATTTTTATATTCAGATAATCTTTGTCACAATGCGACATTGGATCATGGTTGACCATGGATGACCATGGTTATTGAGCATGGATGACCATGGTTATTGAGCATGGATGACCATGATTGACCATGGTTAACCATGGTAGATTTTCATATTGAGACAATCTTTGTCACGATCTGACATTGGACCATTGTTGACCATGGCTGACCATGATTGACCATGATTTACCATGGTTCAAGACGATGGTTGACAATGGTTGACCATGAGTGACCATGGTTAACTATGGTTGACCATGGTTCATGTTCATATTGAGACAATATTTGTCACAATGTGACATTAGACTATGATTGACCATGATGGATTTTCATATTGAGACAATCTTTGTCACAACTTTATGTTGGACCATGATTAACCATGGTTGACCATGAGTGAACATGGTTCACCATGAGTGAACATGGCTCACCATGGTTGACCATGGGTGAACATGGTTGACCATGGTTGACCATGAGTGAACATGGTTGACGATGGTTGACTATAGTCGATTTTCATATTGAAACAATCTTTGTCACAATGTGACATTAGACAATAGTTGACCATAGTTGATCATCGTTGTCGAAATGTGATGTTAGACTATGAGGCAATATTTGTCATAATTCGACAATGCTTATTAACAATGGTTAACCATGATTGACTATGGTTGATATTCATATTGATAATCTCTATCACAATGTGACATGGAACCATGATACACCATAATTGACCATGGTTGTTCATGATTGATCTTAGTTGGCCCTAGTTGACCATGATTTCTTTCCATCTTGAGAAAATTTGTCATAAACCTACATTGGCAGTGTCATAAACCTAAGGGATTAATAAACCCAAGAATTTAGATTATGAACCCAATGGATTATAAACCCCAAGGGATTTATATTAAACCCAGGGTATTTATGATTGACCATGGTTGACCATGGAATATTTTCATATTGAGACAATATTTGTCACAATCCGACGTTGAACCATGGTTGACCATGGTTGATCATGATTCACCATCATTAACAATGGTTGACCATGGTTGATTGTGATTCACCACCATTAACGATGGTTGACCATGGTTAACTATGGATGACCATGGTTCATGTTCATATTGAGACAATCTTTGTCACAATGTGACAATGGACCATGATTGACCATGATTGATTTTCATATTAAGACAATCCTTGTCACAATGTGACAAAGATTGACCATGGTTGATCATTATTGATATTCATATTGCGACATTCTTCGTCAAAATGTGGTGTTGGACTATGGTACACCATAACTGGCCATGGTTGACTATTTTTTACCAATGTTGACCATAATTGACCATGGTTGATGATAGTTGACCACGATTACGATCCATATTGAGAAAATATTTGTCACAAATGCATATTGGGATAATTATAAACCTAAGAGATTAATAAACCCAAGGGATTAATACTAAAAACCCAAGGGATTAATAAACCCAAGGAATTTTATATTATAAACCCAAGGGATTTATATTAAACCCTAGGAATAATATTATAAACAGTATCAATAATATTAAACCCTAAGGATATGAATCCTTGGATTAATAAACCCAAGGGATTGATATTATAAAACCAAGGCACTAAAAAACCCAAGGGATTAAGACTAAAAACCCAAGGGAATAATATTAAACCAAAGGGATTAATCTTGTAAACGTAAGGTATATAAAATATAAGATAAATATTATAAACCCTAAAAACAACATAGTTGACCACGGTTGACCAAGATTGATTTTCATATTGACAAAATCTTTTCCATAATGCGACGTTGGATTATGGTTGACCATGTTTGACCATTATTGACCCTGGTTGACGATGGTTGATTTTCATATTGAGCCAATCTTTGTCACAATGCGATGTTGGACCATGGTTGATCATCATTGTCACAATGTGACGTTGTACCATTAAACAATATTTGACACAATCTGACCATGGTTATTGGCCATGGTTTACCATAGTTTATTTGCAAATTGAGACAATCTTTGTCCCAATGTGACGCTGGACTATGGTTGATAATGGTTAACGACGGTTGATGAAATTTTATGATGGTTGAAAATCTTTGCCACAATGCAACGTTGGACATTGGTTGACCATGATTGACCACGATTGAGCATGTTTTATTTTCATATTGAGATAATATTTGTCACAATGCGACATTGGATCATGGTTGACCATGGATGACCATGGTTATTGAGCATGGATGACCATGATTGATAATGGTAAACCATGGTAGATTTTCATATTGAGGCAATCTTTGTCACAATCTGACGTTGGATCATTGTTGACCATGGCTCTCCATGGTTGATCATGATTTACCATGGTTCAAGATGATGGTTGACCATGGTTGATCATGATTGACCATGGTTAACTATGGTTGACCATGGTTCATGTTCATATTGAGACAATATTTGTCACAATGTGACATTGGACCATGATTGACCATGATTGATTTTCATATTGAGACAATCTTTGTCACAATGTGACGTTGGACCATGATTGACCATGGTTGACCATGAGTGAACATGGTTGACCATGGTTGACCATGGCTGACCATGGCTGACCATAAGTGAACATGGTTGAACATGGCTGACCATGAGTGAACATGGTTGACGATGGTTGCCTATGGTCGATTTTCATATTGAGACAATATTTGTCACAATGCGATGTTGGACCATGGTTGACCATAGTTGACCATGGTTGTTGAAATGTGATGTCGGACCATGAGGCATTATTTGTCATAATATGACCATGCTTATTAACAATGGTTGACCATGATTGATTTTCATATTGAGAAAATCTCTCTCACAATATGACGTTGGACCTTGGTTGACCATGGATGATATTCATATTGAGACAATTATTGATTTGTGTAGCTTGGGAGGTACTCCAAGCCCTAGGCTTTAGAGTTTGGAGGGAAAAGCACCACAAGGGACACATGTGGGCTTGGAACCCAAGTATGGGGTTTTTCACCCAATCGTGTTTTGGGCATTTCTGAGAGCACATTTCTACATGTGATGGCTATTGAAATGTGGCAACAAAAATATTCCAATTTTAATTTGTCCTTGAATTAAAATTCGAATTTAGTCTCACCAGCGGCTTGAAAAATAATTAATTAATTCATCTTGAGTTGATTAATTGGAAAAATTCAAGCTAGAAGTTTTTGTGAAGTCATGCAACAGTTATCCCTTTGATTGAGGAAGTTATCCCTTAATTAAGGAGATAAGGATGAGTTGTATTTGAGTTGTAATTAGTTAGCTCAGTTAACTGAGTTAAGTCGAGTTAAAATAGTTCCAAACAGTTTGATGAACTAATTGTGAGTTCAGTCAGTTAATGAATGCATGCATGAAACTAGTGTACTCCAAATAACTGAGGATTCTCTCATAAATAACTCATGCATGTCAGTTTATATGAAGATCCAGTTGAGATTAAAGGCAGGGACAGTGTACTATTAGTTGTAAGAATTTTCCTATAAGAAAATCTCTCGCATGCAGAAGGAATTTATTCCTTGATATTTGCGCAATTTTATAGTGTGTTGGAGCAATGTGTGAGATCAGGGTCACACAAGGTTACAGCTGGAGCACCCAGGGAAAACTGTGCGAGGAAATAGGAGGCTTGGAGGAGAGAGGAGAAGGCATATGAGTTGTCTAGTCTGTCTATGAGAAGTGAGAGGGATTGTACTAAGAGCTGGATCGCTATGATAGGTAAAGCTTTGTGTAATCCTGAGATATTTCCACTTGTATGATAATATAGATAGTAGGGTTTTTAACTGAGGCTTTCCCCAAAGTATTCTTTTGTGTTTCATGTGTATTGATTCTTCTTCTCTGTTATATGTGTTCTATTTGATCTTGTTGAAATCGATTAAGCTTCCACAAGTTTGATTGTAGAAGTAGATATCTACAATGAGAATTTCTACATGGTATCAGGGCAAAGGTGATCAGAGTTGTGAATAGTATACTGAGAAGGGAAATTCAAAGTTTGAAGTTCTTGATTGCAGGTACAAAATCGAATTCTTATCACACCTCAAAGTTCACCAATGGCGTTCAATGGCTTGAGACTCGAGTATGCTCTGGATGGTAGCTTGAATTATATAGCATGGAAGGATCTCATGGAAGCAGCATTAGAAGACAATGGTTTGAAGGATTTCATTGATCAAGAAATCCCCAAGCCAACTGCAGCTAATGCACAAGAATTGGCTGCATGGAAGAAGTGTGTGGCGAAAGCAAGAAGGATTCTTCTGGACAGAGTTCGAGACCATATTGTCTTGAGTCTCCATGGGAAGGAGAATCCGTTTTCAATGTGGAAGACATTGAAGGACCTATATCAGAACAGTAGCGACCAAAGGAAACTAGCGCTCAAGGATAAGCTTTGGAAAATCAAGTGTGAGAAGGGCAACACTATTTCTACATATCTGAACAAGCTCACCACCTGCAGAGATGAGCTTGGTAGTGTGGTAATAACGACAGCCGATGATGATATGATGAGCCTTGCTCTCCTCAGTATTCCAAAGAGCTGGCATAGCTACTAGGACTCTATGAATGGAAGAGAGAAACTATCGGATTGGGAACGATTATGGTCAGATCTGATGCAGGAGGAGATCAGGAGGAGCATCAGAGATGGTTCTTCATCTAAGCATGATGATGAAGAAAATCTAGCCTTAGCAAGTAAGGCAAGGAAAGGGAAAGGGAAGGCTTCCCATTCCAAATTGAGTTCTTCTCATGGTGGGAAGAAGATTGACAAATCTAAAGTGAGATGTTTTAATTGTCATGAGGTGGGCCATTATGCAACTAATTCTCCATTGAAAAAATCCAAGAAGGAATCCTCGAAAGGATCAGAAGGTGAGGCACTGGCCTCTCAGTTAGAATTGGATTTTACCCTCATCGCATGCATGGTTTCATCAATGGTGGGTTGTGTTTGGTATATGGACAGTGGAGCCTCATTCCACATGACTGGCGATAAAAGTTTATTCAATACCTTGGAGGAGAAAGACCTCAAGATGCCCATAGGGATGGGCGATGATGGAAAGTACTGTGTTTTAGGAGAAGGCACGGTTGCTTTTCAGAGGGAGCATGGAGCTCCTCTCACCCTGACTGATGTAAATTATGTACCTGGACTGAAGAAGAACTTGGTATCGATCGTGATGTTGGATGACAAAGGCTACTATGTTGTCTTTAGTGAAAGAAAGGCGTTCCTGAGACACATAGCCACGAGTCAGACCAAGAGGATTTGGATTCGAGTGAAGAATCTCTATAAGCTAGAGGTAGATGAATGTGCTGCATTGAGTTCAAAAGCAAAATTGGTGCAAATCCAAGACATTGGCGAGTTATGGCATAGGCGGTTGGGCCACTTGCATCATGGGGCCTTGAAGATAATGCAGCATATCTCTACCGGACTTCCCAAAGGTAAACTTGAGAAAGTGGACACATGTAAAGGTTGCACCTTGGGAAAGTACGCCAAGTCTTCCTTTCATGATCGAGACAGTCAAGTTGAAGCAATCATGGAGCGAGTTCATACTAATGTGTGTGGACCATTATTGACAACATCCACCACAAAACAAAGGTATTATGTGATTTCCATTGATGATTTTTCTTGTAAATGCTGGATCTGTTTCATGCAAAAGAATTATCAAACCTTCTCAAAGTTTTGTGAGTTCAAAGCTTTGGGTGAGAAAGAATCAGGGAAGAAGATCAAGGCCTTGATGATTTTTCTTGTAAATGCTGGATCTATTTCATGCAAAAGAATTATCAAACCTTCTCAAAGTTTTGTGAGTTCAAAGCTTTGGTTGAGAAAGAATCAGGGAAGAAGATCAAGGCCTTGAGAAGCGACAATGGTGGAGAGTATGTCTCTCAAGATTTTAAGGACTTCTGTGCAGCGAAAGGAATTAAATGGGAGTTGACGGCACCTCATAACCCACAGCAGAATGGGGTGGCCGAGAGGAAGAACAGAACGATTGTGGGGGAAGCTTGGGCAATGCTGCATGACCAAGGCCTACCACTTCATTTGTGGGTTGAGGCATGCAACACAACGGTCTATTTGCAGAATAGAAGCCCGCATCACATTCTTGGGATGAAGACACCAGAGGAAGCTTTCTCCGGGAAGAGACCAGATGTGGGTCACTTCAGGATCTTTGGCTCATCGGTATATTTCCATGTGACCAAGGATGCCTGGAAGAAACTTGAGCCGACAGCAAAGTTGGGGATACTTGTGGGGTACATTGATACACCCCACAACTATTGGGTGTACTTGCCTACCAGTCAGAGGACAATGGTTCACAGAGATCTCAAGTTTGATGAGCAGAAGGCCATGCGAGTTTCCCTTGAGAGGGAGCTCCAACTATAGGCTATAGAGGAACTTTTGGTTCCTAAGGAGGAGTAGCCTCAGACTAATGTGGAGCAGCCACATGCAGAGGTTCCGAGAGTGGAGACATCCACTCAAGCAGATTCTTCTAGAGAGGGACGAAAGTGCACAAGAGAAGCTAACAGATTGTTGTCGAATGCGAGAGATAATGTGGGAGAACCATCTTCTCAATGCAGACAGAGCAGGTCACCTAATAGGTACACTGGATACATGGACCTTATTGGGGAATGTGTTGAGACCGAGCCATCTTCCTTTGAGGAAGTAGTGTAGCAGCCGATTTGGGTTGATGCTATGGTGGAGGAGTATGACTCCATAGTTCAGAACAATGTTTGGGATGTGGTTCCAAGACCGGAGAACAAGTCAGTTGTGAGTTCCCGTTGGCTTTACAAGGTAAAGCAAGCTGCTGATGGTAGTGTGGAGAAACATAAGGCAATATTTGTTGCCCGTGGTTTCTCACAGGTCGAGGGGATTGACTATGATGATACTTTTGCTCTTGTAGCAAGGTACTCATCTATCAGATCGATGTTGGCACTATCAACACAGATGGGTTGGAAGATCCATCAGATGGATGTGAAGACTGCATTCCTCAATGGAAAGATTGAGGAAGAGGTGTACATAGAGCAGCTGGAAGGTTTTGAGACCTTCGATCGTGAGTCGCATGTGTGCCGACTCAAGAGAGATTTGTACGAGCTGAAGCAAGCACCTTGTGCTTGGTACACCAGGATCGACAACTACTTCACCGGGTTGGGCTTCACAAAGAGTGAAGCAGATGCGAACCTGTACCACATCATGGTAGAAGGTAAGCAGTTGATCATTGTTCTTTATGTTGATGATCTCATATTGACAGGTGATGATTAGTTGATCATGTCTTGCAAGGAGGACCTTGCAAGAGAATTCGAGATGAAAGACATGGGTCTCATGCACTAATTCCTTAGCATGGAACTGTGGTAGAAGGATGGGGAGTTGTTTGCGTCTCAGGGCAAGTATGCCAATGAGATACTCAGGAGATTCCACATGGAGAAGTGCAAGCCCATGCAGACTCCTCTAGCAGGTAACTAGAGGAAGGAGGATGCTACTTCAGGAGAAGTAGTAGAGGCTACTGTGTATCGGCAGCTTGTGGGTTCACTGATGTACTTAGTGAACACATGACCAGATTTGTGCTATGCGATGAACCAGCTGAGTCAAGCTATGGTTCAGCCTACCAAGATGTTTTGGAAGGTAGCTAAGCATGTTTTGAGATACCTCAAAGGCACATCTCAGTATGGATTATGGTACAGACGGACAGAGGGAGTGAAGCTACAGGGCTTCACAGATGCAGATTGGGCAGGGAGTCCATCAGATCGGAAGAGCACATCAAGAGGAATTTTCAACCTTAGGTTAGCTGCAGTTTCTTGGTACAGCAGGAAATAGAGGTCA
The DNA here is from genome assembly GCA_031772625.1 of Pinus tabuliformis. Classification (NCBI taxonomy): domain Eukaryota; kingdom Viridiplantae; phylum Streptophyta; class Pinopsida; order Pinales; family Pinaceae; genus Pinus; species Pinus tabuliformis. The sequence continues at coordinate 1,492,259,007 of CM062816.1, read as the reverse complement.
ATTTCACTTAGCTCAGCAGAGGCTAAATACATGGCTGCAAGTTAGGCAGCATGTGATGCCATTTGGATGCGGAAAATTCTAGTTGGTTTGTTTGATCAGAGGATGGATCCAACTGTGATCTATTTTCATAATCAGAGTTGTATGAAACTCTCTGAGAATCCAATATTTCATGACAGGTCCAAGCACATCAACATTCGGTATCATCATCTCAGAGACTCTGTGGCGAGGAGGATCATGTTGTTGCAGTATATTTCGACCAAGGAGCAAGATGCTGACATTTTGACTAAGGCATTGTCAAAGTGTAAATTTGAGTTCCATAGAGACAGGATTAGAGTGGTAGATAATTCCTTTCTTGTTGAGAGGGAGTGTTGAAATGTGGCAACAAGAATATTCCAATTTTAATTTGTCCTTATATTAGAATTGAGAATTAAAATTTGAATTCAGTCTCACTAGCTGCTTGAAAAATAATTAATTAATTCATCTTGAGTTAATTAGTTGGAGAAATTCAAGCTAGAAAATTTTGTGAAGTCATGCAACAATTATCCCTTTGATTGAGGAAGTTATCCCTTAATTAAGGAGATAAGGATGAGTTGTATTTGAGTTGTAATTAGTTAGCTCAGTTAACTGAGTTAAGTCAAGTTAAATTAGTTCCAATAATTTGGTAAAGTGTGTTTCTTTACTATGTACTTTTGTAACTTACAATCCGACGGTCACGATATGTAGTGAGCCGACGGTTTATTCTCTCATCGGTATTACCGACACTTGATCCATGGCTTAACACCCGATTAGTCCATGGTCTCTATTTAAAGAGCATGGAGGGTCATTTGTAGGGTAACCGTTCATGAGAGAAGCTTATGTAAATTTTCATTCTTTTATTAATAAATTCCCTGAAGTGGCCGCGTTGGCTCAGGCCGTGGATTGTTTCCCTCTTTGAGGGTTTTAACCACGTCAATAATACTGGTGTATTGATCTTTGATCTGTTTGTGAGTGGTGTCCTTTGGTGTTCTGTCTGAGGAACCTACCTTGTAAATTCCTACATGGTATCTGTTTATGCCAAGATCTTGTTCTTCATCTTGTCTCGACAATGAACCACACTGGATGATTTGAAACGCGTCAATAAAACTTTGATGACGTGATTTTTACCGAAAGTTTTCTTACTTTTCAACTTAAATTCAAGTTTTTAAAAATCTTTGTCAGATTTTGATTAAAATTAGCCAAAATAAAATGTCGTGAAAAAAGGCCATTTCATCTATAAGTTAGACTACGCCATGAAAAATTAGAAATTAAAAATGCGGGTCCATTTGACATTAATAACCATGACACCAAAACACCAAAAAATTAGTTAAATATAAAATATATATAGAAAGTTAAACATTAAATAGCTAAATAGTTAAAAAGTAGTTAAATAAAAATACAAAATATAGAATAGTTAAATAGTTCAAAATAAAATATAGTTATAGTTACATATAAAATAGTTAGATGGTTAAAAAATAGTTAAATGTAAAATAATTATAAGAAGTATTCCAAAAAGGAAAAATTAACAATTCCGGCAAAAAACATAGAATATATAGTTAAATATAAAATAGTTAAATAGTTAAATATAATTAAATATAAATAGTTAAATAGTTAAAAAAATGTATTCCAGAAAGGACAAATTACCGAATTCTAGCCAAAAAATATATATTTATGGTGAAGTTGTGGCTTTAGTAGACAATTTCTTTAAAAAAACACAAAAATATAGTTAAATATAAATTATATATACTTAGTTAAATATAAATATAACTACATACAATTAAATATATATATATATATATATACACACACACACAGTTATTTTCATAAAGTGACATATATTGAGGGATTTCGATAAAAGTAAAAAATTATAAATAATATATTAATTTTTTTTTATTAAATCTTGTGCTAATAAATATTGTGGAACATAGATAAAAGTAAAATAATATTAAAAAATTGTCTACATGGCATTTTTTTATTAATTTCTTGATTTTTTCCTTAGGAGGCCACTTTTAAGCTGGAATTTCCTCTAATGCATGTGTCTTCATTGGTGCAGATTCAGTGGTGATTAGATTGGGTGTCATTGATCTTATTTTAGGGCAGTGTGTTGGCTACCCAAAGTAGCCCTAGAGCAACATACAAGAAGGATATTGTTTGGTGCATGATTGGGTGAAGTTTTCAGCCTTATGAGTAGCTCTTTGATGGACAAAAGAGGCTAATAGAAAGAAAAATGGAGCTCGGGAATTAGGTCAACCCATAGAGTAGATTTATGAGCCCATGTACATGCAACAAAATTTGTTGGTGGTAGCCCCCCTGGAGTCTCAATGTGTAGTGGCCTTGATGGACGAAGGCATTACTAATGAGAAGTACGGATGTGAAGGACCGACTGGACATGATATGAGTACATAAAAGTTGCAACGAATATTGTCATTGTATCTTGTATACCATATAATGTTGTATTATTCAAATTTGGTTTAATATAACGAAGATTGAGAGTGTACAATATTATACAATTTTGTTAAAAAGTGTGTTGTTGTAGCGACTGCGACACCCTCCAAAATTTTCGCTTGCATTCAAAATTCGGAGCCTTCCTTGGTTTTTCCTTTAATAGTTGCAAACACTCGAGCTCACTCCATGAGCTCTTGTGAATTCTTTTCACCTTTTTTCTTATTTGACCAGCGGTCGTCTTTCGGCATGTTGATTTCTTTGCCATGCTTGTGATCTAATTCTAGTGAGTTTGAAGGCCTGTCTTTGTGTGTTTGGGTTGTATTCGCTATGTAAACATCCTTCTTTCTCACACATAAGGTTGTAAACATTGTTGCGCAAGTGTCATCACATTCATCCGAAAGTCTATCACAAGTTTCGCGCTTGTTGCTCTCAGCTCTAAGACAGTCTCACTGAGGGCATGTTTTGTCTTGTTATCATGGTGGTCTATTTTGTCACGTTTTCAAGTATGCTAAGTGTATGATCACAATGTCAGTCTACACAAGTTCACATTCTATCGACACTTAGCCATTTTCCTAAAAATCTTCCCAACCGGACAACCCTCTTTCACTAGACCCCGACTAAGATGCACTATGTAGTCTCAGCCCTTAGTAATCCTGCTATGTTGCCCAAAATTGCACAGTGCTTGAGGTTGTCCTCTAGATCAGCTGCACTGCACAATATCTTAGGTAAGCAGTCTATATGCCTCCCAAAATTGCGCAGAAACTTGCACTACTTTGAGACTTGGGTTTGCAATGTCCCCAAAATTGCACAGACTTGCCCAGCTAGTCATATGTTTCCTTGCTTTACACTGTTCCCAAAAATAGTGCAGAGCTTCCCAAATGACCCTTGCTGCAGTACTCTGCCCTACCTCCAGAAATTGTGCAGACATGTTTGGCAGTTCCCCTGCTACCTATCATGTACTGTTCCCAGAAATTGTGCAGTCATGTTTAGTAGGTCCCTCTGTAGCCCTGCTCTGTCCTCCCTCTAGAAATTATGTAGTCATGACCAACAATCCCTCTATAGCATTGCTCTATCCTGCCTCCAGAAACTGCATATAACTTCCTAGCAGTCCCTCTGCAGCCCCTCTCTATCTTCCCTCAGAAAATTGTGCAGAGGTGTCTCCCTTCGAAGTCCCACCTTGCAACTGACATTGGTGACTTTCACTACACAATCCTTCCTCCCAGTCATCACTGCGCAATTTTTCCCGGCAGTGCAGGTTGTCCTTTTGGAATGCCTCATTCCAACCTAAGTTGCACTCTGTGTTGTCTTAAAGAGTTTTCCTCCCTCCCTGTCCCCCAGAACATGAGAAAAATGCATCATGCTAGACTAGGAGGTTTTGGATTTGATGTCTTCCTGTCATGAGTGAATTGTGGGAAAAGTTACATATGGCAATATGATGAACAGGATGAAGAAGGCACGCACATGCTAGAAGACTTGCCTACAGCTGGATGAACGTACCAAACATATCAAGCAAAAAGAAAGAGGAACACATGCATTGAACCATCAAGAAAGACCAAGACCATCGAAGACCCCGCATCACTATGCCATGTGAAAGAGAAAACAAAGAACACCAAGAGTACATCCATCACTCAGCAGCACAATAGCTTGACATGGACACCATAGTCAGCTAGTACATGCCAGCAGTGTCATGGCAAGTTTCGTCATGAGATGACTCAACCACATCACCATTATGGGCCATATCCGTTGTAACTGAATGTAATGTAAAGTGAAGTCCAATGGACGCACACAAAAGTTGAAGAGTCATGTCAGTTGAAAAGTCATGGGAAGTTGAACAATCATGAGGGTAGTCCAAGAGTCACAAGGGTCAAGCATCACCCTTGGCTATATATACCCCTCCCATTGTATGAGCAAACACTTTTCACCTTGGCTCCTCCCACATAGCCTTGAGAGTTTGTAGTATGTTATTTGAGGAGCGAGGAGTGGCTCCAATGTCCCACTACTGGGACTAGTGATGTATGGTGTACATATGTGTTTTGGGGATTTTTCTTAATTCAGAAACCTGTTTCAGGCCAGCACGTTTTCACGCATGTTTTGTAGATGTTTGTAAGACTACTCTTTAAACATTTGTAATGCATGTTTGCTTAACCTGCACTAAGATAGTTGAACTACTTCATTTATTTTGGTACTTACATTGTTGAATATGTTTTGTATTTTTTATCACTGTTGCCTCGTCTATGTGGACTACTGCATAGTACATTTGACAAACCATTCTAATTTTCTTGGTTATAATGACCATCACATACATGTGGACTACTATGCTGGATGGTGTACATGTTTTCCCCTTGCACTTTGGTTTTAACGATTGTCGTGTCTGTTATGGACTACTCCGCTGGATGTTGGACAGACCCTTGTTCCTTCGCGTGTGTCTCTCCCTGGGTGCTATTACTACCTCTCATCTAGAGGCTCACTCTTACCCTCCCCTTTATAGCAAGAGAACTAGGACACAAGTTACATTATGCACTCACCAGGGACACTCATGTCACTTTTTGAATATACAAGCATAACACTTTCATGTGTTGAACAACAAGAGCTAAGGAAAATCTCTAAGATAATGGAAATCGAACCATCATACCGGATGGGACTCCTACACCAAACGGTGTGAGGTGTAGTTGGGACTTCATATCGGGGAGATCCCCTAAATGTTGGTGGGTCCATCATTGTCAACATTTTTGGCACTAGAAGGAAGGCTACCAGCAATTTATGGCTGAATGTCCTACGAATCCCACTTATCTATCATTCGGTCAAGGTAGTAACATGAATTCCCTCTCCCCCATGTGGAACTCTGAAATTGGTTACTCTTCACCTCCCAGACCCAAACAATAAATCTCATATCATCACATTTGCATTGTCCATATCATCACCCGTCATTTTGCTAAAGTTGTTGGACTGATTTTAGGAGTGCACACTCTTCCCTATTCGCAGAGCAAGCAAAAGACTACTCCCATAGGAGTGGTAGTATCATTTGTGGAAGAAGAAATCCTCTCCACTCTTGAAGAGCTAGCAAAAGCTGTTGAAAACAAAGAGGAACCTCCAATCTTCTTAGAAGGGGAAGAAGATAACCTCTTACTCTTGGACTCAGGTTCCAACAGAAGCGGTAGAGGGGAAGGCAGTTGAGGAGGTGGAGGCAGAGATGAACCAACATATTCAGAGGTTTAATCGTCAGATTTAGAAGAAGAGGATGAGGACGAAGAAGAGGACAACATGGCTGACCAAAATCTAGAATGGATGACACAGGACCCATTGGCACTCCCATGTGCCTTGCACAATATGCCAAGACACGCAGAGAAGTTGTTGACAAAGTATGACCCTGACGAGACAGTGAAAGCGGAAGATCATTTAGACACGTTCTACCTACATCTACATACACTCGAGGTACATTATGATGATGTTGCGTGTAGACTGTTTCCATGTACCTAGGATGGAAGAGAAGTTGTGTGGTACCACATCCTTCCTGTGAACTCCATTTAGAAATGGGGGGTGTTCAAGAGAATTTTCCTTGAAAATTTTGCTGAAGACAAAACCCCCGCCATGTTGCTAAACGAGTTGGGTAGTCTCAAGATGGAGCATAAAGAAAAATTTAAAGATTTTAACTAGAGGTTTAACCGTATCTTGAACAAGTTCATAGCAGACACCAAACTTTACAACTCCATCAGAGTTGACTACTACATGTCTTCACTGGCAATGAACACTTCATCAAGCGAGCTGTGAAGTCAACACTTTTGGAACATTGCGAAGAGGCAATTGTTGTGGAAAACAACTTGCGCGCTATTGGAGACATTGTAGATGACAAATCAACTAAGGACTCCAAAGACATGGGCAAGAGGTCTCATACTACTATGAGTAAGGCAAAGTAAAAGGAAGCAAGTGAAATTGAAAGCCTTACTCATCTCGTCAAGTCCTTGACAACCGAAGTCTCTGAACTCAAGCAGCAGACAAGCAAGACAACCGTGAATAGTAGGCCTCCCAGATTTCACAGAAGAAGAACTCAGCTTCAGGCAACAGCAGCAGTCACCCAGCCAAATCTACGTAGGGCTCTAACTTATGCTCAACCTCAATGTAATCACAACAGATCATTATTACAAGTTCCAGAGTGAACGACATTCATAAAAGACTTGCCCAGGATGGAACCAAGGAATGAGCGCTCTGGCAACACAGTTGAGTGATCAATTCACAACAAGTAAGCAAGCTCGGCCTGAGGGTGGAGATGAAGAAGAAGATACTACATATGATGAAGCTCCAAGTGTTGGACATCTAATAAACATGTATCAATGTTCTCACATTGCCCAGCAGATGACCACCGAGAAGGAGCCTCTAAGCGACCATCCGGCCCCAAAGACAAATAATCGATACAACTTGAGGAGTCAAGGGGCCCCCACTATTTTTGAGATACTGAGAGAAAAATTAAGACAACATCTACTCAGAACAGTTGATCCGTCGACCAACTCAACATAGAAAAAACAAGGCAAGTCTAGGAAGACAACTACAGCTAAAAGTACATTTGTGAGTAGGAAAGACAAAAGAAGCCCATAGGACAACACGAACACAAGTCTACACCTGGACATCTCAGTGAGTCTTCCCACTCTGGACTACAACATTGTTGAAGACATGAAAAAGACCCGTGCGAACATCTCCCTTTATGAGTTAACCAAGATCATGGGCTAGCAGGATATTCTTTTATGCGCACTGGGAAAACCTCCACAAATAGTGTTGCCTCTTCCAGCAAGGGACCAAGCAAGTCTCCCGACACACTCGCATACATGCTCAACATGCTTCACATGTAAGAAGCGAACTCACTCTTCCCATAATTTTTGTTATCATTCGAAATATTTAAATTCAATGTACACAATTGTTTGGTTGATTCTAGCGCGTCAGTCAATTTCATGCCACTCTCCATTGCTAAGAGGATCAATGCTCAATGGAGTAGTACAACTACGCAGATCATCCAACTTGACAGAACATGTGTGCCATCCATTGGTGAACTTTGGGATGTGATCATTCGGTTATTTTTTGATGGGTGAGTTCATCAATGCATTAACATTGTGATTGTGGACATCCCAGAAGAATATGGCTTACTTCTCAGCAGAGACTAGTCCAACAAGCTACAAGGATACTTTTATATGGGCTGGTCACACTTATGGCTTCGGCACAAGGGTAGAAACAACTAGATCGGGGTGTTGTCGAAAAGATATATGAAACATAATGTTACCCCCTTTAATGGTGAAAATAAATCATTGGCTTTTGCATAACTCATGTTCGGAAATTTCTTTCTAGAAACGTAGTTGTGGTGTTCCCCAACCCCACAAGATACACAGTTGGGTCTCCTTCCTTTCCCAACTGGCGAAAATGAAACTTGTACCATAGATTGTAATAGTAATAGAAGCAGCAACATTAGTACTAGTGCAAAAAGTGGTCCTTGTACAGATAATATGTGGACCCTATACTTTGACGGATCTAAGACACAGGAGGGCTATGGAGCCAGTTGTGTTTTGATAGACCCGTTGCAAAGGAAACATTTAGTCTCAAGCCGCTTGGATTTTGAGTGCATGAACAACACTGCCAAGTATGAAGCACTCATTTTGGGCTTACAGAAAGCCATCAGCCTCAATGTTGTTGTGCTTAAAGTGGTAGGTGATTCAGAGATCATGGTATGTCAGGTACGTAACACCATACACTGTGTTTCACCCCATCTTAAGAGTTACCAACAAGAGGTATGGCGACTTATCTCTAACTTCCAAGCTTTCAATATCATTTTTGTACCAAGAATGTGTAATGCAGCCGCAGATGCTCTAGCAAATGTAGCTACTACGATGACACCTCTTAGGGATAGATTTTCTATTGAAATTTTGTATAAGCCATCTATCCCTGATAACATCACTAATTTATGTGTTTTTGATGATGATCAACAGATACTTCATTTCATGGCCAATGCTGACATGTTCAAGGACACAACGATAGATGAAGACGAGCACAAGTAGTCTCTGCAGAGCGAAGTTGATGATAGTAAAGGCAACCTCATCCCCAAGGGTGTGGTATCACTCGAAAAGTTGTATGACTTGCAGAACCGCTTTCAAGGGCCAGTGAATGCCAAAACCCACAGTTCCACAATGATGTACAAATAGATCAACCTAGGAACTGACAAAGATCTAAAGTTTGTTAATCTCAGTACATGTTGCACACCAAAAGAGCAACAAGCTTTTGTCCACCTATTCAGACAATACCATGTTGTGTTCATGTGGACATACACGTGAATAATCCAACATGTCATTCTGATCAAAGAAGGGGCCAAGTCATTCCAGCATAAGCTAAGAAAAGTGCATCCATTACTTGAGCCCCTCATTTAGAAAGAATTGACTATGTTGCTAGATGCTCAGACCATTTACAAGGTTTGTCATTCCACATGGGTTTCAAACTTAGTCCCTGTCAAGAAGAAGTCCAGGGAGATCCGCCTGTGTGTTGATTTCCATAATTTGAACTATGCCTCGAGCAAAGATAACTACCTAGTGCCATCTATGGAGAACATATTAGAGACAATATCTAGAGCAAAGATGTTCTCTTTTCTAGATGGTTTCTCAGGATACAATTAGGTTTTGGTAGTAGAGCCTAACAAACTAAAAACAACATTTCGTACCAAGTGGGGTATGTTTGCTTATCATAGAATGTCATTTGGGTAGGTAAATGTGGGCACTACATTTCAGCATTCAATGGACATCGCTTTCCATGGGCTCATTGGACAGAGCGTAGTGGTCTACCTCGATGACGTGACAATATTCTCTAGATAGTGGTCGTACCACCTGCACCATCTCAAGAAAATCTTTGAGTGATGCTGAAAGTACGAGATATCCTTGAATACCAAGAAGAGTGTCTTCTCAGTGTCTGAGGGTAACCTCCTTGGGCACATCATTGCCAAGAGTGGGATCAAGGTAGATTCAGACAGAGTCTAGACCATCATGTAGATTCCTCATCCCGTGAACAAGAAAGTTATGCAGTACTTCCTGGGGAAGATCAACTTCCTCAGAAAGTTCATCTTTGATTATGCGTAGATTGTCAAACCCATTAAAGAGATGACTAAGAAGGACGTAGTGTACAGTTGGGGGAAAAATGAAAAGGTAGCATTTTCTTGGATTAAGTAATCTATAACAGAGGCGCCTGCACTATATAACCCAAACTTCAATAAAGATTTCTTGCTCTACATGTTTGCCTCCGATAGTTCACTCGTTGTTGTGCTCACTCAGAAATACTAGCTGAGCAATGAATGACCCATCTCTTTCATGAGCGCAAGCTTGTAAGGACTTGAATTTAAATATCCCACCATGGACAAACAAGCATATGCAGTATATAAGGCAGTTAAACATTTCAGACCCTACCTCTTGAAAAACCAGTGCATTATCTTTGTGTCACACCTAGCAGTTAGATAACTGCTTATTCAGCAAGAGCTAGGTCAAATAAGGGAAAACTGGATGACAGGACTACAAGAGTATGACCTTGACATCAAGCCAGTTCACACCATAAAGGGTCATGGTCTTTGCATATTAGAATTTGAAGCAGTACATGCGTAAGAGGAAGAAGTAGAGCTCACCAGCTAGGAGCAATAAATTGAAATGCATAATGTTGAGCAATCCCCCCCCCCCACTTCGCACAGAAACTCTTGGTACGTAGACATGTGCTAGTACCTTGAGCATGGCACCATGCACTCTCATTTCTTTATGCAGCAGAAGAGGGCTCTACGACTGAAAGCTTTATCTTACCAGTTGGTGCATGGAATGCTTTACAGAAAACATCACAATGATGTTTTTCTCAGGTGCGTGGAGGCACAGGATTCATAAAGGGTGTTACGTGATCTCCATTATGGACCAATGATGGGTCACTTCGCGGGAAATACAATAGCGCACAAGGTCATGCGGCCAGTTTCTTCTGGCCTACATTATTCAAATATGCACGTCTATGCCCGCAAGTGTCCGGTCTGTCAGAGATGTTCCGATAGAAATGAAGCTCAACAATCCCACTACAACCTATTACAGTGGACAAAACATTCCAATGGTGGGGCTTGGACATCATTGGCGAGATTTTCCCACATTCGTAAAAGCAGCACCTCTACATCTTAACTGCTACACACTACTTCACATGGTGGATGGAAGAAGTTCCGTTGAAATAAGTGAATGACCAGGAAGTCATTAGCTTCCTAAAACAGAACATCATCTTGAGGTTTGGCATTCTTGTATCACTTGTTTTTTACAATGCAACGTATTTTTCTTCGTTAAAGCTTTATGACTTTGCATTGCAAAATGGTATTGTGTTAAATCATTCAGCTAACTACTACCCATAGGGAAATGGTATTATCGAGTCTACAAACAGAAACCTTATCCACATCATAAAAAATACCATTTACTCTGAAAAATGAAACTAGCACTCCATTCTGGTTAATGATTTATGGGCTGACCGAGTCACACCTAAACCCTCTCTGAATACCTCCCCCTACTTCCAAGTAATGGAAAGGAATCCATCCTCCCACTGAATATCTAATTCTCTGCTCTCTAATTGTCCCAAGTGTCCCAAGGCAAGTTGTGTCTATTGGTTCAGTGTAGGATGGACACATTACACAAGCTACAGGAAGAAAGGGTGAAAGAAAAAGAAAAGTTCACACTTCACTAGAACCGTATCAAGAGATGGTTCGATAGAAATTCTTCAGGGAATACCAGCTTCGTTTTGGGTGACTTAGTCTTGCGGTGGGATAAACCCCACGAAGACAAAGGAAAACATAGGAAGTTTCGGTCCCTGTGGATTGGCCCATTCATAGTTCACAAGCAGCTTGGCCAACACACGTATCATTGACAATCACTTGACGGGAAGATTGACACTCTCCCTATCAATGGCTAAGACTTAAAATTTTATTTTCAATGATCTGGGGCCGCGCCCCGCACCATGTACATACTTCTTTCAAGGTTGTTATTTTCTTTTCTTTTCTTTTTTCGCTATGTTTTATTGTTTTGTTCTTTGCTTTAACAATGTAAACTTTGAAACATAAACTATAAACTCAAAACGGGAACTCTGGCCAAAAATCCCCATAAAAACATCAAAAACAGTGCTAAAAACAAAAAGTGTTGATGCTGGAATAACACCTTCTTTTTTAAGGTAAATTTTCAACATGTTTTAAAAATGGCGGTGAAAACCAATTTTTTGTGCAAAAATTGTCCAAAAAACACCCTCAAAACGAAAAGTGTTGATGTTCGAATAACATTTTTTTTTCAATGGTAAATTTTGTGCAAAAAACACCCTCAAAACGAAAAGTGTTGACGTTGGGATAACACTTTTTTTCAAGGGTAAAATTTCAACATTTCGAAATAATGGCGTAAAATATTTTATCATGACCCCGAAAAACATTAAAATTTCAAACAAATAATGAAAACATAAAATTAAATTAAAACAATGAAAAAACACAAAACAAAAAAAAGTTCTAAAATATAACAAAACATAAATTAAAATATATACTAAAAACAAAAACAAAACAAAAAAATCAATCATAAAACTGTAAAAAACAAACAAAACAAAATTAACCTATAAAAGATAAGAATTTAAAAACTAAAAAAAACTTAAAAATTATAAACAAATAAATAGTTTTAAAAAATGGAAAATATATATATATCTTGTAAACCATGAAAAAAAATTTGGCAAAAAAAAAAAAAAAATATGGGAAAGAAAAGAAAAAATTGAAAATAAACTATAAAATTTAGGTAAAAATAGAAAAATTTAAAAAACATTAACAAAAAAGTAGATTTAAAAAAAATAGAAAATTAACCAAAAAAAAAATTAAAAACTACTAAGATTAAGATTAAAATGTTGATTACTTAAAAAACAAATATAAAAATATATATAAAAAAGACAAAAAAATATATAAAAAATGTTAAAAAAAAATTATCTCATAAACCATAAAAGAATTTGGAAAAAAAAAAATTAATATCTATATATATATATATATTGAAAGTTACTGATTTTCCCAGGGGAAAAAAAAAATATATATATATATATATATATAAGTAAGTAAAAATAAAAAAATAAAAAATAAAAAAACATTAACAAAAACTAGAAAAAAAAACAAAATAGATTTAAAAAAATAGAAAAGTTAAAAAATTAAAAATTAAAAAATAAAATAAAAAAAATAATTAAAACTAGTAAAACTAATATTAAAAACATTAAAAAAAAAAAAAAAAACCAAAAAAATAGTCTAGCATGATGCATTGTTCTCGTGTTCTCGGTGGTGGCATGCCCGCCCGTGGCCACAACCGAGAACACGAGAACAATGCATCATGCTAGACTAGGAGGTTTTGGATTTGATGCCATCTTGTCATGAGTGAATTGCAGGAACAAGTACACTAGTAGATCATGGCGAGATGACGAACAAGATGAAGAAGGAGCACACATGCTAAAAGACTTGCTTGCAGCTAGACAGACATACCAAGCATATCAAGAAACAAGCAAGAGGAACACATGCATTGAACCATCAAGCAAGACCAAGACCATCGAAGACCTCGCAGCACTATGCCATGCGGAGGAGAAGACAAATCACACCAAGAGTACATCCATCACTCAACAGCACAACAACTTGACATGGACACCATAGTCAACCAGTACATGTCAGCAGTGTCATGTCGAGTTGTGTCATGAGTTGTCTCGGCCACATCACCATTATGGGCCATATCTGTTGTAACTGAATGTAATGTAAAGTGAAGTCCAATGGATGCACACAGAAGTTGAAGAGTCATGTCAATTGAAAAGTCATGGGAAGTTGAACAGTCACGAGGGTAGTCCAAGAGTCACAAGGGTCAAGCATCACCCTTGGCTATATATACCCCTCCCATTGTATGAGAAATCACTTTTCACCTTGGCTCCTCCCACATAGCCTTAAGAGTATGTAGTCTGTTCTTTGAGGAGTGAGGAGTGGCTCCAATGTCCCACTACTGGGACTAGTGATGTATGGTGTATAAGTGTGTCTTGGTACATTTTCTTAATTCAAAAGCTTGTTTCAGGCCAGCATGTTTTCACACATGTTTTGTAGATGTTTGTAAGACTACTCTTTAAACATTTGTAATGCATGTTTTCTTAACCTGTACTAAGACAGTTGAACTACTTCGATTATTTTGCTACTTACATTGTTGAAGATGTGTTGTATTGTTTATCACTATTGTCTCGTCCGTGTGGACTACTCCGCGGGACATTAGACATACCATTCTCATTTTCTTGGTTATAACGACTGTCACCTCCGTGTGGACTACTCTGTTGGATGGTGTACGTGTTTTCCCTTTGCACTTTGGTTTTAACGACTGCCGCACCTGCTATGGACTAGTCCGTTGGATGCAGGATAGACCCTTGTTTTTTCGCATGTGTCTCTCCCTAGGTGGTACTACTACCTCTCATTTAGAGGCTCACTCTTACCCTCCCCTTTACAGTAAGAGAATAGGGATGCAACTTACATTACGCACTCACCAAGCACACTCACCTCTCTTTTTGAAGATACAAGCATAACACTCTCATGTGTTGAACAGCAAGAGCTAAGGCAAAGCTCTAAGATAATGGAAACTAGGCCATCATACCGGATGGGACTCCTACACCAAACGGTGTGAGGTCTAGTTGGGACTTCATACCGGGGAGATCTACTACATGTTGGCGGGTCCATCACTATCAACAAGTGTATATTTGTGCATATGTGATTTACTGTTTTATATTTCCACTGTTCAAAGTAGTTTATGGTTGAGATTCTTGGTTTCGTAGCATCAGAGATTTTAAGACTCTAACCTAGATCTAAGGTCATGGAAATTTAACATGGTATTAGAGCGTTTCTGAGCTACTTTGGAAGGAAGTAAATCAGATTTGTGCACAAAAAAGTACAGTGTGAGAGGGAGTTGATCACATTGTAAGTGAAGGGGTCGCTACAATGTCGAAGTTGCAGACATGTCTCTCATACAAGGATAGGTTGGAAGGGTTCTCCAACTATACTGCTTGGAAGGAAAGAATCAAGTTGGTCTTGCAGGTCAACAAGATCTGGAATTTTTCCGAAAAAGATATCAAGAATCCAACCAACCCTAAGGAGCTAGAAATATGGGATGATTTGGATGTGAGAGTGAGATTGATCATCCTAGATAGTGTGAAGGATGCCCTAATACCTCATTTCTCTAAGAAGAACAATGGACATGAGATGTGGTTGTCTCTTCAGAATTTGTTCAAAAATAAGAATGAGAACTGGGTACTGGTATTGGAGGATAACTTGAAGTCCACCGAGATGATAAAGGGTAAAAGAGTGACCTTATATCTCATGAGATTTTCTCAGGTCAAAGAGGAGCTTGTTGCCATCGATGTGACTATCGCAGATGGAGATATGGTAAGGATTTCCTTGAAAGGGTTCACTGAGGAATGGAAGCCCTTCATCAAAGGGATCATTTCTAGGGAGAAGCTGCCAGACTGGGATAGGCTGTGGGATGACATCATTCAGGAAGAGTTGTGAGACAAGGATCTTCATCCAAAGAAGAATTTTTTCGATGATGACGTGGCATTTGCAGCACGAATGAAGGGTAAGCACAAGAAGGACTTGAGTAAATTCAAGTTCTTCAACTATGGCGAGACGAGTCATTATTCGTTAAGATGTCCGATGAAGAAGAAGGGAGATGATGAGAAGAGGAAAGGAAAGCAAGCTGCCGATGTTGCCACTTCAGCTGAGATAGATGATCTCTCTAGGAGATTGGAAAAGGAGGACTTTACTATTATTTCTCATTTCTCATAGGGTATTGTCAATGAGGATGGATGGTACATGGACAATGGTGTAATGAAGCATATGACAGGGCCACAGGAGGTTTTTGAGACTCTATTTGAATGGGACTTGAAGTTGCACATGGTGTTGGGTAACGAGTCAACGGAGATCCAAGGATGAGGAGTTGTGCCATTTTGGATGGAGACAGGACGTGTGATGCGGATCCAAGATGTAGTGTTCATACCAGGACTCAGATATAGCATGATTTCCATCTTGATGATCGAGAGGAAGGGGTTTGAGGTCTTGTTCCAGGATGGGAAGGCAAGACTCAGGCCTAGAGGCTCTAGGTCTGATGGGATTGCACTCGAAGTTAGAGATCATGGTCTTTACAGGTTGATGGGAAAGCCTGTGGATCATGGGAAGAACCAGGTGGAGTAGGTGTAGGCTCCAGAGAAGCAGGATCAGGTGCAGGATTTAAAGGAGAAGGTACAAGTTCCAGAGAGGAAGTACACCTTCCCGATAAGGTCCAAGTTTTAAAGACTCAAAGGGAGTCTAGTTTGAGAGGGAGCTTACAGATTTAGAGGGAGACTCTACAACCCAAGAAGATCGTGTGGTTAGTGGGGAGAACAGGTGATCCTACAAGTGCTAAGAAGGAATCATAGAGAGAGTGGAAGTCATCATAGAATAAGAAGAAGAAGCAGGGTGCTTCCAACAGTGACAACGACACTTCTGAGAAGGGCGTAGTTCACCATACAGGGATTGTTGCAATTGTGACTGCGAGGAGTTGGGCAAGCAGGGAAAATTTTAAGAACCCCCCCTAAATTTACATGTATAATAAATGGGCGAATCTCCATGGTATATAGGAAAAATGGAAGGCGATTTTATCAATAATATGATATGTATATATAATTTTTTGGCGAATCTCTCACCAGGCATGGCGAATATTTTACTCAATTATAAAATCTTGTGTTTATTGAATACACAAATGAAATCATTGCATTTCTTTAAAATATCTTTTGAAATCAAAATTATCGAAATTACATATCGATAACCTAGTGGGTGTAGGTTAAAATTCACTTGTGCCATTCACAGAAAGCATGAGAAAAAACCTAATACTATATATAAAACCAAGAAAAATTCAAATTCATCACTTCTAGGGACCTCGTAACCACCCTGCCAATACACAAGTATATTCCTGTTTGCAATTAGAAAAATTA
The DNA here is from genome assembly GCA_031772625.1 of Pinus tabuliformis. NCBI lineage: Eukaryota > Viridiplantae > Streptophyta > Pinopsida > Pinales > Pinaceae > Pinus > Pinus tabuliformis. Next base: position 1,492,242,534 of record CM062816.1, on the reverse strand, counting down.
CCCAAATTACAATCTGTTTACTCTAGCATATGTTGGAAAGTTATAGAAGGATGACTAGTGCAATCAATCCATTCCTTTTAGCCCTAGATTTGTTTCAGTTTAAAACAGAAGTATACAAATATACTTGTCCAGTGTCTATGCTTTAACCATTCACCTTAAGATGTTTTTACAATATAATTTCCTAAGTCTATTTAATATCTTCATTATCATAAAGACCAACCTATATCCATCTTAACTCCACATCTACCACTCTTAGGGGGATGAAATCTATTTATCCCTCTGATCACTTGGTAGACCCAGAATTAAGATGGATCTAAGATGATAGAATTTCCCCTTTAAATAGTCAATGCTCACATGAATACCATGGTATTACCATGGGTCAATACCATGGGTTATCATAAACCTGGAGCTTAAAAATTACTATTAGTAATTTATAAGAATTAATAAAATTAATAGTTGATTTTTATTTTATTTTTTATTTTAACCAAGCTAAAATGTTTAACATACATTAAATTACAACATCCATTTTTACTCTTGATCGGATCAAATATTTTTTCACTCTATGCTAGTTTGCATATCACGATATTTGATACCTCTCGAGGGTTAGTAGATCCAGAGTAAAGATGGATCTATGCTGGTTTAATTCCCCCATTTAAATAGGCTACATTCCAGGTGAATACCATGGGTCAATACCATGTGCCATTTTGGTGAATACCATGGGTCAATACCATGTGCCATTTTTATTTTTATTAATACTAATATTAGGGTTAATAATGTTTTTTTGCATGGTATTAATAACAATCTAGTCCATGGTATTTGTCCCATAGTATTTTGCCCATAGGTTTCACCTAAATATAACGCATTTTTTGAGTGTTCGTAAATATAAGGTGACTTATGGAGTAAATATAAAAAAATGTTTTATTTGTTTACCATACCTCTCATTTATTTATATTTTTATTAATTTACCATACCTCTTTTACAAATATGGTATTTGGCCCATAGGATTCACTTAAATAAAACCTCTTTCTTGAGCCTTCATAAATAGAACGAGGGTTATGGACTAAATATAAAAAGAGGTTTTATTTATTTACCATGCATCTAGTTTATTTATATTTTTATTTATTTACCATACCTTTTGAGTAAGTATAAAAAGAGGTTTTATTTATTTACCATACCTCCACTTTACTTATATTTTTATTTGTTTACACCCTTGCATGTATATAAGGTGACTTATGGAGTAAATATAAAAAATGTTTTATTTATTTACCATACCTCTCATTTATTTATATTTTTATTAATTTACCATACCTCTTTTATAAATATGGTATTTGGGCTTTTGGCCCATAGGATTCACTTAAATAAACCCTATTCTTGAAAATGGGCGAATGGATTCACTTAAACAAAACCTATTCTTGAAAATGGGCGAATGGAAGGTTGTAACTCCTAATTTCAAGGGCTAAATTTACCTTTTTTACCATCTCCCTTAAAATACGGTGGGCTATTTGAGGTGATTTGTAAAAATGTATTATGATACAAAATATTCGCCCACTAAAAATTTAAAACCCCTTAATTTCGCCAAAGGGCGAACATTCGCCCCTAAAATTTCCTATGTGGGAAGTGTTGCGAGTGGTGATGATGATGATGAGTTACTTCCTAGTCTTGGAATTACCTCTCGTGCTAAGAGGGAGTATTTATTTGTGTAGCTTGGGAGGTACTCCAAGCCCCAGGGTTCAAAATTTGGAGGGCAAAGTGCAACAAGGGTCACTTGTGGGCTTGAAACCCAAGTATGGGGTTTTGCACCCAATCGTGTTTGGGGAATTTATGGGAGCACATTTATACATGTGATGGAATGAGACAATAGAGGGCATAAAGGAGAATGAAACGCTTTGATAATCATTGAATTCTGAGTTGTAGAAGTGGAAAAATGAATTTTTGAAGTTGACAAGTAATTATTGGTTTTCAAGTCATGTGGGCTTTAAGTAAAATTTAGACAATAGGTGTGTCTCTTCACTAATTCGTTGGAGCCCCTTTATTGGCTATAAATAAAGGTTGATTTGATGTGTTATAGGCATCCATTTGTGTGATATCTCTTTTAGAGAAAGACTTGGTGGAGAGGAGGATCTCAAGCCTCGCCGCAACAAAGAAGGAGTTTTGAACAACATGAGGAGAAGGGTCCGAGTTTGTACTAGAGGCCGAGTAAGTTAAGGTATAGGGGTATTTTTTTGGGCTAAAACATTTGTCTTCTAGAGGTCGACTAGGCTTGTTGTTGGGCCGAGTATAGGAGGAACCATACACTGTTGTTGGAGGACTGTTTAGGCACCATTCTTGGAGGTTGAGGCTACAAGACAATTGTTGTGCTAGGCCACAGGCCATAGCACACAGCTAGGGACTATGTGATGGTTGTCAAGGGTGGACAATGCCCTAAGGAGTTAGCGTGGCTTTAGAGGAATCCTTTCATGGTGGCTCATAGCCCTTAAAGGCCTGGTTTTTTTACTATGGGGTGTGTTTAGGGCTGCAGTAAGTGCCCTAACCAGGACTGTAGCAAACAAAAGTATGTAATCATAAATGACATCAGTGTTTTGTGGAGGAACATTGGGTCAAGAGGTGACCGGTTTGGATCAGATTGACTTGCAGCCTGTGGGAGCCAATTTGGAGATGATATTGGGTTATCGTGTGTCTTCATTGGTGCAAATTCTATAATGATTGGATTGGGTGCCATTTATCTAATTAGAGGATAGCGTGTTAGCTACCCAAAGTAGCCCTAGAGTAGCATACAAGAAGGGTGTTGTTTGGTGTGTGATTGGGTGAAGTTTGCAGCCTTATGAGTAGCTCTTTGATGGACAAAAGAGGCTACTAGAAGGGAGATTGGAGCTCAGTAATTAGGCCTACTCAGAGAACAAATTTATGAGCATGTGTACATGCAACAGAAGTGGCATGCAATATTGTGATGGCAACCTTCCTGGACTCTCGATGTGTAGTGGCCTTAATGGAATAAGGAACTACTAGTGAGCAGTATGGAAGCGAAGGACCAACAGGACAAGATACGACATAGAAGTTGCAGCGAAGTTTGTCATTGTATCTTTTATACCATCTATTATTGTATTATTTAGATTTGGTTTAATATAATGAAGATTGGGATTGCACAATTTTGTTAAAAAATGTGTATATTTGTGCATATGTGATTTATTGCTTTATATTTCCACTGTGCAAACTAGTTTATGGTTGAGATTCTTGGTTTGGTAGCGTCAAAGATTTTAAGACTCTATCCTAGATCCAAGGTCGTGGAAATTCAACAACAATCTCTATCACAATATGACATTGGACCATGGTACACCATAATTGACCATGGTCGACCATGTTTGACTAATGTGAACCATATTTGACCATGGTTGTTCACGATTGACCTTACTTGGCCCTCGTTGGCCATGATTGCCTTCCATCTTGAGAATATTTGTCACAAACCCATATTGGTAGTATTATAAACCTAAGGGATTAATAAACCCAAGAATTTATATTATAAACCTAATGGATTATAAACCCTAGGAATAATATTATAAACCCTATCAATAATAGTATACCCTAAGAATAGGAACCCTTATATTAATAAACCCAAGGGATTGATATTATAAACCCAAGGCACTAATAAACTCACAGGATTAATATTGTAAACCCAAACTATATAAACCCTAAGGTAAATATTATAAACCCTAAAACAAACATGGTTTGGCCATGGTTGATTTTCATATTGAGATAATCTTTGTCACAATACGACATAGGACCATGGTTGACAATGATTGATTTTCATATTGAGAGAATCTTTATAAAAATGTGACACTGACCCCCAGTTGACCATGGTTGACCATTATTGACAATGGTTGACCCCTGGTACACCATAATTCACCATGTTTGACCAATGTTGACCATGATTGACCATGGTACACCATAGTTCATTATGATTGCTTTCCATATTGAGAAAATCTTTGTCACAAACGCATATTAGGATTATTATAAACCTAAGAGATTAATAAGCCTGAGGGATTAATACTAAAAACCTAAAGATTTATATTAAGTAATACTAATAATATTATAAACCCTACCAATAATATTAAACTCTAAGAATATGAACCCTTGGATTAATAAACCCAAGGGATTGATATTATAAACCCAAGGGATTAATATTAAAAACGCAAGGGAATAATATTAAACCCAAGGTATATAAAACCTAAGATAAATATTATAAACCCTAAAACAAATATAGTTGACCACAGTTGACCATGGTTGATTTCATATTGAAACAATATTTGCCACAATGTGACGTTGGACTATGGTTGACCATGTTTGACCATGGTTGACCATAGTTGATTTTCATATTGAGTCAATCTTTGTCACAATGCGAGGCTGGACCATAGTTGACCATTATTTCACAATGTGACATTGGAGCATTAGACAATCTTTGACACAATGTGACCATGGTTATAAAAAATTGATGACCATAGGTGATTTTCATATTGAGACAATCTTTGTCACATGCAACCCTGGACTGTGGTTGAAAATGATTAGTGATGGTTAATGAAATTTGATTATGGTTGGAAATCTTTGTCACAATGCGATGTTGGAACCTGGTTGACCATGATTGACCACGATTGACCATGGTTTATTTTCATATTGAAATAATCTTTGTCACAATGTGACATTGGATCAAGGTTGATCATGGATGACCATGGTTATTAACCAGGGATGACCATGATTAACCATGGTAGATTTTCATTTTGAGACAATCTTTGTCACAATCCAGCATTGGACCATGGTTGACCATGGTTGACTATGGTTTATCATGATTTACCATGGTTCAAGAGGATGGTTGACCATGGTTGATCATGATTGAGCATGGTTAACTATGGTTGACCATGTTTCATGTTCATATTGAGACAATCTTTTTCACAATGCGACATTGGACCATGATTAATAATGATTAATTTTCATATTGAGACAATCTTTATCACAGTGTGACGTTGGAACGTGGTTGACCATGGTTGACCATGAGTGAACATGGTTGACTATGGTCGATTTTCATATTGAGACAATCTTTGTCACAATGCGACGTTGAACCATGGTTGACCATAGTTGACCATTGTTGTTGAAATGTGACGTCGGACCATGAGGCAATCTTTGTCACAATGTGACCATGCTTATTAACCATGGTTGACCATGATTGATTTTCATATTAAGAAAATATCTCTCACAATACGACGTTGGACCTTGGTTGACCATGGTTGATATTCATATTAAGACAATCTCTATCACAATGTGACATTGGACCATGGTACACCATAATTGACCATGGTTGACCATGTATGACTAATGTGGACCATGATTGACCATAGTTGTTCATGATTGACCTTAATTGGCCTTGCTTGACCATGATTGCTTTCCATATTGAGAAAAATTGTCACAAACCCATATTGGCGGTATTATAAACCTAAGGGATTAATAAACCCAAGAATTTATATTATAAACCTAGGGGATTTATATTATACCCTAGGAATATGAAACCTTGGACTAATAAACCCAAGGGATTGATATTATAAACCCAAGGCACTAATAAACCCAAGGGATTAATACAGAAAACCAAAGGGAATAATATTAAAACCAAGGGATTAATATTGTAAACCGAAGCTATATAAACCCAAAAACGAAAATGGTTGACCACGATTTGCCATGGTTGATTTTCATATTGAGACAATCTTTGTCATAACGCAACGTTGGACCATGAATAATTTTCATATTGAGAGAATATTTATCACAGTGCGACACTGACCCCTGGTTGACCATGATTGACGATGGTTGACAATGGTTGATTTTCATATTGAGAGAATCTTTGTCACAATGCAACGTTGGATCAAGGTTGACCATGATTTCCACAATGTGATGTTGGACCATGATACAATCTTTAACACACTTTAATCATAGATATTGACCATGGTTGACCATGGTTGATTTTCATATTGAGATAATCTTTGTCACAATGCGACATTGGACCATGGTTGACAATAGTTTATGATGGTTCACCATGGTTTACCATGGTTCACATATGGTTGATGTTCATATTGAGACAATATTTCTTACAATGTGGGGTAGGACCATGGCTGACCACGACTCACCATGACTAATCATGATTGACCATGGTTGATTTTCATATTGACAATGATTGACCATGATTGATTTTAACATTGAGACAATCTTTATCACAATGTGATGTTGGACCATGGTTGACCATGGTTGATTTTCATATTGAGAAAATATTTGACACAATGTGACATTGGACCATGGTTGACCATGATTATAAACCCAAGGGATTTACATTAAACCCTAGGATTAATATTATAAACCCTATGAATAATATTATGCCCTAAGAATGTCCGCATGGGGTAGCTTAAGTGGCAATGGCCGTGGAAATGAAGTCTCACCGAACCGGAGATCTTGGGTTCGATTCTTGTGCTACCCTCCCCGAAAATGGGGTGAATAACGGACATGTAAAAACTCGAAAATGAGAAGGTCCTACCAAGCTTATCACAATGTGACGTTGGACCACGGTTGACAAAGCGTGACCATGATTGATTTTCATGTCGAGAGAATCTTTGCCACAATGCGATGTTCGACCATGGTTGATTTTCATATCGAGACAATCTTTGTGACAATGCGAAGTTCGACCATGGTTGATCATGTTTGATTTTATAAAACATGGTTGACCATGATTGTCCTTAGTTGATCATGATGAAAGAGATTTGAATCAAGGTTGATCATGGTTAATCATGATTGACCATCATTAATTGTGGCAGATCATGGTTGACTATGATTGACCATGGTTGTTTGTCGTAGTGCGACGTTTGACCATGATTAACCATAATTGATGATCAATCATTTTATAGTGGAAGAACATTTTATTAATATATATTTAATTAATTAACAATATTTAATTATTAATATTTATATTTAATTAACAATATTTATATTAATAAATATTTATTTAAATAACAATATTTATATTAATAAAACATTATTAATGAATATTTATTTAAAACGGAATAAAACATTATTAATAAATATTTATTTAAAAACTAATTATTTATAATAAAATTATAAATTAGAATTATTAGGCCGATAGGCCTTCCTTTGAAACAGAGTTTCGTCGTCCTTTTCATTGTCAGGTTGACACCTGGCGCGACCCTTCTGCTTTCCACTGACATACGATATTCGTCATGGTCCCTTCAATTACTATGGCCTCAACCGAGAACCTCTGCAGCTAGCGCGAGTTGTATTGCCCAGGTCTCGCAAAACCTCTGCAGCTGGCGCGAGTTGTATTGCTCGAGTCTCGCGAAACCTCAACGGAAACCCTCTCAAGGTTGCACAATTGCAGTTCTTCTTATCGATTCTGGTGGAGTGCTTATTAGCCGACTCTGTATGTCTCAGGTTCGAAGGTATTTTGCAGAGGAAATCGCAGCTGTAGGCGCTTGGGCGGGTTACCACCTACTCTGGCTCTCAAGAATGGGGAGGCGGTGGTTTTTGGGCACGGGGATGCCAAGAAGAAGAAAAGTCCCTTGAGATTGAAAGTCGAGCTAGAGGATTTTCGCGGCTGTACTCCTCAGAATAATGATCGAGTTTCGCCTGTGGCGGGATTTGGTCATGGGCGTCCACGTTTGACAATCTGAATCCCACTTAAGGGTTCGTAGCTTTTTCTTGATAGTTAATGGCGGGCTATTGGAATTAGGATTCTTGTTTCTTTTCCGATTCTTGTTTCTTTTCTGTCTTGTTTGCAGCAGCATCTGGAATCGATTCCTGCGCACACAGACCGCCAGAACTGTATATTAATTTGGATTTATGGTTTCAATTGGGATTCAAAATGACGACGTTAACAGCCGGGATGCTCAAGCGACTTCTGCAGCACATGAATTCGGATGTTAAGGCGGCCGTAGAACACAGATCATCTTTACTGCAGGTAATCGATATCATTCCCGCCGATCTTGACGGAGACGCGCTGTGGCCGAAGCACGGTTTTTATGTCAAGGTCTCGGATTCCTCGCATGCTACCTATGTTTCTCTCAAAGACGAAGATGTCGACCTGGTGTTGAGTAACAAGCTTCAGCTCGGCCAATTCGTGTACGTCGACAGGCTCGAACCTGGGTCCCCTGTCCCGGTCTTGCACGGCGTCAGGCCTCTGCAAGGCAGGCACCCGTTCATCGGGAGTCCCCAGGATTTGATCGCCATTCACGAGAATGAAAAACAGGTAGCGGTGACGAATTCGGGGCCTAAACCGATCGAGAAGGGCTTGCAGAGGCGCGACCTGTGGGCGTCCGAGGTAGCTGCCAAGAAGTTGTCGGTTCGATCGCTGTCGTCGTCGTGTTGTGATGCTGTCAGTTCGAGCAAGGATTATCTGAGGTCTCTGTCGTTGTCCAGGGTCGGCAGGAGCTCTGTGGTTAGGACTTCTGTCAGCGGGCTCTTCAGAGCGGATTCGAAGGTTTTGAGAAACAGCAATGGTGAAGATGTTAAGGGCTGGGAAATATCTAATGTTTCGCAATCTGCTACTGTAGGTACATTGTCTGTCTCGTTAATAATGGGTTTTTAGTAATTATTGAAGTGGGCGTAACGTTTTATATTTGGTATTGCAGGAAAATAATTCTGCAATTCATGCAAGACCATGCCTCGGACCTAACGAGAGATCAGGACGGAACAATGATGTTTCTGATCACAATGGAGACATGGCTGGGGAGGGTTTCAGCACAATTTTGCCGGAGAAGCTAGCAGCCCTGGGAAAGGTATGTGATTTTTTCTTTTAGGGTTGAGAAAATTTTAATATTTGACATGTTAGTAAGTATACTCGGGGACCCTTAACCGGGTTTTGGATTTATGGTTAAGCGGAGGGGATAATATTCCTCACCGAGGTTTAAATTCTTTATAGACATATTTTACTCTGTATGACCTGTCTCAGCTGTGCAAGCTGTGAGTGAGAGTCTTAGAAGGAGTTTTCCTGGTAAGAAAGCTTCTAAAAATCGAAAAAGGGCCTCCGCAGCAATATAGGGCAAAATTAGTTTAGTCTTGAATTTGCTCTCCAAAGGCATGTTTCACCTTTCATTGGCCATGTCGCCTATGCGAGCTGTGAATGTTGCAAGGATACCTGCCTTATCGTTATAGGGGAGGCTTCTCAGACAAAAAAAAACTCCTGTGCAGCAATACAGGGCAAAATTATTTTAGTGTTGCGTTTGTCAGAGATGTCATTTGAGGATTTATTTTGAAGAAAAAATATTTTATTCTGGGGTTTGTTGCTGATATCATTTGAGGATGACAAAAATAATTTTAGTTTTGGGGTTTATTTGAGATCAATTCGAGGATTTAGTTGGAAAGATTATTTTAATCACGGGATTTATCGGTGATGTCATTCGAGGATTTATTTGTTAAAAGAGATTTTTTTCTTGGGGTTTGTTTGATGTTTCATTTGATGTTTTATCTGCTATAAAATTTACTTTCGTTTAAGGGTTGATTTGGCAAAAAAAATATTTTCATCATGGGGCTCGTTGGAGATGTCATTTGAGGGATTATTTGGTAACAGAGAAAATTATATCGAGTGTGTAATTCCCTTTATGAATGAATGTTGTGCTCAGCAAATCTTGTTGGGTACAATGAGTTTTTGTCAAACATTGATACCAGTTGTGGGGTTTGTTAGCGGTATGCTTATAGGGTATATTAGTAACAGAGAAAGTTCCACTGGATGTCTTGAGTCCTTTTTTGAATGATCAGTCTTGTCACGAATTCTTGTTTGGTGTAACGAGGGCTTGCAAAGCCGTGATGTATGAATGAAAGGTGCTCATCACCAATTCTTGTTGGATACCATGAGGTTTCCTTGATATTAGTTGTGGGCTTTGTTGGACGTATGTTTAGAGGGTGTATTTATTGACAGAGAAAGTTTTACTGAATGTCTTAAGTCCTTTTATACATGATTAGTCTGCTCATGAATTTTTGTTGGATGCAAAGAGGGTTTGAGAAACCTTGATGACTAATAAATGAAAAATGTGCAGGAAGCTTTGCAGAGGTGGGACGAAGCTTACCTGGATGCATTGGAAGTATTGCAGGTAGCCTCTGGGACAGAAACAATGGCTCAGATTGTGAGGTCAGTATATTGATAGTGAAAATATATGTTGTTTTTAAATTTTCTGTGTAGATAAATGAAAAAGGTTCTTTTAAATGACTTTTTCTGAAAATTAATGATCTTTCTATGGATCATATTAATTGAAATTGTCTTATGTCAACTATAAAAAAAAATCTCAGTCTATGGGTCCATTATCGTCTTTGACTTTTCACAACATTGTGTCTAGTTGAAGCCATGATGCCTTAACCGCCTCTCTTTGTGGATCTTCTCTTTGATTATGGAGTATTATCTCATTCAAACACTGCAATGCCGGATTGATACAGGCCTTTTATTGAAACCTACATTGAACAGGCACAAGTTCATTGTCCTCCTCTCTACAAAAGGATAAAGGCATTAAGAAATTTTAGTCATCTGTAAATTTTTCCTTTTTGATAACTACTAGAGGAGAAGGAACCTTTGCTACTCTGCATAAGTGTAAGGTCATCTAAGTTTTTTAAAACTTAATGATCTTAATTCAAATTGTCTTATCTCAACGATAAAAAAAATCTGTCTGTTGGTCCAGTTTGTATCGACATTGAATTTTCATAACATCATGTCTGATAGAAGCCGTGATCCCTTAATTGCATCTCATTTGTGGATGATATCTTTGGTTTTGGGCTGTTATCTAATTTAAACACTCTGCAATGCTAGATTGCTACATGCCATTAGGCTACAGGCCTTTTTTGAAGCTTCTGAATCCTCCGACAACCGGGCAGAAGTTCATTTGTCCTCCTTTATACTACATGCTACAGGTGGCAATGAATTTCACCCATTTGTAAAGTTTTCCTTTTGGTTACCACTGGAGGAGTCGGAACTGTTTGCTTCTCTGCTTACGTGTAGGTCCATCTATTTATTTTTGAAACATGATCGTTATATGTATCAAGTCAATTTTAATTGTCTTATGTTGACTATAAAAAAATCTCCAGCGTAGTGAGCTAGCTCAAGTGGTTAAGTGATTTGAGCTTCATGCAGGAGGTCCCCATTTCCTTTTTTTTGTTTATCAACTCTTATCTATTTAAAATAGTCTTTATGTATGAGTGATGGAATCCATGCATTTTCAGGTGTCCAGATGTATCCAAAATCAGAGCAAAGATGCTTTATGCTTCAACTAAGGACAGACTGAAAAGGGAACTTGATGGTTTTCACTATGACGTTCAGGCCACTGATCCCGCTGAGATAGATATTGAAGTGATTAGAGACCGTGTCGTTTTTGCCACATACCTTTCAATTTATTATTGCAGGGCAGTGCCATTAAATTTTTGTTATGAACTCGTTGCAGTGGGAGATATTTTTATAAGAAAAATTGCAGCCTTGTCTGATGGTTCTTGCTTTATTGTTTCATTGCTTATACATGGATATTCAGCGCATACAAAAGGTTGTATCGATCTGGTTGGTATTCAGAGTACTTGGTCTCAGGTTGTATCGATCTGGTTGGTTTTCAGAGTGCTGGGTCTCAGGTTGCAGTTTGGTTTGCCTTTCATAATTTTTATGATGTAGAACTTTGATTCTGTATTACGTAGAACTATCACTCTGCAAGTACAGTTTCAGTGAGCTATCTCAAGTGGTTAAGTGATTTGAGCTTCATGCAGGGGGTACCCATTTCTTTTTTTTGTTTGTCAACTCTTATCTATTTAAAATATTGTCTTTATGTATGAGTGACGGAATCCATGCATTTTGAGGTGTCCAGATGTATCCAAAATTAGAGCAAAGATGCTTAATGCTACAACTAAGGACAGACTGAAAAGGGAACTTGATGGTTTTCACTATGAGGTTCAGGCCACTGATCCCGCTGAGATAGATATTGAAGTGATTAGAGACCATGTCGTTTTTACCACATACCTTTCAATTTATTATTGCAGGGCAGTGCCATTAAATTTATGTTATGAACTCGTTGCAGTGGGAGATATTTTTATAAGAAAAATTGCAGCCTTGTTATTATGGGTTTCCAGTTTTCTTCTTTTCTATGAAGTTTTTGTGTCGTGAGATATCAACTTAGTCTTCTTTATATATTTGTTTCCAAGGATTGTCTGGTCTGGTGCAATTACAAATTTCATTGGATAGGCTAGACAATGCAACCAGTTCCATTATCACAGAGAGATATAAACAAAACCCTCAACCAACAGGTTAATGTTCCGATCCCTTTAGCCTATTTCATGCTTTATGAATCTGAAAGCTGGTTTTGGGATGCAAGACACTGGGTTGATTTGATAGCATCCTCCCCTCACTCTAGTAGTAATAGTATACTAACATTATTGGCTGTATAGTTGTCATGCCTTGCCCTCTAGCTTGTGATTGTTATCTATGCAAGGTTTTACAAACTGATCAGGTTTCTTTTTACATTAATAATCACTCTATCTATGTTGGGTGTGTGTTGTGAATAAACCCATATGCATAACAATTGCTAGACAAAGGTGGTTTATTAGGCATTACCAGTATTGTCTGTATGGGATTTTTTATACAATAATAATAATTACCCTTGATAAAGGGGATCTCTGTTGTGTCTGATTGAAGCCATGATGCCTTAACTTCCTATGTTCTCGGTTGTCTGCAAGGGATTTTGTTCCACAATAATTAATTTCTCTTAATGAAGGAAATCTCTGTTGTGTTTGATTGAAGCTATGATGCCTTAACCACCTATCTTCTCTGTGGTTATGGACTGTTATCTTATTCAAACTCTCCGCAATACTAGATTAATACAGGCCTTTTTTATAGCCTCCATCAAACATACACAATTGCATATGTTCCCTCTTCTACAAAAGGGTGCAGTTGGAAAGCCATGTCCTGAGGCATGAATGCGTAGCTTTATCCCCAAAGGTTGAATGCTTAATACAAGTTATATTCTTTGCTAAATCCCATATTCAAATCCCAAGGGATAAACTCGGGATATAATCAATGTAGCCCCCTAAATGCCTAACTTCCAATCACAGTTACTGAGGGTAAACTCTCATCTGTCTAATAGAATAGCAGGTACCAGTTCACATGATGCCAAGTGTATCTAGGGGTTCAGTGCTTTGAGTGGGGTGGTAACTGCTATCTTAGGTTAATGAAGCTATTCAAGTGACTTGGAGATCTTCTGTGTACATCATCCATGAAAGCCAAACTAATCTCCTTGGATGCAGATGACAGGTTTCAACTTTCAACTTTCAAGGAGAATATAAAGTGGTATTTTATCCATAGAGAGATTATTATACACATATGAGGATGCTTCAAACCATTCTATGGGTTTTGACAGGTTATGTAGCTTGCCTGGCATATATGTTGCCCATGCAATTATTAATGTGCAGATGCATAGTGATCAAGATACTAATGCTGAGTAGGCTCCTATCTATGCCTCAACAGTATCTGGGATTTTGTTTATTTATGTTGGAAATCATACCCTGTTTGACTCAGTCGCTCTGAATTTTTCTGGACATACCTAGAAGTTTGGATCTGCCTATTACTCTCTTACAAGTTACAAGATGTCATTGCAGCTGCAATGATATCCTGTTTGACTTTTGGGGACTCAAGGAGCAGTGTTGAAGGCTCTGTGAATGCTTTCTAAGATGCAATGGAGCTATCTAATATTTGACATTTGTCTGGGGGAAAACTATTGATGATCAATTGTCAGCATCCGATTGCGTGGCTGCACATGCATAAAGTGAATAATCTTGTGGAAATGCATTATGAAAGGCTATAGCTGATGCAAATGGCTAAGTTTGCTTTTTTATAAAAGTTTTATAATAGGAGATAGTTAAGTCGATTGCAGTAGTAGCATTAAAAGTCCTGGAAAGGCAATGTAATACTTGAGCATCAACATTTACTTCAGTGTCAAAATGGAACACTCAGGCTTTATAATAAGCTGGGATGGTGGATATATTGATGCATGATAAAATCCTGTGAGCTTGGTTGGGCATACACATCATTCCCTTTTAAAATCTAAAGCTGAGTTGATATTATGAGGAACACAAGATTTCTGATAGATTAGGGAGATTATTGGTTATGTATGTGTTCAAAACTTGCTTCATTTCTAGGAAGATAAATTGCTTTACATTGAACAACATATTTTTGTCATGTATTTGAAATGAAATATGCTTTTGGATGATCTATGTGGTTGTATGTTTGTCCACTCTTGTCTGTGATTGGCATGCTGTTACCCAGTTTCAGTGAACTGAAATTGTATTCTTTCAGAGATTTTCTAGAAGGATCTAAAGTTTATGTTGGTTGAGGAAAACTTCTTAGAATGTTATGTTGGAGTCTGGACCACAGAATGCCTGTATAGAATCACAAGAGAAAAAATTGTATGAAAATGTTGAATGATTCCTGAATTATAGGAAGGACAGTAATTCATTGAAGAGGTTCTATAAAATTTGATAAACCTAACAACATTCAGCCAATATTAAGGTACTCTAAGTTTGATAACCGGCATAAAACTTTAGTAAGCTTTTGTCTCTGAAACTGAGTTCTGATGTTGTCTTCGTGCAGGTAGTATGTACATTGGTGGCCTTACTTGCTTCAATGCCATTAGCAGAGCTTTTCTTTTTTCATATTACACTGATTAAAAAGGTTAGTTTTATTTAAAAATCCATATGGTTCTCAACAATCTTTTGTTGATTTATATTCACTAAACTTAACATCCTTTAACAAGAGTACTGAATAGCAGGGAATTACGACATATGAATATGTAGTGGCAATGAGGTCACAAAGTGAGCCGCCAGGAGTTTCTGTTGAGGGTGATGCACGAAGTATACCTTCTTCTCCAAGTGGTTCAACTGCCACTGGTTTAAGTGGAGGAAGTTCTCTTGGTTTGCAGTATAAAGGTGCATGGTGTACACCACTTAGAATATTTGTTGAGCATCAGGTATATAAATTTGTTATCCACAATTTCAAATCTTGGTTTAGGTCTGTAATTTGGTCAGAGTATAGTAGTACAGGCTGACATGTATTGTGTGTTAAATGGCAGGATGAAGTTATTCCACACCCGTCCACTGTTGATCCTGATGATATCGAGGTTGTAAATAGGATGGAAAACAGGATGCAGAAGCGTCCTGTTAGAATCAGTGCTTTGGAAGCTATGCGAGCAGCGGCAAAGGCTAGGGAGTCTTCATCTGTTTTGTGTCCAGTTGGTGCTCGAGGAGTCCCTGATACTGATTATAGCTCAATTGTTGGTCTTCTTTACTTAGCTGTGTTCAATTTCAATCACTCTGCATAATGGCTGAAGCTGTGTTTGAAGTTGAGTGGAGTCCATGTAAAGTCCCT
Source organism: Pinus tabuliformis (assembly GCA_031772625.1). NCBI lineage: Eukaryota > Viridiplantae > Streptophyta > Pinopsida > Pinales > Pinaceae > Pinus > Pinus tabuliformis. The sequence continues at coordinate 1,492,227,119 of CM062816.1, read as the reverse complement.
TGCCCACTTGATCTACTTGGAGCAAACTTTTAGAGAACGAGAACATGATAATAACAAACCTCGGGGAAAAACCTTTTGCTTTGCAAATTCCAGTTGGGGTCCTTAATAAATATAGTTAAAGTCTATAAGCACTTTTTAAGGCATTTCAGCACACCTCAGTAACTAATTTAATCATTTGCACATCTCTTTTGTTTTGGTGAGCATTTATTGTCTTTTCTCTTGTGTTTCTTTACTTGTTTAAAACTTTTGAACAATTGATATCATTCAACGTTTTTGTGAATTAATTAAAGTCTGGCCAATTTTCGCTGATGAATCCATTGCTACTGCGTTGTAGCATTTCTTTTTGCATCCTGATCGGGTAAAGCAGTAAACCTTGATGCATGTTTAGCTATAATGGCCCTAGTGTCTTTTAACTCCTCAATTTATATTTTATGCGACAGCCAAAGAACTGGTAGCTTGTTAATTGAAAAGAAAAACTTATTGTTGGATGATACAACTTGACATTATTCTTGTGGTTGATCTATATTGGATGAGTTTATAATTACACTCCATTGGCTGACATTGGAATGATGGCCATCTTAATTACACTTCATTGGCTCACTGAAGAGTAAAATATGTAAACAACTTAATAGTGATTATTGATGAGAGGATGAGATTTACTGTTTTGTTCTTTATGTTATCTGCGAAACATAAAACACATATAGTTGAATAGAAAATATTGATTGTGAACCAAACAAGTTCCAATTGATCTAATAAAATTGAAACTTGAATGGCCACTGTAAATGCATGTGATAACAAACACTACTTATGAGAACAATAGTGTTTGACCATAGATTTCTAATTAGCAACTTTGTATTTTCTTTCGATTAATACAATTGTGTCTCTTCTTGTGGTCACTCGTTTTAGTGACCCACTGGTGCCTTTGGAGCAATTGTATGTATGTGGAAGGAAAAGCAAGTATGATATCACTATTGATTTTCCAGACCATTGTTATGTACTTTTTCAGGTCTAAAGATGTGTAACTTGTGGTTTAGCTTGATACATTCTCTTGTATACCACTTTACTTTAACTTTGTCAATATCATAAGTCCAGTAGCGATTTAAGTGTATGCATGGCAGAACTGCATTGGGCTTGAACTTTTATAAAAAATTACATTGTATTTAAAGAAATATGATGTCCAGATAGCGTAGAACTCCAAATATCAAATCTCGTTGCTCCTTGTAGGCTTCAACCAATATCTCTTTTAGAGAAATTCAACAACTCTAATTTAATAATCCTATCGGCCTCTCTTTGTACCTTTTGGGACAATTGCTAGTATATATTTTAAGATTTGTTTTTTAGATTTTACATATGAATATGTGAATCTTGAACATTAATCTTAATTATATACATATTAGATATAAATTTTCTATCAATATATTATTTTTTCTGAAAATATAAAATATACTAACTTAAGATATACGTATAAACCACTGTTAAAATCACGCTTTAATAATTATTTATAATAAAATTATATATTAGAATTATATATATTTTAATATTTTTTTTAGATTTGACTTACCAAGATGTGAACATTAACATTAATTATATACATATTACATATAAAATTTTGATTAATATAATTTTAGGAGGAGGTGGGGGTCGTTGAGAAACCTCGCGCGTGAGCTTGGGTGGATCGGCCCTCGGTGGTGCACGTGAGCTTGGGTAGATCGGCCCAGTGCAGATTTTGGTGGTAGTAGCAAATATTTAAATGAGAAACTAAGGGCTGTGTAATAACTTATTGGCCGAATCAATTAGTTCTGAAAATGGATGGCGCTGAAGCGCGCAACTTATACTTGACCTTCTGAGCAATTCCCTCGTTTTGATGAGTAGGAGGACGCGGGGTCGTTGAGAAACCTCCGGCATGAGCTTGGATCGGCCTCGGTGCAGATCTTGGTGTAGTAGCAAATATTCAAATGAGAAACTAAAGAGTGTGTAACAACTCACCTGCGAAATCAACTAAGCCCTCGGTGCAGATCTTGGTGGTAGTAGCAAATATTCAAACAAGAAACTAAGAAGTGTGTAACAACTCACCTATGAAATCAACTAGCCGGATAAATTAAAACAGCTATTTTTAATAAAATTATAAATTAGAATTATATATATTTTAATAAATTAAAATAGTTATTTTTAATAAAACTATAAATTAGAATTATGTATATTTTAATAATAAAAAAATAAATTTGACTTATGGAGATGTGAATCTTGAACATTAATCTAATTATATACATATTAGATATAAAATTTTCTATAAATATAATATTTTTCAGAAAATATAAAATATACCTAATATTATTTATATAAGAGATATAAAAGAGTCTGCATGGTACAAAATAGACAGGATATACATATGTTGCTTCAGAAAAAGCAACAGTTCGACAAAAACTAGAAAGACATAGACTCCGATATATCAGTAGATCATAGATCAGCATATATCGGATATGTTCAAGAACAAAAAAACTAGATCAGAGGAACCATATCATCCTTCGCCAGGATAATTGAGATAAACTTAAACTGACTATCATACCCAAGAAAAGATGAGCGAGATGAAAGGACTTGTACATAAAACCCAAAAATCTCATAGCATATAGAGTATAAAACCTTTCGACTGTTGAAGGAACAGCATATATAAAAACAGAAATAATACATATGAAAATTGATAACTAATAGAAAGAAGGGAGAAAGTCTTGTATACAGATATTTATGCCATCCGAGAAAACCTGTAAGTGCCACAACTCCGGATCATCCAAAAGGCCTTTTTTAGAAAGACAGTCGGCTTCTTGGTTAAGCTCCCTGCGAACTTAAGGCATATAACTTAACATATACGTATAAACCACTGTTAGAATAACGCTTTAAATATAGTTTCAAGTCATTGTAAGGAATCTTAAACGTAACATCACCGGGGAACCACTGGTTTTAAAGATGGGGAAAATATATTAAAGACGATGGCTTAAAATAAGGCAAACGTAATAAGTTACATTAACAGAAGTTCCTTCGCTGGATAAACTTATTTATTGCCATCTATTTACGGTTCCGCCATTTAATAACTGCTCGAAAATTGCACCCCAATTTTTTGCGAAAACTGTGAACGAAAAGGGGACTCCGACCCGTCCAGCTATCGAATTCCCGGAATCAGAATTCGTTCTTTCAATCGTATCAGGATTCGTGAGTGACAGGGTGAAAAAGAGGGAAAACCCTCATAATCGGTGCCGAGGTTCGTGGAGTCTGATAAATTTTCCACAGATTTGAAATATAAAGAAATTCCGACACATACACACAGAAACAGGGCTAGTAATGGAGGGCAGTAACGTTGTATTCAACGACTGCATTGTCGGTATTTAACTCGAAGGAATGGGTGCAAGACCATGCGTAGCCTCGAGCAAACCTAAATAATCCGCTCCCTCCGACGATCGGCATTTCTCTGACCTGTTCGAGAGCCGCATTCTTGCCGATCATGGCGAGGGTCCTGCCGTTGTACTTGCCGCTCTCAAAAACAAAGGTGGTGCCTATGAGCAGGTGGACTTTCTCTGGGCTAGACGAAACGTAGATACCCTGCGCTCTGCCCACCATTCTGGAGGTGGCCTCCGGCCCTTCCGTAAGGGAGCTATCCATCACTGTCACCGCGCTGAACAGAGTAGCCGAAGAGTTTGTGGTGGGAGCGGAGGCCACCTTCACGGCGGTCACATTTTTCCCGGCCACTAAATCATGGAAATAGATGTGCAGGTGGCTTATCTTCTCCCGCATGGGCAAACGCAGAGATGGAAACGAAGGGACAGGCCGACGTTTCAACTAAATCACCGCCACAAAACTATTCACCACCACCACCACTCCTCTCCCTCGCGCCATAGCCGCCGATCTCAGACTCAGACGAAGCATATACTAGAGATATTAGCTTACAATAAACCCTAGCCATTCAATTCATTTAAATTAATAAGAAAAGAATCAATGAGCCCCCATCCACCAGGGGCCGATATAGAAACGCCTACGGCAAAACTATGTTTTTTATTATTATCGATTCTCTCCCTCGCGCCATAGCCGCCGATCTCAGACTCAGGCTCAGACTGACTCAGACGAAGCATATACTAGAGATATTAGCTTACAATAAATCCCAACCATTCAATTAAATTAAAAATAAATTTTAAAAAAAGGGTCAACGACGCCCCATCCACGAGGGGCCGATAGGAACGCCTACGGCGAACAAGTTGTTTCTTATTGAGGAAAGTTTGTTCTATTATCAAGTGGGCTGTAATGATTGGTCTCTGCTATAACAAATTACACTTGCTATGTGCTTATCAAAATGTTTAAGGACATCTTAAGGGCCAATTGAGTATACTTCACATTAAATTTTAAAGGAATAGCTAATAATGTCCCCGTAATCAATTGAAATTACCAAAGGATCATTTCATAGTGGTAGCTAAAGGTCCCTAGAGATATCTTAAGGGCCAACTAAGTATACTTAACATTAAATTTTAAAGGAATAGCTATAATGTCCCCAAAATCAACTGAAATTACCTAAAGGAATCATTAGATAATGGTAGCTAGTGGGAGGAAATGGGAAGCTAAGGCTGTTAATGGCGAAAATACAAATTTTAAGTTGTTAACGTTTAAAGTGAGAATTATGAAATCTCGGTATCGTTTGAGAATTAATAAACTATAGGTTGTTAACGTTTAAAGTGAGAATTATGAGAACTCGGTATAGTTTGAGAATTAATAACATCAGTGAAGGAGGAGATGGGATTTTAGAAATTGAATTTAAATATTACATTTATTATATAATTAATTATTTTAGAGGACATTATTAAGAAATTATTTTTTATGTGAAAGATAAAAGAAAAGTATTGTCTAACTGTTTTATGTTTTTGGATATTTTAACTAGAAAACAATTTTGATTAAATTATAAATTTTTGTTATTAAAAATATATAAATAATAAAAATTTATCATTGAAATAAACCTTTACTATTTTTAAAGCAAATTTAACCAAAAAAAAATATATATATATAATCAAAATCAAAATCATTATCAGTAAGAAACCTGCGGCAAAAGAAAATGTCAAATGGAGAGCAATAGCGTACTAGACCAATAAACATGCTAGAACAATAGCGTAGTGCAGCATAATCATGGACGTGAAAGAAGCATGCTGGAGCGTACACCGTTAATTTAGATCCAACGATGTACACGTTTACATGGCATTAAACAATGTTGCCCCCATACTCATGACGGCCTTTCATGGCTAAAATTATGAAATTTCAATTTTCCGATTGTTTAAAAATCAGAAACAGAGAAGTATTAAGTGGTCAAGGTTCATCCACTCGTCCAGATTCACGTAAACTTCATATTTATAGGATCAGGGTTTAAGAATTTAAGTTAGGGTGTTCTAATTTTTTTGGGTAAGGTTATTGCCTTTTTTTTGTTTCAGATATATTATTATAAAATTTGAAAAAAAAAAATTATTTAGAAATAGATTATAGTTATAATAATATAAAAATATTAATGTGATTGATATAGTGGAAGGTTTGATAAATATAATAAAAAAAATTATTGCAATACTAATAATGAAGAACTTATCAAAATTGAAATAATCTCAAATCCCGAGCAAATTGGTGGGGGAGCCATTTGGCACGAATCTAATTTTTTAAATTTATTAAAAGTAATCGACCATTTTATTAAATAAAACTTGATTATATATAAAAGGAATTTTATAAATATTGAAGAACTTAACATAGAGAAGATTATTAGAATTAGTGAGGAGCTACTTGACAAGAATCTAATTTTTTAAATTTATTAAAAACCAATACAATCTAACAAAACTTTGTAACACACTACAATAATCATATTCTCTTAAAAATCAATCCAAATAATCAATTAAAAAAATTTAAAAAAAATAAACAAAGTTAAAATAAAAAACCTTCTCCAATTAATGAAACATAATAACACGGACTAACCTTACGCTCTTCTTCATGGCTGTGCAAAGCGTGAAAGCGTGAGAGAAAACAGGTGGCTAGCCACTGAGAACACGGTTTGGGCTAATTCAACGCAACAAAATGGACGGAAATATTGCAAATTAGGAAGCTTCTTCATGGTTGTGCAAACCCTGAAAGCGCGAGAGAGAACAGGTGGCTAGCCGTTGAGAACACGGTTTGGGCTTATTCAACGCAACAAAATGGACGGAAATTTTGCAAACTTATAATAATTTCTTTTTCCGGGGTCCTAACATCTGTTTAGTGCACTTTAGTATAGCGAGTTTGACTATGATGGACTTACGGAAAATTGATGTGACTTATATGACTTACGATTGATATAGAGTGGATTTCAAAATATATATATATAATTATATAATTATCATTTTATTTGTGAAATTCAAATTTTATTTTTATTATAAAATAAATCCTATATTTTTAAAAATTCCTAAAATTATTATGTATATTTCGCAACACAAATCTCAATCCACCACATTTTAAACAAAATTAATGTTACGAGCTATATTATTACAATAAAAACGATAAATCAGGACAAGATAATGGATAAAAGCTACAGCATTGGGAAATCGTACATATTTTTCATCTAAATTGAAATCTAAAATCATAAATAAAAAAATCCCTTGAAAAGTCCGGGTTAACTATTTTTAGCTACTGCACAGAGTCGTCCAGTAGCGCCGCCTGGGTGATAAAACAGATCTATTCAAATTCCAAAAGATTGAACTGCATTATATCCATTCAAACTAACCGTAGTTTGAACAGATCTGATTAATGGGGGTTTCTGTTAAAAACTATACGTTATTCAGCGCCGGCGCCACAAAAAAAAATACTAATGAAGTGCATTAGTGCTCCCATTTGAGCACAGTAAGCTCGTTCAAGGCAAAACTGCAAAGCTATCGCTTACATTTTCACCAAAACTCAACTTCAATGTCCCATTTTCTAAACTACACCGACCGAGTGTAAATAAAACTTTCCCTGACCAACCTTTTTTAAGCTAACCTGACCGAACTATTAATGAAATGCGGCGGCAAATCTGCGTCGACGCCGCTATGATTTTCAGTAATTTGAAAAACAGAGGGCACCGCAGTATTCCATGGTAAATGATAATATAAGAGCCACGAATATTTAGTCTAAGCAATGCATTGAACTGTTAATGAGAAGGGGCCGAAGAGAATTACAGTCATGAAGCCATCGTGGAATGGAGAAGCGACCCTCCTGCCGATTCTGAGCACGTCTTTGTTGATGGTCTTCTTGCAAGTGTCGCAGGAAGATCTTGAAGTACTGGAGTAGTCGACAATCCATGACTTTGGAAGATTCGCCATCAAGTTGAATAGCTCTTAGCCGAAGATTAATGCAACAATATTGGGCAACAAAAGGATAAGAAGAGGGGAATAGTTCTTAATACCTTACCAGCATGTTATTATATCACATAAGCACATTGTAAGATATTTGGAAGATGTACGTCACCCAGATTTTGAAGACAACCCTTCTAAACCTGCTGACAGCCCATTTAATGTTGATTACGAAAATATATCTACCCTAAGCTCTCTTTCCCCCTTTAACGCCCCTTACAACTATATTGTCCTTCCCTTAAAATGTTACAGCCGTATTGTCCTTCCGCCCTAAATCGAGCTGCTTGAGGCATAAAGATATTCACGTCACGTAGAGAGATTCCGGTGGCTGTTGTTTTCACTTTATAACTTAAGTAATCGCACTCCTTCCCTCTCTGCAACCCGTGTTTTGCATGCTATAAGTTATTACGCCCATAGGCCTCTCTCTATCAGAATTTTCAGGTTAATCATTTTCTTAATTAATCTTTTTGATCAGATGGCTTAAATTGAAAGATGCTAGTATATTCTTGTAGTCGTCACTAAATCAATGAATGAAATTCGCTACAGTAACTCTGTTGCATGTTTAGGACACATTCTTAGACCATACTTAAATTAATTTTTTACAAAGCATGATTAAAAATTTACCCTGCCTTTCGTTGATAACCCCGTATGTAGGATTAAGAAAAAATGAAATAAAAAAATTAGTGTCGAACACCCGTCTTTCACAGTGCCTTTGAAAGTGGTCTCTTTGCATTCTGAAACTTAGGAATGGTTGAAGCATAAAGACACGTTTTGATCCATTACAATGACTGTTGAACCATTTATGCCAGACAATCATCCATAACCATGGCAATGAGGTATGTAGGCATAAATTCAAGTAATAAGGACACGTTTCATGCATTACAACAAACATTCTCGAACGTATGAAACTAGGTTATTCGCTACTCGGATGGGTTAATGTATAACGCAGATCATTAATAATGTGCAGATGGTGGGTTAATATATGATGCAGGTCGTTAATAATGTGCGGATGCTAAGAGCGAGGGTTATTCCTTGGGCACGGGCTAACCTTAACCATGCTGCAAATGCACTTACTCTCTACTCACAATTTAATTTGATCAAATCTCCAATTATTATTATTATGTTGTAGTTGTTTGATTCTCCTCATAAATATATGTATCAAATTTTATACATCACAGATTTGCAAAATACATTCTCTTCATTCTCACTCTCATTAGTCTCACTCATTGTAATTATCTTCATTAGTCTCACTCATTGTAATTATCTAAAGAAATTGCATGTTGTGTTGTGTACTTTGACTAGGGATATTGGCTCAACTTATTTCATGGTAGCAGATAAGACCATTCTCAACTCTGCCTGTAGAAACTCATTCGATGAGCAAATGGAAAATCAAGCGAAGTATTCTACTTTCTGGTTTCTGAAAGCAAGCAGAGAAGCTAATTATGTAAGAGAAACTAATTATGTAAAGAGTAGAGAGCAGAGCAAAAACGAATCCCTGTGATGTCTCTATGCATCTGATTGTATGGTTTCCTGTCAACTGGTATTTTTATGCATGTATCAGTTCCGGTTCTGTTATTTTTTGTGTTTTATTAATAGTGATTCAATCTTTGGTTTTCAATTAACACTTAAGTTTAAGCCTGCTGTGTTGTTTCCCTTTCATATGCGCATGCCTGTTCTCTTACATGCATCGTTAAGATCCACAGTGGAACCTCTGTTTACACAGGAAATAGTGATTCAATCTTTGGTTTCCAATTAAAATTTAAGCTTAGGCTTGTTGGGTTGTTTCCCTTTCATATCAACGTCCCTGTTCTCTTAATGCATTGTTAAGATCCCCAGTGGAACTTCTATTTACACAGGGAATCTTTGAAAATGACTTAGTCTGAATGTAGTTCTGGACTTGAAATATTATTGAATCTGGTTCATACCCGTATCAAGTCCAAACCATTATCGTATCGCAAGAACCACAAGTGGAGTGGAAGGGACCTTTGGAATCGCCGAAGTCCGAACTCGGACAGCTCGGACCCGAACCATTATAGAGAAGAGTGGAAAGGTTATCGGGTCCGCAATTGGAGTGGAAGGGACCTTTGGAATCGCCGAAGTCCGAACTCGGACAGCTCGGACCCGAACCATTATAGAGAAGAGTGGAAAGGTTATTGGGTCCGCAATTGTTATCGCATCGCGAGATCCGAATGGAAGGAATGAAAGTTTATAAGAATAATTAAAAATATAAACTTATCTGGACAAAATTATCTTTATTTTCATTAAATCATGATAATTTTTTATTATTTATTAACTTTTTCTCTAAATGTAAGTTCCTAAGAATAATTAAAAAAGATAAACTTACCCCACAAAGTTATTTTTATTTTTATGAAATAGTGATCATTTAATTTTATCCTTTTTCTTTAAATATATTAAAAAATCTGGAAAAAAACAAAAAAACAAAAAAAAAACAACAACAACAATATTTAAATAGTAGTAAAAGTTATTCCATGTCGTTGAATATATTTACACATTTAAAATTACAATTTCATTAATGCATACTCTCCATTTTATTAACAATTTCAGAACATGATATTAGTGATTATTAAAAAAAACGAAAAACCAAAATCTATGATCGGCAGTGGAACCTCTGTTTACACAGGAAATCTTTGAAAAAGACTTAATCTGGACGTAGTTTTGGACTTGAAATATTATTGAATCTCATTCATACCCGTATCGTGTCCGAACCATAATCGCATCGCAAGAACCACAAGTGGAGTGGAAGGGACCTTTGGAACTGCCGAAGTCCGAACTCTGACAATCGAGACCCGAACCATTATAGAGAAGAGTGGAAAGGTTATCGGGTCCGCGATTGTTATCGCATCGCCAGATCAGAACCGAAGGAGCCTAGAATTGGAGCGTTCGAATCCTCGATACCACAAGTGGAGTAGAAGGGACCTTTGGAACCGCCAAAGTCTGAACTCTGACAACTGAGACCCGAACCATTATAGAGAAGAGTGGAAAGGTTATCGGGTCCGCGATTGTTATCGCATTGCTAGATCGGAACCGAAGGATCCTAGAATTGGAGCGTTGGAATCCCTGATAGCGATTTCCTATAGTCCACATACTATCGCATCAGGGTTATTGCTCCGTTCCATGAATGATTACCATAATGGGCTCCTCCATTAAAGATTTATCCAAATTATTTTGATGAAAGCATATATCACTAATAACTATCATTTCCAGTGCCTACGTTAAGATTTCTGCAACTATTTCAGATGTACGTATATAGTGGAACTGTTAAAGATCTTGTTTATCTATTAAATTATACATGTCCGTATTTGTGAAATAGTAATTTTAATAATAATAATAACCCAAATGTAAAAATGTGGATAATATTTTGTATTAGATATTCATAGATATTAATAAAACCACATTAATAATCATATTTTAAATAATAAGTATTAATTTATTTTCTTAAATACAATGGGAAAATCTATCATCAATGTATTGACTCATCACCACCATTATTCAAGGAAAACCATGTCACTTGGTTGTCCATAAAATACTCCATAAGAATGTAAACTTTCACTCTTGTGGAAAGGTTGAAACCTATTTGCTTAAGTCCAAAGAATACGAACTCTAACCAAACAACTACAATTCTTTAACCAACTCTATGCCTAAATAGCAAATATAAACATAAAATTCTATTAAAACAATAATTTGTTAATTTATATTTACAATATCTTCCAATCTGAAAAACAAAAAATAAGTGAAATCTAAAAAAAAAAAAAAAAAGAAGGAAGGAACAAGAAACGCCTCTCTTTTTATCTATCGGGAAAGAAGTCAAATTTCCCATTTAACAACTTGAAAATATAAATTTATTTTTCATTAAAAATAAATACTTAATATGTTTTTGTTAATTTTAAATATTTAATAACTTTCAAAAATAGCTCTCAAACATATCTTCTTGCCAAAGATTAAATCCTAAACCTATGATAACTGCACCTCAGCATCTAACCATTTTCCATTTTATCGTTCACTTAGTGAAGAACTTACGAAGTATTTATAATATTGTCTGATAGAAAGATTTATCTGTAACATATTTAAGATCTGACAAAGTCGTTGTATATATTTATTGAAAAGAAAAGATCGATTGGTTACATATTTACGCAACAAAAAAGCATTTTGGGGATGAATGATTATCATAATGGTTGGGGTGAATGATTATCATAATGGGTTTCTCCATTAAAGATTTATCCAAATTATTTTGATGAAAGTATATATCACTAATAATTATCATTTCCAGGGCTTGCACTAAGATTTTTGTGTATATAGTGGAACTATTAAAGATCTTGTGTATCTATTAAATTATAGATGTCCATATTTGTGAAATAGCAATTTTGAAGCTTACTTTTAAAAATTTATAGTTTCACTAAACATAAATTTTAGACTTCTCTAAATGTAAGTTCCTAAGAATAATTAAAAAAGATAATTTGCCCCACAAAATTATTTTTATTTTTATGAAATAGTGATCATTTAATTTTTATCCTTTTTCTTTAAATATAATAAAAAAATTGAAAAAAAAAACATATTTAAATAGTAGTAAAAGTTCTTTCACGTTGTTGAATATATTTAAACATTTAAAATTACAATTTCATTAATGCAAACTCTCTATTTTATTAACAATTTCATAACATGATATTAGTGATTATTAAATAAAAGAAAAACCAAAATCTATGATCCGCAGTGGAACCTCTATTTACACAGGTAGTCTTTGAAAAAGACTTAATCTGGACGTAGTTCTGAACTTGAAATATTATTGAATCTGGTTCATACTTGTATCGGGTCCGAACCATTATCGCATCACAAGAACCACAAGAGGAGTGGAAGTGACCTTTGGAACTACCGAAGTTCGAAGTCCGACAGCCTGGACCCGAACCATTATAGAGAAGAGTGGAAAGGTTATCAGGTCCGCGATTGTTATCGCATCGCCAGATCGAAACGGAAGGAGCTAAGGTTCATAAGAATAATTAAAAAGATAGACTTACTTGGACAAAATTATCTTTACTTTTATTAAATCTCGATAATTCTTTATTTTTTATTAACTTTTTCTCTAAATGTAAGTTCCTAAGAGTAACTAAAAAATATAAACTTACCCCACAAAATTATTTTTATTTTTATGAAATAGTGATCATTTAATTTTTATCCTTTTTATTTAAATATAAAAAAAAAAAATCTGAAAAAACCTATTTAAATAGTAGTAAAAGTTCTTCCACGTTGTTGAATATATTTAAACATTTAAAATTACAATTTCATTAATGCAAACTCTCTATTTTATTAACAATTTCAGAACATGATATTAGTGATTATTAAAAAAAAGAAAAACCAAAATCTATGATCCGCAGTGGAACCTCTGTTTACACAGGAAATCTTTGAAAAAGACTTAATCTGGACGTAGTTTTGGACTTGAAATATTATTGAATCTAGTTCATACCCATATCGGGTCTGAACCATTATCGCATCGCAAGAACCACAAGTGGAGTGGAAGGGACCTTTGGAACTACCGAAGTCCGAACTCCGACAGCCCGAACCCGAACCATTATAGAGAAGAGTGGAAAGGTTATCGGGTTCGCGATTGTTATCGCATCGCCAGATCGGAACGGAAGGAGCCTAGAATTGGAGTGTTGGAATCGCCAATAGCGATTTCCGATAGTCCACATACTATCGCATCGAGTTATTGGAGCACTATGTTATTGCTCCGTTCCATGAATGATTACCATAATGGGTTCCTCCATTAAAGATTTATCCAAATTATTTTGATGAAAGCATATATCACTAATAACTATCATTTCTAGTGCCTGTGTTAAGATTTCTGGAACTATTTCAGATGTACGTATATAGTGGAACTATTAAAGATCTTGTGTATCTATTAAATTATACATGTAGATATTTGTGAAATAGTAATTTTAATAATAATAATAACCCAAATGTAAAAGTGTGGACAGTATTTTGTATTAGATATTCATAAATATTAATAAAAACACATTAGAAATCATATTTTAAATAATAAGTATTAATTTATTTTCTTCAATACAATGAAAAAATCTATTATCAATGTATTGACTCATCACCACCATTATTCAAGGAAAACCATGTTACTTGGTAGTCCATAAAATACTCCATAAGAAAGTAAGCTTTCACTCTTGTGGAAGGCTTGAAACCTATTTTCTTAAGTCCAAAGAATACGAATTCTAACGAAACAACTACAATTCTTTAACCAACTCTATTCCTAAATAGCAAATATAAATATAAAATACTATTAAAACAATAATCGAGAAAGAAGTCGAATTTCCCATTTAACTCCTCGAAGATATAAATTTATTTTTCATTAAAAAAAATACTTAATATGTTTTTGTTAATTTTAAGTATTTAATAACTTTTAAATGGGAATTTTAGAATGTAAAGTGGGAAAGAACAATATAACATTATCAATGGTTCTGAAAGAGTAGAAAAACATTAAAAAATTTGATGTAAATTGGAAAATAACAACACATCATAAATATATGGATTCCAAGTTGTAATTATAACACATAAAATTTTGAAATATTATATTAATTTTGTCTTTATTAAAATAGAAATGTTAAAATATGAAGTGTATATTATATTATCGCATCGTAAGAAACACAAGTGGAGTGGAAGGGACCTTTGGAAGAGCCAAAGTCCGAACTCCGACAACCGAGACCCGAACCATTATAAAGAAGAGTGGAAAGGTTATCGGGCCCGTGATTGTTATCGCATCGCCAGATCGAAACGAAAGAAGCCTAGCATTGGACTGTTGGAATCGCCGATAGCCATTTCCGATAGTCCATGTACTATCGCATCGGGGTTATTGGAGCACTATGTTATTGCTCCGTTCCATGTCAAATTGCCGACAACAATTGTTGATAATTAAATTGGAATAATTAAATTATGGGGATGATTCTGGCAGCAAGCCAGGAAGTAGGGATTATTCGAATCCGATGCCGTTGAAAATACGATAAATTTTCTTGTAACCTCATTAAAAAAAAAGGCACAAAATTACGATAAGTTTTCTTTTAATCTCGATAATTTTTTATTTTTTATTAACTTTTTCTCTAAATGTAAGTTCCTAAGAATAATTAAAAAAGATAAACTTACCCCACAAAATTATTTTTATTTTTATGAAATAGTGATCATTTAATTTTTTTCTTTTTTCTTTAAAAAAAAAAAAAAACCATATTTAAATAGTAGTAAAAGTTCTTCCACGTTGTTGAATATATTTAAACATTTAAAATTACAATTTCATTAATGCAAACTCTCTATTTTATTAACAATTTCAGAACATGATATTAGTGATTATTAAAAAAAAGAAAAACCAAAATCTATGATTGAACTAAAAATGTAAATATGGTTGTGGAAAATTTCCAGAAATTCGTAACATGCTTTTAGTGATGGTTGTTTCAAAAAATCCAAAAATGTAAATATGGTTGGAAAAAAAAAATTCAGAAAATGCAAATATGATTTCCCAAAAAAACACCAAAAATGCTGGAAATGCAAATATGATTGCCATGAAAAATCCCAAATTGTTGAAAATGCAATCCCTTGGGTTCACAATCCCTTGGGGTTTTAGTATTAATCCCTTGGGTTTATTATTCATTTGGGTTTATAATATCAATCCCTTGGGTTTATTATTCCCTTAGGTTTATATTATCAACAAGGGATTGTGACAATGATTGTCTCACCATCAAAATAAACCATGTTTATTTTAGTGTTTGTAGTGTTTATATTCGTGTTTAACAATGTTGGGTTTATAATATTAATCTAATGGGTTTAATATTATTTCTTTGGGTTCATAATCCCTTGGGATTTTAGTATTGATCTCTTAGTTTTATTATTCCTTTAGGTTTATAATATCAATCCCTTGGGTTTATTATTCCCTTAGGTTTATAATATTAATCCCTTGGGTTTAATATTCCCTTAGGTTTATAATATTAGTCCCTTGGGTTTAATATTATTCCCTTGGGTTCACAATCCCTTGGGGTTTTAGTATTAATCCCTTGAGTTTATTAATCATTTGGGTTTATAATATCAATCCCTTGGGTTTAATATTCCCTTAGGTTTATATTATCAACTAGGGATTGTGACAACGATTGTCTCACCATCAAAATAAACCATATTAATTTTAGTGTTTGTAGTGTTTATATTTGGTTTTAACAATGTTGGGTTTATAATATTAGTCTAATGGGTTTAATATTATTTCCTTGGGTTCATAATCCCTTGGGGTTTTAGTATTGATCCCTTAGTTTTATTATTCCTTTATGTTTATAATATCAATCCCTTGGGTTTGTTATTCTCTTAGGTTTATAATATTAGTCTTTTGGGTTTAATATTATTTCCTTGGGTTCACAATCCCTTGGGGTTTTAGTATTAATCCCTTGGGTTTATTATTCATTTGGTTTATAATATCAATCCCTTGGGTTTATTATTCCCTTAGGTTTATATTATCAACAAGGGATTGTGACAACAATTGTCTCACCATCAAAATAAACCATGTTTATTTTAGTGTTTGTAGTGTTTATATTTGGGTTTAATAATGTTGGGTTTATAATATTAGTCCAATGGGTTTAATATTATTTCCTTGGGTTCATAATCCCTTGGGGTTTTAGTATTGATTCCTTACTTTTATTATTCTTTTAGGTTTATATATGGGTGATTTTAGGGGCGAATGTTCGCCCTTTGGCGAAATTAAGGGGTTTTAACTTTTTAGTGGGCGAATATTTTGTATCATAGTACAATTTTACAAATCACCTCAAATAGCCCACCTTATTTTAAGGGAGAGGGTAAAAAAGGTAAATTTAGCCCTTGAAATTAGGAGTTACAACATTCCATTCGCCCATTTTCAAGAATAGGTTTTATTTAAGTGAATCCATTCGCCCATTTTCAAGAATAGGTTTTATTTAAGTGAATCCTATGGGCCAAAGGCCCAAATATCATATTTATAAAAGAGGTATGGTAAATAAATAAAGCATTTTTTATAGTTACTCCATAAGTCACCTTACATACATGCAAGGGTGTAAACAAATAAAAATATAAGTGGAGGTATGGTAAATAAATAAAACGTCTTTTTATACTTACTCAAAAGGTATGGTAAATAAATAAAAATATAAATAAACTAGACGCATGGTAAATAAATAAAACCTCTTTTTATATTTAGTCCATAGCCCTCGTTCTATTTATGAAAGCTCAGGAAAGAGGTTTTATTTAAGTAAATCCTATGGGCCAAATACCATATTTGTAAAAGAGGTATGGTAAATTAATAAAAATATAAATAAGCGAGAGGTATGGTAAACAAATAAAACATTTTTCTATATTTACTCCATAAGTCACCTTGTATTTATGAATGGTATGGTAAATTAATAAAAATATAAATAAACGAGAGGTATGGTAAACAAATAAAACATTTTTTTATATTTACTCCATAAGTCACCTTATATTTATACTATGGGACAAATACCATGGACTAGATTGTTATTAATACCATGCAAAAAAAACATTATTAATCCTAATATTAGTATTAATAAAAATAAAAATGGCACTTGGTATTGACCCATGGTA
The DNA here is from genome assembly GCA_031772625.1 of Pinus tabuliformis. Classification (NCBI taxonomy): domain Eukaryota; kingdom Viridiplantae; phylum Streptophyta; class Pinopsida; order Pinales; family Pinaceae; genus Pinus; species Pinus tabuliformis. Next base: position 1,492,210,137 of record CM062816.1, on the reverse strand, counting down.
TTCACTTGGAATGTAGCCTATTTAAATGGGGGAATTAAACCAGCATAGATCTATCTTTACTTTGCATCTACTAACCCCCGAGAGGTATCAAATACCGTGATATGCAAACTAGCATAGAGTGAAAAAATATTTGATCCGATCAAGAGTAAAAATGGATGTTGTAATTTAATGTATGTTAAACATTTTAGCTTGGTTAAAATAAAAAATAAAATAAAAATCAACTATTAATTTTATTAATTTTTATAAATTACTAATAGTAATTTTTAAGCTCCAGGTTTATGATAACCCATGGTATTGACCCATGGTATTCATGTGAGCATAGACTATTTAAAGGGGAAATTCTATCTTAGATCTATCTTAATTCTGGGTCTACCAAGTGCTCAAAGGGATAAATAGATTTCATCCCCCTAAGAGTGGTAGATGTGGAGTTAAGATGGATATAGGTTGGTTTTGATGATAATGAAGATATTAAATAGACTTAAGAAATTATATTGTAAAAACATCTTAAGGTGAATGGTTAAAGCATAGACATTGGACAAGTATATTTGTATACTTCTGCTTTAAACTGAAACAAATCCAGGGCTAAAAGGAATGGATTGATTGCACTAGTCATCCTTCTATAACTTTCCAACATATGCTGCAGTAAACAGATTGTAATTTGGGTAATTTTTCTAATTGCAAACGGGAACATACTTGTGTATTGGCAGGGTGGTTATGAGGTCCCTAGAAGTGGAGTAAACAGATTGTAATTTGGGTAATTTTTCTAATTGCAAACAGGAACATACTTGTGTATTGGCAGGGTGGTTACGAGGTCCCTAAAAGTGATGAATTTGAATTTTTCTTGGTTTTATATATAGTATTAGGTTTTTTCTCATGCTTTCCGTGAATGGCACGGGTGAATTTTATCCTACACCCACTAGGTTATCGATATGTAATTTCGGTAATTTTGATTTCAAAAGATATTTTAAAGAAATGAAATGATTTCATTTGTGTATTCAATAAACACAAGATTTTATAATTGAGTAAAATATTCGCCATGCTTGGTGAGAGATTCGCCAAAAAATTATATATACATATCATATTATTGATAAAATCGCCTTCCATTTTTCCTATATACCATGGAGATTCGCCCATTTATTATACACGTAAATTTAGGGGGGTTCTTAAAATTTTCCCTGCCTGGGAGCATGTTGGCAAGCAGGAAGCAAAGGAAGATGTCTGCCCTACGCAGTGGAGAAACTGAGGTTTGTCATTCCGATGAACAAACTGGAAAGGTATTGAAGTTACATGAAGGATCATGCATTGGTCTACAAGTTCATCGGATTCTGGTCCTCAGAAAAAGAACTGACAAGATGGATCCAGTAGAAATGGAAACCACACGGCCACATTGAACTGAAGCTGGGAGCATGCTGTTTTTTTAGGGTAATCTTCTCAAACTTGTAAGACAAAGAGAAAGTGTTTGAAAATGGACCATATTTCCATAACAATGCAGGTTTATTTATGAGGTATTGGGAGGAATGCTATAACCCGGACCAAGAAAAATTCCTAGCAGCATCGGTATGGGTTAGACTGTTTGGACTACCTATGGATTTCTGGGACCCAGAGATTCTTGAAGGAATAGGGAACACCATAGGCAGTTTCGTAAAGATAGAGGAATCAACTAAAAGAGGGAGATATACCTCGTATGCAAGAATATGTGTATACATGAACATTGCAAACCCTATACCAGGTGCAGTCGAACTCGAGTATCATGAGGAGGTCTGGCAGCAGGCTCTGGACTACGAACATATACCATTTAGATGTAGAAAATGCCATGAATATGGACACCTTTTTAAGGAATTCCCTTTAAATGCAGAGGAAAAGGAGAGAAAGACCAAGCAAAAGAGGAAAACTACTGAAGACGATGAGGGGTTTCAAGAAGTAGAACTCAAGAAACGACCCACTAAAGAATTCCAGCAAAAAGGTAGGAAAGAACAGCCAACCACAAGTCAAGAGACAAATAGGTACGAAGCACTACAAGCAGAAGAAGGGGAGGAAGAAACCCAAAAGATGGACTACCAAGAAGGGACAGATCAGGAAGGCAGGGGGAAAAAGCAGGATACCAATAACAATAAGTAGAAAGCTCAAGAAGAACCAGAAGAAAAGGGGATCCAAGAAAAGTAAGTACACCAAGAGTACGAAGTAATGGAAGTAGACATAAATAAAGGGGATGAACCAACTACAGAAGAGGAAATTTTAAAAAATTTACTGGATAAGTGGAAGAACCTGGATGAACGGTTTATCCTAGAGGAAGATAAAAAACTATACAAAGACATCTTCCAAAAATACAAAGAAAAGCAAGAGAGTGGAAAAACAGGGATGAATGAACAGCTTGGAACACAACAAGATAATAGCCAGGAACATCAACATAAAGGGAAAGGGGGGAAAAAAAGAGGACAGAAGAACCTACAAGAATCCATTCAAATAATGGGTGAAATGTTAGTCAACACAGGAAGAGTAGTGCCGCTCTCAGCGGTCTTCCACCAAACAACCCAACCGTCTCAATGATTATTACATCATGGAATATAAGAGGGCTTAACAGCAAGGGTAAGAAAAGATATCTGGCTGAGAGGATCAAAAAAGAAAAACCTCAGATCATGCTACTTCAAGAAACAAAAATAATGGGAGCAAAAATGGAGGAAATTTAAAAAAAAATCAAGCCTTATTATGAAAGTATGATAGTAGATGCAAAAGGGAGTGCAGGGGGTATAGCAATACTGTGGAACCTAGTAGAAGTAATGGCTGACCTATGGATAGGAATGCGAAGGATTCTATCAGGGAGATTCAGAATGGTAGGACATAAAGATTGGTTCCTAGTATTAGCGGTCTTTGGGCCTCATATACCGCTTGAGAGAGAGGCCTTTTTAACACAGGTGTGTCGAATGGGAAACCTACACACATAAAAACTATGGGTGATAGCAAGAGATTTTAATATGATAACAACCACAATAGAAAAGAAAGGAGGAATGCAACGAGAGGATGCATATATGGAGAGATTTAGGGAAAACCAAACAGCCCTCCAATTGATTGATATCAACACTATCAATGGCAAATACACTTGGAATAATAGAAGAGGAGGTAGCAGACAGATAGCCTCCAGATTGGACGGGTTCTTAGCCACATAACACTTCCTAGGGAAAGATATATTTTACAAAGCAACAATCTTACCATGCCAAGGATCGGATCACTGGCCAATAAAACTTTTAATTGCCATGAACAATCAAAACCAGCATAAACCTTTCAGGTTTGAAGCCTTTTGGCTAAGAGACCCAACACTCATTGAAAAGCTGGAAACCTGGTGGCAGAAAAGTGAAGGAGAAATACAAGGCAAGAATAAGATGCATACACTCCAATTGAGACTCAAGGAGCTGAAAAATGAAATTAAGACTTGGAACAAAGAAGAATTCGGCAACATCCATAAAGACAAGGAACAACTCCAAACAACAATGAAAAGGATACAACAAAAAATCATAGAAGAAGGAAGAACCGAGGAGAGTGCGAAGGAAGAAGGGGAGGTGCTAATCAGACTGGAGGAAAGGAGAAAGCAGGAGGAAATCCTGTGGCACCAAAAGTCAAGAGTTCAATGGCTAAAAGAGGGAGAATGGAATACAAAATTCTTTCATCGAGAAATGCTGCAACATAGGCAGCAGAACTGAATTTTCTCCCTCAAAAATAAACAAGGTAACAGAATAATTCAAAAAGAGGAAATGGAAAATATCCTAATCCAACATTTCAAGGACATATTGACAGAGCCGCAAAGCAACATAAATGAGGAGATAGCAAAGATAAAACAATACATCCCAAAAAAGGTAAGCAGGGACCAAAACCTAGCGCTTCTATGGGTAATTATGGAAAAGGAGGTTGAGGAAGTAATCAATTAAATGGCTAAAAACAAAGCCCCTAGCCCGGATGGCTTTACAGCAGAATTCTTTCAAGCAACGTGGCGGTTCATGAAAAAAGATATTGTTAATGCAGTAGAAGAATCAAGAATCCCTAAAAGAATGCACCCAACATGGAATGCTACCTTCCTGGCCTTAATACCAAAAGTAGATCAAGCTGAAGAACCCCATAGCTTCAGACCTATAGCTCTTTACAATGTAATCTATAAAATTATGGCCACTATAATGGTAAAAAGATTACAACCCCTACTCCCAGAATTGATAGCAAAAGAACAAACAGGGTTTGTGAAAGGCAGACAGATTGTGGATGGGATTGTAGTTGCGCAAGAGGTGATCCACTCCCTAAAGAAAACTGGAAATAAAGGAATGATGATCAAACTTGACTTAGCGAAGGCATATGATAAACTCAGCTGGCAATATCTACAAGAAATCCTTCAAGCCTACGGATTTGATGATAGATGGATAGCATGGATAATGTCCATGATATCCACACCTAGTATGTCAATCCTGCTTAATGGGACCCCTACTGACACCTTTAAGCCTACCCGTGGCCTAAGACAAGGAGACCCTCTCTCACCATTCCTGTTCATCTTAGCAGTGGATGGTTTAGGTCACTTAATCAATGCCAGAGTAAGCAGAGGAGAATTCAAAGGGCTAAGATTATGGGGGGAAGACTTAACTATCACACATCAACAATTTGTGGACGATGTGATGATGTACAGCCAAGCAAACCTCAAGGAAGAAAAAAAAATAGGGGAGATCTTAACAAAATTCACAAAAGCTTCAGGAACAGAGGTGAATAAAGAGAAAACCGAAATCTTCTTTTTCAACATGCCAAGAGTGAGCCAAGCCTTCCTGGCAAGAACATTGGGGTTCCAAATTGGGCAGTTCCCAACAAAATACTTAGGAGTACAACTGAGTGATCAGCAGTACAGAGTAGCGAATTGGCATGGTTTGATAAGGAAAATTCAAAAAAGAATGGACAATTGGATGTTTAGAATGCTCAATACACCGAGCTGTCTCATACTCTTGAAATCAGTCCTCCAAGCTATGCCAATCTATCAGATGGAAAGTCAAGCAATCCCTAAGACCATATGTCAGAAAATGGTGCAAATATTTAAAAATTTTCTATGGCAAGGGGCAAAAAAATAAAAAAAATGGGCATTACTTTCATGGACATGGTTAAGCAGGTCGGTATCAGAGGGAGGTCTGGGACTCAGAGACCCTTATATTTTAAACCAAGTCATGGGGGAAAAATTATGGTGGAGATGGATTCAAGGAGGGAATGACCTCTGGAAATTGCTGTGGGAACAAAAATATGAGATATCACGGACATCGGATGGTAAACTCTCGAACCTTGATAGAAAAGAAAGGCTCAGTGATTTGGAACCTGGCCAATACGAACAGAGCCCTGATAAGAGACAACAACTTTTGGGAAATTCGTGAGGGAAACAAAGCAGATTTTTGGCAGGAAGGGTGGCAACAAAGAGGTACCCTAAGTCAAGAACCCCAGCTACACGAAATACAATAGTACACAACCCAAATAGTGGAAGACGCAGTAAGAAACTATTGGGTAGGGGACCAAAACAGTTATTGGAGAAAATGGAAGATGAAGAATGACTGGCCTGAAGCCCCAAAAACTGATCAATGGACTACCTATCACAAAGAATTGGAAACTAGGAAAATAGCTATTAAAGAAGGACCAGATATAATAAGATGGGGCAAACGCATTAAAGGCATGTTCACAATATCAGAAGGCTACCATATGAAAATAGGAGGAGCTGGAAATGCAGACACAAAAAAATGGAAAAGAATCTGGCAGCTAAAAACCTGGCCAAAAGTGGCGTTTTTTACCTGGACAGTGCTACATGGGAGAGCCTTGACTTGGGATCAATTAAGATGGAAAGGGATGCATGGGCCCTCGCGCTATGTGCTATGCCAAAAGCAAGAAGAAACCATGGAGCATGTCGCAAATTCCTGTAATGTAAGTAACATCCTGTGGAAAAATCACCAACAAATTTTTGGGATTACAGAAAGAAAGTTAGAGAGCATTAAAACAACAATAGAGCTATGGAGCAGCAAGCCGTACCGCAACATAATCCTCAACCATGCTTGGAACCTGTCAATTGGGTTCTTCCTATGGAACCTCTGGAAAGCCCGAAACAGGGTAATATTCAGAAAAGAAAAAAATGACACAGGGGAAATCTGGAACCAAATTATGAGAAATATAAGGGAAACAATCACTCTGGGAAACTGGACAGAGGAAGACTGGAAGATGGAAGGTACGGAAACTAGCATTATGAACAGACTGGAAATTAAAGTAAAAAACTCAAGTAGCATAAGGAAGGTACAAGATGCAGAAAAGGTAAGAGCTGAAGAAAGTTACAGGAATCCCCCCAAGGATTCATAAAACTAAACTTTGACGAGGCAGCAAAAGGAAACCCAGGGGAGGCGGGTATTAGAGGGATATTCAGAGACGAGGAGGGAAAGATAATAAGGGCATATGCAATGGACTGCGGTATTGCCACAAACAATGAAGTAGAATATCACGCACTGGTGGTGGTGGCCAAGGTGGTATGGGTGAAGATGGAGGTGAGGTAGGTGAAACGGGCGGAGGTGTGGGTGGGGGTGGTATGCGCGGAATCCTCTGTCTTTTCAAATGGATCGCACTGCGTAGAGAGACCCTCGCGAGCTCTTTCTCGTCCCTTCGCAGAGGTGAAATCAAGGGGCTAGTTTCTAGTTATGCACTACCTTCGTTCCTATAAATTCTCCCACTTCGCGTAGCCCTAAACATCAATGTATTCACATAATCTGATTTTCACATAATAGCATTTTAATCCAAGTGTTCAAAGATTTAACATACTTACCTCACGGTCCTTTGAGGAAGCGTCGCTCGGCCTCGCTGTAGCTTACCAAAGTGTCTACCGTGAACTCAGTGATGAACTCTCCTATAATACTATTGAGCCAGTGATCGACAGTGCACACCAATTCAGGGGTCCACACAATAGGACTGTCGAGCCTGCACCTTCCTTGGCTATCTGCTAGCTTCACGATCCACTTGTACAGCTCAGTAGGGAAAGATGCAAAGAAAATTTCATGGATATCTTTGTATAGGTAGCAGTCTAACCACTCTTCTTTTGTCAGTCATGGATTCCTGTTCTCTGACACCGCGAAATCATAATTTTTCTTGTCCAAGCAGCCTTTGACTTCCTTTTTAATTGGATTCCAATGATGCGACATCAGACATCTCTATGCATATTTTGGTCTTGGTAACATAACCATTTTTTGGCTTGTTGGGGCCTGACCCAAGTTCGGAGTTAATTAGCCAAACAAATCCCTGTACTACTGGCCCTTTCGGTAACAATTCGTAGAGCGCAAATTGAGGTCTCACCCGAAGCAATATGGGGGGATGTTGGAACCCGATTTCTGCACCCTTGAGATGTTTGAGGGGTTGACTTAGTACAACTGTGAATACCCTCGCATAGGTCACTTCGCGCACTTCAGGGCCTTCGAGGCCTTCACGCCCTAGTTATACTTGTCTTCATGCAACCCTAACCAGGAACTACGGGTTGTTCACGCTGCTAAGGTAGCGATCTGTGCTAAGTCCCTTAGTAGTATTGAAGATCTTACTTGTCTTTCTTATAAATGTTAGTCAACTTTGCATACACAGATACTTATGATAGATTTACTTATTCAACGCATTCATATAAGTTCACGCAACATATAAACAATAAATTTGTAAACCCAATATACTTTATGCACAAAACAGGAATGATACACAGAATTATGGTAAAACTTCTCTTTATTAATGCTTCAACCGGTTACAGACTCAACTTGCCCTGTGCACTCAGCTGTAGGGGTCCGCGCACTCAATTGCAGACTACTAGGCCTTTGCGCACTCAGCTGTAGAGCCTTCCCCTACTCTATGACCCAAAAGACACGGTTACACTTCGACTTACTGCTTCACAGATTCATTCTTATATTAGATGATGTCTCTTTACACCTAGAGCCTTGCTCTATTTATACAATCCCATGGTCCGCGGACCATGGGTAGATCTTTCAAACCAACATTACATTACAAAAACAAGGGCGGACAACCCTATGACTCTATTACAACTTCACGCTCTGTGCCCACAAATTGCGGAGTATTACAATGGACTTAGTCAAAGCTTAGGCTTTAGTGTAGGTTTTAACTGCATACAGAAATTACCTACATACGAATTCTAAAACACAGAAAAATAAACAATGCGAGAGTATAACACATAAAACACATAGACACAGAGATTTTCCCACTGGATCCCAAAACCGGGACTACCAACTTGATTTTTCATTATGTTCCTTTCAATGATATAATACATATTTATACATGTCGAAGCCTCCAATACCATGGACCGAAAACCATCGCATCCAAAACCATGGACCGAAAACCATGGCGTCCAATACCATGGACCGAAAAACCATCACGTCCAAAAAACATGTGCGAAGATCATGCACAAAACCATAGGTGGGTCCGCCCAACCTAGCATAGGGTCCAAAACCAAAATTTTCCAGGGCGCTGCCCTGGACCCCATGAAGTGGGGTTACGGGTAAACCTCAAACCCCCTGTGACCCCCCCCCCCCCCCCGGGCCCCACAATCGGCACAATGAAGGGGGTGCTCCGCCCCCCCTCTAACCCCCCGGTTAAATACGTGGGCTAGTCGTGGAAAGAATATAACACAACCCAACATTCTCCCACTTGTTGTTTTCTTTCCACAAGGGGCCACCAGAGAGCTTAGTCATTTTTCCAGCCTTGAAATGCCCATTGTTTCTCTACACCAAGAGAACTTCTCAGAGCTCACAGATTTTTTCAATGCATCTGCAGTATTCTTCAAAGTGTCCACCTTTACCAGCAACACCTTTTTGTCTTCTATCATACCCCTCACAAAGTGATACTAAACATCAATGTGCTTTGTCTTTGAATGATATGCAGGGTTCTTTGCCAAGAAAATTGCACTTTGGCTGTCTCAGACTATCCTTATAGTTTCCTGTACTAACCCCATACTTGAACACAATCTCTGCAACCAAACTTCTTCCTTGCTTGCATGAGTGGCTGCCATGTATTCTGCCTCTGTAGTTGATAGTGCCACTACAGATTGTTTCTTACTCATCCAACTGACTGCACCTCCAAATAGGTTAAACACATACCCACTTGTAGATCTTCTCTAATCCAGATCTCCAGCCCAGTCTGCATCAACAAAGCCATGAATATCCAACACTCTGTCCAATCTTGGTCTTCCTTGATAGGACAAACCATAATCACTAGTGCCACACAAATACCTGAAAACTCGCTTCATTGTTGTCTAGTGCTCCTTCCCTAGTTTTGACATAAACCTGCTCAATACTCCCACTGCATGTGCAATGTCTGGTCTAGTACAGACCATTGCATACATCAGGCTACCGACTGCACTTGCATATGGAACACGGGACATGTCCTCTTCCTCTTCTTGTGTCTTGGGACACTGTTCAACAGATAACCTCACACCTACAAGAATAGGAACCTTCACCGGTTTACTATCCTGCATATTAAACCTCTATAGTATTGTCTCGACATACTTCCTCTGGTTTAACCAGAGCTTCCTCTTTGTACGATCTCTTTTAATTTCCATGCCCAAAATATAGTTTGCAGCACCAAGATCTTTCATGTCGAATTTGGAGGACAATTGGGTCTTCAAATCTTGGATAATTTCTTTGTCATTTCCAACTAGCAACATATCATCCACATACAAGACCAAATAAATAACACGGTCACCAATTAATTTAAAATACACACAGTGATCTGCTTTGTTTCTGGTGAAGCCAAGTCCCCGTATAAATGTATCAAATTTCTGATTGCACATCCTTGGTGACTGTTTTAACCCATACAGAGACTTCTTTAACTTACATACCAGTTCTTTCTTACCATTCACTGCAAAGCCTTCAGGTTGCTTCATGTAGATCTCCTCTTCTAGATCCTCGTGAAGAAATGATGTCTTCACATCCATCTATTCTACCTCAAAATCAAAAGCAGCAGCAACAAATAAAAGTAATCTAATAGAAGTTACCTTGGAAACAGGAGAAAAAATATCACCAAAATCAATTCCCGGCACCTGGGAATAACCTTTTGCTACCAACCGAGCTTTGTATTTCTCCACTTGTCCTTCTGCATTTGTCTTCTTCTTAAACACCCATTTGTTGCCAATGGGTTTCCTTCCAACCGGCAACTCCACCAGATCCCAAGCCTCATTTTTGTGCAAAGATGCCATTTCATCAACCATGGCCTCTTTCTAGAGTTTTCCATCCTCTGAATCTATTGTTTCCTTCACAGTTCTGGGATCATCATCAATAATAGATAAAGCAAAATTTGAACAGAAAGCAGATGGACTATACCTTTCTGGTTGCCTTCTTTCTGAAACTGATCTTCTCACACCCAGAGTTTGTGGCTCTTCATCTTCTGATTCCTCCTCTGCTGTAGAGTTTGATTCTTCCTCCTTAAGCTCAAACTCTATCTTCTCAGGTTCCTTTGGTTGGACTTCATGTTTAGTAACATCTTTCACCTCTCTGAACACCACATCTCGGTTGTACACAACCTTCCTTGTTATTGTGTTCCAAAGCTTATAACCCTTCAAACCATCCTTATTCCCAATAAAGATGCATTTTTCAGATTTACTATCCAACTTGGTTCATTTCTCCTTTGGAACATGTACATATGCATCACATCCAAATACCCTCAGATGTGAAAGAGAGGGTTTCTTACTAGTCCATACCTCTTGTGGAGTTTTATCTTCCAACGCTGATGAAGGTGATCTGTTGACCAGGTAACATGCTGTCTCCACTGCCTCTGCCCAGAATTCCTATCCTAACCTGACACCACTGAGCATGCTTCTTGCCCTTTCCATCAACGTCTTGTTCATTCTTTCTACAACTCCATTTTGCTGAGGTGTATATGGAGTAGTCTTCTGTCATGCTATACCACACTTTTTACAGAATTCTTCAAATTCCTTACTGCAAAACTCTCCACCATTATCTGGCGTCAGCACCTTTATCTTCTTCTCTGTATGGTATTCCACCAGAGCCTTGAATTCTTTAAACTTGTCAAAGACTTCAGATTTCTTCTTAAGGAAATATATCCATGTATTCCTTGAGAAGTCATCTATAAATGATACATAGTACACAGACTTACCCAGTGATGGAACCTTTACAGGTCCAAACACATCACTGTGCACAAGCTCTAATATCTGTTTCACCCTCTTACTTCCAAAGGGGAAACTCACCCGATTCTGCTTCCCATATACACAATTTTCACAGAAATCAATATCGAGAGAGCTATTACTCATACCTTCTACCATACTTTTACCATGAAGTATTTGAAGGCACTTCTCTCCAATATATCCAAGCCATTGATGCCACAACATGGTCCTCTCTCCAGAGACGACTAGATTTTCTGCTCCACTTTCAGGAACCACAGAACTATTGCACCCATCAACAACAGTGCTACCTTGCAACTTGTACAAAGTTCCAGTCCGAACTCCCTGCATCAATACCAGTGCTCCCCCGAACCATCTTGCAGGTATCCTTCTCGAACACTGTTTTTACACCTGCATCATCCAGCTTGCTTACGAAAATCAGATTTCTAGCCAATGCAGGAATATGTAGAACACCCAAAAGTGTTCTAACCCTTCCACCTTGAAACTTCAACTTTACTTTTCCGCGACCAATGGTTCTAGCCTTCCTGTCATGCCCCAAGAAGACATCACCACCATCATATTTCTCATACTCGCAGAACCACTCTCTATGGGGAGTGAAGTGAAAGGATGCACCTGAGTCAATCAACCATGCCTCATGATCTACATGTGTACTTGAAGAAGCCAAGTACACATCCCCACCTTCATCTAAGGTGGTTTTCGCCTCTGTAGAAGGACCATCATCAGATCCCTTTCCTTTATCAAGAGATTTAGATTTACAGTCCCTTTTGAAGTGCCCTTCCTTTCCACATTTCCAACAAACCACCTTTACAAGTTTTCCTGGACATTTAGATCTCCCACTTGATGACTTATTTTTGTTTCTATTCTAGGACTGTCCTCGTACAGACAAGGCATCACCATTCTGGCTCTCCATATTTTTCCATCTCATCTCCTCTGTCAACAAGGATGAGACTATTTCATCAAAATGCAAGGATTGCAATAACCAGACTATCCCACGAATCTGGTAGAGAACACAACAAATTGATGCACTTATGTTCATCTAAAATTTTAATATCAACAGATGCTCACTGACTTACCACAATATTAAATTCATTCATATGCTCTGTCACCGAGTCTCCATCTTTGATCCTCATGTTATACAGCTTTTTTCGCAGGAACAGTTTATTCACCAGAGACTTAGATTGGTACAAAGTCCCTAACTTGTCCCACAAAGACTTTTTTGTAGCTTCCCCTGATACATTCAGCAATACTGAATTTGAGACACGCAATCGTATTGTGCTCTTTGCCTTCCGATCCAGTTTCTTCCATTCTTCATCAGTCACTCCCGTTGGTTTAGTACCTGGATCTACCGCGATCCATTGATCTTTATCCACCAACAAGTCCTCCATCTTAAGTTTCCACAACTCAAAACTCTGACCATTAAATTTCTCTATCTCTATCTTTCCACCACTCGCCATCTTTTTTCACCACCAGAGTAGATCTCGCAGATCTCCCATTGAACAGGGTCTACCACAGGCCCGAGCGAAACCCCTCAGCAACAAAGGCGTCCCCTTGAAGCCAAAAATAGCTCTGATACCAAATGTAGGTTTTAACCCCGTACAGAAATTACCTACATACGAATTCTAAAACACAAAAAAATAAACAATGCGAGAGCATAACACATAAAACACATATACACAGAGATTTTCCCACTGGATCCCAAAATCGGGACTACCAGCTTGATTTTTCATTATGTTCCTTTCAATGTTATAATACATATTTATACATGCCAAAGCCTCCAATACCATGGACCGAAAACCATCGCATCCAATACCATGGACTGAAAACCATCGTGTCCAATACCATGGACCGAATAACCATCGCGTCCAAAAAACATGTGTGAAAATCATGCACAAAACCCCTTGTGACCCCCCCCCCCCCTCCCGCTACACAATCGGCGCAATGAAGGGGGTGCTCTGCCCCCCTCTAACCCCCCGGTTAACTACGTGGGCTAGTCGTGGAAAGAATATAACACAACCCAACATTTAAGCCCCAAACCTGCCTTAGGGGATCTCATGCCCAACATGAAGGAAGAATGGATTTGAATGATTACACTGATCCATAAATACACCATGTGATTTTAAGACCCTTTGGAGGTTAGAAGGTAATGACAATGAAAAATCTACATCAAGTGTCGAAGACATAGGTGGCAACATTGTCATATCTCAAGAAATTCCACCTCAGAAGTCACTATGGGTCCAAGTCATCAATGTTAGTGACTTGTGATGACATTCTCACATGATGATGTCGAAACAATGATGTAATTTTGTAATTATTGTAAATATGTGGAATTCTAAGGGTCATATATGTACAAACGAGTCACAAAGAGAAGTCTAAGAGTCCTGTAGAAGTTCAAAAGTAATTTAGAAGTTCAAGAGTTATGTAGAAGTCCAAAGGTCACCTTAGAATTCAAAGAGTCATGTGGGAAGTTCAAGAGTCATGAGGATATGAAAGGTCTTGTATCTAGTTATAAAATAAGCCTCATTACTCAAATAAAGGAAATTTCACCTTGGCTCCTCCCACAAGGCATTAGAGAGATAGATATAGTTTTTTTGGAGAGCAAGTAGTGGTTCTAACGCTCCACTATTGGAGCTAGTGATATTCATTGTATCAATGTACCTTGGAAATTTTGCTTAATATTCGAAGCCCATTGGGCCAAAAAAATTTCATGCGTATATCATGAATGTTTTGAGACTATTCTTTGGATGTTTTCAGTATATGTTCTCATTCATATGTACTAAGGAAATTGAACTATTTCGGTGACTTTAGTACTCAACCTATTGAATGTGTGTTGTACATATTTTAATGATTGTTGCATCTATGTGATCTATTTCGCTTAATGACTAATGATTCTTCCACATATATGTTCGAGTGTCTTTATAATATTAGTACTATTTATTTTCTCCTAAAGACTCACTTGTGTTCCCTTTCAGTGAAACAACCTTGGTACATTCTACAACTGAACACTTCACAAGGCACACTAAATTTCCTATTCAAAAGTACATGCACACTACTCTCTTATGCTCATTTCTCAAGCCAAGGAAAATATTTAAGTAAATGGAATTTAGGCCTTAGTTCTTGATGGGCCTCCTATACCAAATAGTGTGAGGTCTAATTAGAACTTCCTATCAGGGAGATCCCCTGTATGTTGGCAGGTTCCAGTACCGTCAACACCTCCTTGTGCAATATGGGCTACTAAGGAGCACTAGGCTTGGAAATGAATCCCATAACCTTCTTCCACCATTTCCCACCCTTCATCACTTTTAGATCACCCTCTAAGCCCTTGGAATTCTATCAGATTCAATCCTATAGCAATATAGGGCATTGATGTAGCATCATGTAGCAATCTTGTAGCATCCTATAGCACTGTGTAGAAACGCTCAAAACTTGACCAGGTTTTCTCTTTAAGCTTCATTTTTTCCTCTTAGCCCTTCATAATGTCTCCTAGGCCTTGGAACCAAGCTTGAGGAAGATCAGAGACCACTTAGGACCTTTCTTTTTACCCCTGCAATTTATTTCTACAATTAGGGTTAGTGATTGAGTTCATGAATTTAATAGCACAGGGATAGATGATATTGTCATTTCTTGAAGAGCTTCTTTTATTTTTTCATTAGAATAGGATCTCCTTGGAATGCAATAGTTTAGAATGTATTTCATGTTATTTACTTTATGCAGCTAGATTAAGTTTATTTTGTGCAATAGATTAGGGTTTTCATTTCAATCATTCTCATTTCTTGCAATTAGATTAGAATTTCCTTTTATGCCACATTTACATTTCCTGCAAGTATATCATAATTTCCTTCTATACAACATTTACATTCGTTGAAAATAGATTTGAATTTCCTTTTATGAAACATTTTTTCTTCTTGTAAAATCTTGACTCAGATTGCAAATGGTCTTTGTACACCTTGTATTAGAAATAGAAAGAGAGAGAAAAATTACACACAACAGAAATCACTTTGCTATTTTTATTGATCACAAAGGTTACATATATATAGGATATAAATTACTGACTTTGACAAATCAAGATCCTAAGAAAGTGGATCTATGACTAGCACATGACACATCAACAACTCATACACATGGGAAACAACCACATCTAGAATAACACCTCAGAATACTCACTGACAACTTGTAATACACATGGAACACATGACATGAAAGCATTACTTCCAACACCCTCCCTTAATGCTTACATGGAAAACATGGAAAACACATTACAACAACAAGGATAATCTATGTCTGACTGGTCTTCATCAACACTCACATCCACTCTGGAATCTCACAAACACTGCTCTTTCACCACCACATCTTCGAGCTATCACTTGACCTCCATTTGAAACATAACCACCTCTAACCATTGTTGATGAACATTGCAAGATCAACAATGTTGACACCTCGACTGATCGGGGCTTCCACGATAAGAGTCGTCAAGTAATGAACCATCTTATGGACCAACTACCATTTATCGGATATTTCGCTTTTGGCTATCCGTCAGTTGCTAGGATGGGGGTTTGGATAATATATGTGTTCAAAAGTTGATCAAACAACTTGTCCTTACACAAGAATTGATGTTTTGGACACCAGGGCTTCCAGTTTAAGAACCACCAACCTTTTTTTATAACCAATAAAAACACTCAAGAATTGATGTTTCGGACACCGTGGCTTCTAGTTTAAGAACCACCAACCCTTTTTATAACCATAATTGTAACATTTCACAAATACAAACTCAATAATCATCAAACTATCAACTGTCCTTTAGGCATAGAAAAGTCACCATGTCCCTCCTTAGCACAGGTCAAAAGTTGTTCATTTGGTTCAATCTTTGTCTTGGAGCTTTCTTGTCTTAACAAAGCAACATTTGTTAGAGTGGTCAATTCCAACAAACTTACACTCACATATTGAGATGACCAGACTCAATATGTTTAAAATGAAAACTCCAAAATTTGAGATCAGAACAAGATTGCAACATAAACATCTGATGCAAAGATCTCTTCCTCGTCGAAGCGAAAAATTGAGATTTACCTCCAATTTTAACACTTTTAGTGCATGCACAATTTATGTATGAGCTAGTTACTCATCCATACCTTGTGTGTGGGGGGTAATATTATTATAATATATATTAGTTATTATCGTGAAATTTGGTTTATAATATTTTAATGCTAATTCATTGTATTTTTATATTTCGTTTAGTGATTTATTATATTTTAAAGTGAAGAAAAAGAAGTAAAAATTGAATTTATTGAGTTCCCTCGAACATAAAGCACATCAATGAATAGAATACACAATTTTTCCGGAAATTATCAACATTAAATTATAGGCTATGAAAATATCCAAACCAAACCAAAATTCATTAAATTAATTACATTTAATAAAACTTAAATTAGATGACCTAACCAAATTCATTTTATAATTAATTTATGATCTATTTAAAGAATGTATATATGTTTAACTTATATAATAATTATTTTTATAATTACGGGGATAGACATGTCTACTTTGTAATAGGGCTTTCACAATTTTAGTTTAACTATCAATAATTATTAGGTGGATAGTAGGGATTTAACCTCATAGAATATTCTAGAATATTCTTGGTAGCATACAGTGTACACAAATCAAAGGTCAAGATTTATTTTGCAAAATAATTATGTATTTTAGATTTTAAGCTTCTGTGGCTTTCTTTTAGAAAATTATAAATCAAATCCTCCACAATATTAAATACATTTTTGAGGATCCATCTTCATAATAGAAAATGAGTAATTAAAAGAAAAATTAAAATATTAAAAACCAACTAATGGATAAATAAATAAAATATTAAAAAACCAACTAATTCTGTAAACCGTTAACCTTTAGTCATCCTAATAAATCATTTAACTTTTTCTCCAAAATAATTGATAAACTTTATGTGCAATTTAACTTTTGGCCATCTTAATAAATTATTTAAGTTAATACAATTTAAATCAATAAAATAAATTCCATAAATTTATCACTATATAGTTCCCACCAATTTTTATCACCATCATACAATATATTATTATTTTTATGAAAGAAATAATCCATCAATAACTGCTACTTGCATAAATAAACAAATCAAAACTCTGCAAAGGCTTGGGATGTGACTTTCACAGAATTGAGATGTAGATTTTGCAAAGCTTTCCGAAATAAGCAATGGATCCATTTAGACGGTTGGTAAATCGATCAAGTGGTGGAACCGTGGATCAATCACATCCTTTGAATACTATCTACATCACCGCTGAATTAATTCAGACAAGTCTCTGATGCATTTAGACAGTTGGTAAATCGATCAAGTGGTGGAACCGTGGATCAATCACATCCTTTGAATACTATCTACATCACCGCTGAATTAATTCAGACAGGTCTCTGATGAATACATCAGAGTGGTTACTTGATGTGGTATTGATTTAGCTGGTAGAAATAACTCATCAATTAATAAAGATATAATTACCTACATAAATAATAAAACCAACAAAGTACTTTGCTGTAAAATTTCCCAAATAAACAAGGGAACCATCAATCGAATTAATTCAGACAAGTCTCTGATGAATACATCAGAGTGGTTACTTGATGTGGTATTGATTTAACTGGTAGAAATAACTCATCAATTAATAAAGATATAATTACCTACATAAATAATAAAACCAACAAAGTACTTTGCTGTAAAATTTCCCAAATAAACAAGGGAACCATCAATCGAGCAAAGTATTTTGCTGTAAAATTTCCCAAATAAGCAACGGAACCATCAAAGTAATTTGGTGTAAGGTTTCCGAAATAAGCAATGGATCCATTTTGACAGTTGGTAAATCGATCAAGTGGTGGAACCGTGGATCAATCACATCCTTTGCATATAATCCAGGAGTTGTCTATAATGCGACTTTTTGAGATTCCGGTGACGGAATCCGGCGGAAGAAATTGAGATGAAATCATGATTTGTTGCAGTTAAAATGGTTTTTTAACTGCATATTCGGATTCAGCACCCTGAAAAACCCCTGGGACGGTTTCATTGTGCAGAAATTAGCTATCAAACTTGGATTCCAATAAATTACTGCCGGATTTTCACCGGAAAAAATCGCCGGAAAAGCTTTCAAAAAGTCGCGTTAAAGACTACTCCTATAATCCACTGTAAAGTTTTCCAGATCAATCACATTTAATTCAAACAAGTAATTTACTTTGTACATTTTTCCAGAGAGTAGTAGCTTTAGAGTCAAGCACCTCAAACGAAGTGGATATATCACATTTAATTTGAAGTTTTCCAGATCAGTCACATTTAGTTTTCCAGATCAGTCACATTTAATTCAAACAAAAAAATGGACTCCTCACAAATTAAGTTTTCCAGATGAATCACATTTAATTCAAACAAACACTAGACTCCGGACAATAACTTTTCCAGCACGAAAAAAAGTTATATGGGACTCCGGACAATAATTTATTTCGTACATTTTTCCAGAAAGCAGTAGCCTTAGAATCAACCACCTCAAACGAGGTGGATAGCAGGATACATCACATTTAATTTTAAAGTTTTCCAGATCAATCACATTTAATTCAAACAAACAATTGACTTTGACAAATAATTTATTTTGTACATTTTTCCAGAGAGCACCTCAAACGAAGTGGATACATCACATTTAATTTTAAAGTTTTCTAGATCAACCACATTTAATTCAAACAAACAATTACTCCTAACAAATAATTTATTTTGTACATTTTCCAAGAAAATATTCAATTTTTCAGTGCACATTTTCGTTTGAAAATATTGGCCTTGGCCTTTTTAAAGTTAAATCTAATCTGCATTTAGAAAAAATCAAGTTACAGTTGTTATGTTGAGAAAGTTAAGGTAACCCAAATCTTTTTGATAATACTGAAGCTATTTAAAATGGTAATTAAAATATTTTAAATTTTAAATTTTACAACCCAAAGAAATCTGGTGAAAAAAAAAAGATCAATCTAATTTTTTTCAGAACGAAAAAGCATTAATATATTATATGAGAGATATAAGAGTTCCATAATAATTACATCTGAAATCACCTAAAAAAACCTTTGGTCAAATACATTTGCTCACAAAAAGATCCGCATGTGGGTATATCTATCTAATGCTGATCAGCAACTAATCAAACTAGCTATGATAGCTTTACAAAATATCATGATTCACATAATATAGAGAGGCTATATAGGCTATATGCATAATCATAAACTTGATAGACAACATTTTTAAATTTCATTCAATCAATGCATGAAGAAATATAAATATTTTACCTAAAGCTAAATCTATGGAACGCTGAAATACTTTTTAAAGCCACTATAAGTTATTTTTAATTTATATAACACATTAATACATTCTCAATTTGACATTGGCCGTAAGGTGCGATACCCGTGTGCATGGGCAAAACCAAGTTGGGATAAGAGACTTATTCTTTTCCGATTGTGAAAAATCACAAAGGGCTCGAAAGTTTATTAATAATTAATTTTGTAATTATTATTTTATTTTGGATATATTAAATTAAGATATTATTCATTTATTATCACTAAAATATTGCATTCATTATTATTGAATTATTGTATAGAGAAGATTTTTTAGTCTAAAGAGATGAATTATTGTATTAGAAGGCTTTAACCAGTTGAGTATGGAAGGGATGTTGTAATGCCTTATCTATCTTATCTGGTAATGTTATGTAAAAAATTTGACTCTGCCAAATATATATATAAATAAGAATAAAAGAAAAGAAAAAAATTTATCTATCTGATCTCATAATGTTATGTAAAAATTTTGACTCTGTCATATACATAAATAAAAATAAAATAAAAGAAAAAAATAAAAGGCTCAAATTTAAGCATAATTAAAATTTTAAAAAATAGTAATTATAATTTTAACTATAAAATTATTAAATTAAATTATGTGTTGATAACCAATGGTTTTTCCCATAGTATTTTTAACACAGATTTTCCAATGGTATTGGTATAAAATTCCAATAAATTTTCCAATGAGAATAATTAGTGTCTTTGAACTTCCTCCACTATAATGATTTTCTTTATTTTCTTTAAAAACCTATATACAATTTAGTCTACATTGTGAAATTATTATAGAATTTTATGATTTTGAAATGATATTGTTTTTCTATTTTTTTGTTACTATTATATTTTTTAGTCAACTATATGGATGGTTCCCTCAGGTCCCTAACATTTTACCGTTGAGTGTGCTAAGATCTCCTAAACTATGGTATTCAAACATAAAATTTAGAAATCATCCAAAGAGATGGGAGTTTAGATACATAAGTGAGTTTTATACTACAAATTCTCCAAACATCTTATCAGAAAAACTTGATTTAAGAGGATAGTGTATAATTGGAAACCTCTGCGAACTCAAGAAAAAAACCATGCACCATGTTAACCCAGATTGGGAAAACTCTTACTAGATTATTTCCATTAATATTTGTTGAGATATTAAATATATATGCCAATGGCTTTGAAATAATAAGCTACAAATAGAAAACACAAGGTGGGGGTTGAATAGGAGGAAGATATGTATGAGGATAGTGATAAGGATTAATATTGTTGTAATTCTACTACTATTGGTGGAAGAGGAATTGAACATAGGGATATGGAGTGATTTCTCTTAACCTCGTGCCTAACACTTCCATCACCTCGCAGGCCAAAACCTTCCGGCAATTCTTTATATTTCTCTATCTTTATTTCCCCACTCGTTAATTTTTTTTTTTTTTGTGAAGCTCAGGGTTCTCTCTTGTGATTTATAGGTTATATATCATTTTCACAAGTTCCTTCCCCCACACCCCCCACTAAAAATTGCATTGTAAGACTAGGAGGATGATTAATCACAACTTTTTGCATCAAAACTTTGTCTAAAAAATTATTTTTGTTTTGGGATGAACTTTTAAGGTGATTATTTTCATAGGTGTTTTACACTCTAATATGGAGTACATATTGTAGTGGAGAGTTAAATCAATATCAAAAAAATAATATCCCTCCATTATGGGGAAATGTTATAGTTAAACGTTAAAATATAATGTTGGATGGTTTTAAAAAACTTCGAAGTAATAATAAAACTAATAAGCAAACTAAATTTAATTTGTTTTATTTGAAAGAGTATTAAGCTACCCAAGGATTAAACTGCAAATCTAAGCAATCCTTCTACCAAGAGATCACAAGATGAAGAACGAAGAGAAAACACGCTTATTTACTTGATAAAATTAGTTATACATGAACCTAAGTTATAGGAGGAATAGAGGCTTCTAGCTATAGCTAGAAGATAAGATTGATGACTCAACAGATAAGGATAAGACTGATAACAAAGATGATAAGATCACTACATAAGCTTATTGATGAGCCCCATAAATGGGTAATTATATGGGCTCATTTGGCCTCCTAACTCATCTTAATCCACCATTCTCATTAGTTTATTGCATGTTTTTTATTATATTTATGCTAATAGAGTGAATTGGGTTAGTAATTATGCCATGAATTCTAATGTGTGCTTTATGCAGATTTTTGGTCAATTTTGGGACAAAGTCAAAGGATTAATGAGCATTTGGCAGCCAATATTCGAGGAAAACAAGGGAGAGGATATGTACGAGGGTGTCCCCCTCATTTATGACTCCCTATCTCGAATCATCCTTTAGAAAACTCGGAGCACAAACAACCACATTGATGCATCAAAGGGGCAACCGAGCAAGTGAAGAAGAACTGTTGTCTATCTCTAGTCTTGGGAGCCAAGCCTCCTTAATTTTAGGAGAGCTGTTGGAGGCTCCAGTTGTATAAATAGGAGGGCTTATGTGCTCAGTAGTTTAGTTGGATGTTAGTCAGAATTCTCGCACTTTTTTTGCAGTTCTTGCTCAACTCATTTTCGAGCTTACTCTTATGATCAGTTTATGTAATGTGACTATTATTTTTGATAATGGAGATGAAATATTTTCTGAGCCAACACTAATTTCTTTCAGAGGGTTGAAGCTCTTGGGTTAGGGCCCAACCCAAGCTACCCAACACCTCTTGCTTTGTACTTATATGTTTTTGCTTCAATTCATTAATTAATTTCTGTTAGATAGATTCATTTTCCCTTGGTTAGAATAGGTTGCTTTTGTTGGTTTACATAACCGTTTCTATTTCAGTTGCTGAAGTAGGTTAAATAGTGATAGGCAAAGATCCAAAAAGGCCATCAACAGAACCTTGATCTCCGTTCCCTCCTGTTATCACTTAGGTTGTCCCCCAGGTCGGAGTAAAGGGATACGGCTGAGGTAACCACAAACCAACTTTGGACTGTAGGTTCTAGCCCACTTGCAGTCAGAGAGGGCTCTCTCTTTATGATTTAGCTTTGTTGATGATGATTTCAGGCTAGCTATTGAGTTCAGGGATTTTCGTTTGTGTTTTGGTGGGAAAATTGATGTTTTCAAGTAAAGAGGCAAGTGTAGTGTGAAAGTTTCAAACCATTGGGCATGGAGTCAAGGAAGTAAGACTGCTGGTGCGTTTTCTTGGTCACAAGAGGAATAAGGAGCAAGGTAGCTGCATATGGGACAATTTTCCAAATTTAAAGGATGGAAAGAATGCTAAGGAAGGAGAGGCAATTAAGAATCTCTCAGTCAGCTTAACAGAGGAAAGTGGATGATCTCTATCTAAGGGCAGTAAAGAATCCTTAGATAACTGTCAAACACATGTGAATAAGAGTAAATATGAGCCACAAGGAATTCATATTCATGTCCAGTTCATTTCAGATGAAAAAACATAAAGAAATAGCAGAAACTGAGCCTAGAGTGCAGTTAAACAAGTTCTAAGCTAATCTTTCTTTTTGCTATTTGGATGGTGAAAAATGAAAACAGAGGTAAGAGGCACTTATTGATTCATGTTGCAGCACAAGAATTCCATCATTCAGTCTCTAGAGACCAGTAACAACAGATCAGGCAGTCATTCTTCCAATCTCTTCAGCAATCTTTGATTAAAGAAAAGTATCAGACATACAGTGCGAGTCTCTAATGAAAAGTTATCAATTAACCAACCCTTGAAACAATACAGTGGGTGGTATATATAGGGAAGATTCTCCAAAATTGTTTATTATAGCTGTGACCTAAGCAGGTCTGAAAGTAAATGATTACTCTAACCTAAACTTATAAATGCAAAAAATATCTATGAGCTGCACTGAGGGCAGCCGTATCAGAACTGAATCAATGCATTGTCCTCGGTGGCTTGGTGCAGTGCTTCTGCAATAACTGAGCATGGACTTTTGCTCCATTGTAGTTCGGTGGCTTTAAGTGCTTTAACTGTGATTTGAGAGCTGGGATGGGCTTACACCTCCTGACTTGACTCTGCTGGAGGCCAATTAATGCTGACCTGCCTTGGGAACTGAAGATTTCCATTAAAAAATTAACTGATACTCTTTGCCGCTTCATCTCTCCTCTGATACTCTTTAACAAATGAATTGGGCTGGTTTCTCTCTCGCTGTGGGTCAAATCAAAACTTAATGGCCGTTGTTCGGCCCTCTGCTTTCTTTAGAATTGTCTTTTGTTCATCTCTGCATGCCTCGCGAAGAAAACGGGTCATTCGGTGCCTTTTGGGCTTGTTGGGGGCTGCGCAATGAGGGATTTTCCATTTCGGCCCTTTTCCCGTAGCCGCGCATGAAAAACTGCCTCGGAATTTGAATCCAAGCCTCCTAAGCACGATTTTCACCTTTCGCCTCAAAATTGATGATGATGTCAGCATGACGTCAGCGGGTGGGACCATGGTACGGCGAATGATGTGGCAGGGTGACGTCAGCATGTACGGTTGATGACGTGGCACGGGTGACTCGGCAGAGGGCCGACGTGTGCAGATGACGTGGTGAAGGTGACTTGGCAGATACGTGGAACCGGACAGGCGACATGGGGCGCGCATACAGAGGGCGGAAAGCGGTTTTATCGGACCGCTTTCTGTACGGGGGCGGTATCCGTCAGAGCCCCTCCGATGCAATAGGAAGTGGACAAGTGTCTTTGGGTGCGGCGGAAAAACCGCCTTGCTATTGGAAGCTAACAACCGAGCAGCGGGGCGCCTCCGAAAACGCCGAGAGCCGTCGGATGGGGAGGGCCCGATCCGACGGTGGACGGAGCGCGGAGCTGGCGGGAGAATAATGGACGGGCGCGCGAATATGCGAATCTTCATACGGCGCGGCGGGGGGGTTTAGAACTTAGGAAATGTGGGTTATGGGGTTGTTTAACGAGCGGGGTTGATGTTTTATGTACACAACTTTAGGTTAAGGGCGGAGAAGAGGATTTTTTCAAGGCTAGGGTTAGGGAAAAAGGTTGTTAGCATGACCAAGTGTCACACTAACTCCTGTTAGGACGCGGATGGGTTCATGATAGTCCCAGGTGGACTATTATGTCCCAGAACTGATAAATACATAGCTATAGTGCTAGAGGGTGGGGTATGTATATAGGGGAGTTATTTAGTATAGATTTAGTAGGGGAGGGGGAAATAGATAGGGGGCTATATAATATAGTCAGGAGTTAATATGGAGATGATGAGAAAGCGCTATGCCATTTTGGGGGAATAGGACTTTGTAATAGAAGAATGGAAATCCTTGAGTAAAGCAGATCTTCACCAAGGACAATGATGTGGAAAATGATGACTAAGAGGCATCAAGCAGATCTTGACCTCTTTGGGAAAATTAGTGAGTGATTTGGGGAATAAGAATGAACAGGGGAGTTAGTTATGTCCAGTTTGACTTCCTCCAGATAAAAACTGCATCATGGCTGTGATCTGAAAAGATATAACACTTAGAAACACAAAATTGATCATGAATCATCATTCTGCAACCTCAAAAACTACCTACCCAGCCTACCATCCTGACATTTTTTCTTCTCTTTGGTTTGGGTGCACTTAGACTTGCAGACCCAGCTTTACAAATTTTTCTTTTTTCTGTTATCCTATCTAAGTCTACACTTATTTCTGCCAAGGGCCCAGATTAAGCAGTTGGGCTCCTTTGATTCTCTACCTATCTACAAATCTGCCAAGATTAAACTGTTTGGACAGATATCATTTTCTATATTCTAAGACAGGAAATTGAAACCTAGGGAAACCAAGGTTAAGCTGTTTGGCCCTCCCTTTTATAGGACAAAAATGGTTGAGTCATCAAAATTGGAATTCAGCAGTGGCATTTGGATTGGCACTCTTTCATAGTATCTTCTTTAACCCCTTTTTTTTGGAAATATGGAACACTGCAGCATGCAAAGTATGACATATTTGGCATGTAAAAATGTCAATCATGAAAAATGAACACCTGTCGCAACAGGAGGCTAACAGTGGCTCCACTTGGGGATGGCTTTTCCTTGTGAAAAGCCAAGAACAACAGGTCAAACTGCCTTGATCTTCTGTGGTTGCTGTGGATTGAAGGAAATTCTTTATGCTGGCTGTTAGATAATTAAAACTCTGTAATATAAACAACCTCCTCCTCAACTGAAATATTGTGCAATGCATAGCACTGCCTGCTTTCTTCTGCGTGCTAGCTATTATGTAGAATGTTGCTTGAGCATTGCCTTTGAAACATTTTCAAAACATGGATCAAAACTGATATGTTTGCTTTACTTTGCTTTGACCAGGGTGCTGATATGTACTGAAATACTGGTCTGTTTTGCTACCTTTGACTGAAGATTACCAACAACTTCCCTTTACCATGAGTTGCTGTGATGTGACTGTGCCATTTTTGCTGTTTTGTTGAGGTTAGTGCAGAGACAGAGCTTTTGAACTGGAGCACTTGTATTGGCTATGTCTTCTCAAAATTTACTGCTGCTCCCTTGACAATAGGTTTGCTATAATAAAAAAAATGAGAACAAAGTGCTGATATATACAAATATCGCTGTACAAAAGATATATACAAAGCTGCACTATGTCCCTTAAAAGGGATCATGGTAATGTTTTAACATACGGCCATTGACAGGGCCTTCTTCAACAGAACAATCCCCTACATACTTGAGAAAATAAGTGTTATTTCCCTGAACAGCAGAAATAACGAATGGTCCCTTCCATAAAAAATCAAACTTGGCATGTTTGCCTTTGTCTTCTCTTCGTGAGTCCCACCTTAGAACTTTGTCACCAATGTAGAAATCCTCAGCTTTAACTCTCTTATCAAACATCTTTTTGAGTTTTTCTTGCAAAATTTGAGCTCTGCCATAAACAATTTCTCTGGTTTGCTGAAGATGAATGGTCTGATTTATCCTTCTTTGAATGTCATTTGGTTCAGCCTGAATTTCTTGTAACAATCTGATAGTAGGAATGCCCAGGGATGATGGGAATCTGGCCTCCATGCCATATACCAGCTCATAAGGGCTCATTCCAATGGATTTCTTGCTTGAAAGTCTGTCTGCCCATAGGGCATTTACCAGCTTTTTGTGCCAGTTCTTCTTGTTCTCTTCCAGCACTTTCTTTATGATGTTGATGAGGCTCTTGTTGGATGATTCGGCCAAGCCATTGCCTTGAGGGTAATAGGCTGTAGAGTGGCCCAAGGTAATATGAAATTTGTGGCAAAAACTAACCTTTTTTTTGGATTTAAAGGCAACAACGTTGCCAGTGATGATTTTCTTAGGGCAACCAAATCTAGAAAGGATATTGCACTCAAGGAATTGGATAATGACGATGTCATTGGCTTGCCTGCAGGAATGGCTTCGACCCACTTAGTGAAATAGTCGGTGGCTGTTAGGATCCATTTGTGCTGGCCTGAGGAAGAGGGATGGATTTCTCCAATGAAGTCAAGACCCCATTGTTGAAAAGGCTTCTTGGTAGAGATGGGTTTCAGGGGCAAAGGTAACAGCTTTCTCTTGCCCTCAAAGACTTGGCATTTTTGGCATGACACGGTAAACTTCTTTACATCTGCAAAAAGAGAGGGCCAATAAAAACCCGCCCTTAAAATTTTATCAGCAGTGGACTTCCAATATAGATGTCCTCCACAGTCACCTGCATGGAATTCTTTCATGACATTGTTAGTTTCGTTCATGGTTAAACAGTTAAGCAATATACCTTCATGATTTCTCCAGAATAATGCACCATCTATGACACAAAACTTTAAAGCTTTCATTTTCAAAAATCTTTTCTTGGTTCTGGACAATCCTGGGGGAGCAAACAGGTTTAACAGTACAAAACATATATCAGCATACCAGGGAGATTGCAAAAAGGTCTCACTGATCTGTGGAGTCGCCAGCTCCTATTCATTGTCCAGTTGGTTAATGTCTAAGGCTTGAAAGTTTGTTTCGGACATCAGTTTGGCTAAACCTTGTCCCTTTATCAGCTTGGTTGGTTTTATTTCTATGTCATACTCAAGGATGTTTGCTATCCACTTGCCTCTTTTGCCTTCTAATCCCTCTTGGGTCAATATGTCTTTTATAGCAGCGTGTGGGACATAGGGAATCACATGGGAATATAAAATGTACACTCTGAAATCCTTGATGGTCTTAACAAGTGCATAGGCCTACTTTTCCATGATTGGGTACTTCAAAGGGGCATCTCTTAAAGCTCGGCTGAAAAATGCAATCGGCTTTTCAGCTCCCTGCTCATCCTTTTGCAAAAGGACAGCAACTATAGTATGATCAGATGCAAAAGAAAAAATGATAAAATCTTTGCCAAATTGTGGGCTGGTGAGGACAGGGGTTCGTGTTAAGGCGGATTTGATACTCTCAAATGCCTGTTTGGTTTCAAGAGACCATTTTACCTTGGCATCTTTTTTTAACATATTGCTTAACAGTCGTATCAGTTCAGCTAGATTTGGAATAAATCTTCTTAGGAAGTTGATTTTCCCAAGGAATGCTTGTAGCTCTTTTATGTTTCTTGGATATGGGATTTGGAGGATGGCTTGGATTATTTCAGGATCAATTCTAATCCCATCTTTTGATGTGATGTGACCGAGTAATTTGCCTTCTTCAAGGCCAAATAGAGACTTCTTGGGATTCAAGGAAATGCCATATTTCCTGCATGTGATGAATATTTGCCTAAGATGCTTGAGGTGCTCTTCATCAGATTTGGAAAACGGGGTTAGGTCATCAAGATAGACAACTAGGAAGTCATGTATTTCTTTGGCAAAAGCAATATCCATTGCTCTTTGAAAGGTTGCACCAACTTTTTTAAGTCCGAATGGAATCTTAACATACTTAAATGTTCCCCAGGGTGTGGTAAAGGTTGTCTTGTCTTGGTCATCCGGGTGAACAAGTATTTGATTGAAACTTGAAAAGCCATCTAGCAAAGAGATTCTAGATGACCCCACTACTCTTTGTAAGATGTGGTCCATTTTGGGCAAAGGATAGTGGTCCTTTAGGGAGACTTGGTTTAAATTTCTTAGATCTACACAAAGTCTAATCTCACCTGTCTTTTTTCTTGTAGGAACTAGGTTGGATACCCATTCAGAAAATCTAATGGGTGCTATTATGCCTGCTTCAAACATCCTCTTTACTTCTTTCTCAATCATGGGAAGAAGCACAGGGTTAATTCTCCTAAGTTTTTGTTTGAAAGGTTTCTGGTTTGGTTTTAAGGGAATTGTTTGTTGGATCACCGAGGTGTCATAGGATTTCAAATCTTCATAACTCCAAGCAAACACATCTTGGAATTCTTTGAACAAATCAATGTACTTGGGCTTTTGATTAGGTGGTAAATTTCTGGACAATTTGATCATCTTAGGATTCTCTGCTGTCCCAATGTTGTGTTCTTCTATAGCAGTGTTCAATGGTTGCAATTTTGGCTTTCTGGGAACATCATTGGTGTCAAACATGTCTTCTAATGGGGTTAGGCCAGCAGGCAGAAAATTATCCTTCAGGTCAATGATCTCTGCCTCTGTTTTGGCAATTTCCTCCAAATGTATTTGTTTCAGCCGTTCTATGTTTGTTTTGTCAAAAACAGTGGGGTTTAGGATTTGTTTGGCTGTTGCGGTTGTTACAACCTACTGGTTTTCATTTGTTTGCTGTTGGACATCGTTCATAGCATCCATGTCAATGTTGATATTAGAGAACTCATGCTCAAGGGTGAGGAAATTGTTGATATGGGCGTCATTTTCAAACACTTGCCAATCTTTCACGTTGTTTGGGACAGTGGGCCTATGTTTTATTTCGGTTGTGAAGTGATGGTTTGGGTCAAAAGGAAGCTTGCATGTACTAGCAAAGGTGGCTAGGCTGTGTGTATGAATGTTATGCTCTCTTGAAATTTTGGCCAGTTTGAATTCAATAAATGCATTGAGTATATTAGTGGCAGCAGTCCTATAGGCCCTCATTCTATTGTCATTGGTTACAAAGTTACCTTTCATCTGCTATATGACTAGGTCAGAATCTCCTAAAATAGACACCTTTGCAGCTCCTAGAGCTTTGAGCAGTTTAAGGCCTAAAAGCAGAGCCTCATATTCTGCCATGTTGTTTGTGCATTTAAAGTTCAGTCTGTAGGCATGACCTTCCGCATGGTTATCATGTGTATTGTGAATCCACACACCTGCCCCTGCTCCTAACTTGTTGACAGAGCCATCAAACTCTAAATACCATGTGATTTCTTGCTTGTGGTTTGTGCCAAGAGTTTAAGCTATGTTAGGATTGGGCAGAGTTGAAATTTCTGTTTGGGGAGTTTCTTCTATCATGCTGGTTGCACTAATTGTTGTGACAGTCTCATGGGTATATGCAATCGATTCTTCATTGATTTGTGCTCGTTGTTCTAGAGCCAACGGCTCATCATCAGTTAGAGAATTTGTATTATCATTAAACAAAATAAATGAATCCATATCAGAATGGATTGAGTAAATGGGAAAATTTTCAGGCTTACTCTCACTACTCACCACATATTTCATGAGGGTTTCTCTGTACAGTCTCTTTGGTTGCCCAAAGACCGAAATAGTAGCATAGGAGAGGTCTAGTTGAAGGGATCCTTGGAGCTTTGCTCCCCATGATCTTGATAGGAGCATACCATATTTTGGTGGGATGTCAGCCACTACTACGTCCATGAGGATGGTATTATTGGGATATTGGACTAAGGAGACACACCAGTCTTTGATGAGGCCTAAACACTTGACTTGACTTGAGTCAAATGAGTACAAATCTTTGTAGGGTCTTGTAATATCAAGGTTCAGCTTTTCCATAACTGCTTTGGGCATCAGATTGTGTGATGCTCCTGCGTCAAACATAGAATTATGCAGAACTTTGTCATGTATATGCAAACTGACATAAAAGGGTGGAATAGGTCCATATGTTGATTTTCCATTAACTTCTGGGCCAAACAACAGTTCAGGGGTATCATCCAGGACATTCACATCGTCCTTATTCTCTGGGATTTGAAGTGATCTTTGAATTTGTTGCCTATATACATCATGTTTGGCAAGTTTTGAGAGGGGGATGGGTATCTTCAACTTGGCTATTTCTGCCTCTAAATTAAATGGCTTTTCCAATGGAGTCTTGGTATTGATGCTGGTAGTTTTTTCTGTTTCATTTGAATTATCAGCGTTTTGCTCTTTTTTATCAGTGTTATGGGAATTGATTACTTGCGGTTTTTCAACTTCAGGAAGGCCTTTTGGAGCGTTGTTCGAGTTTTGCTCAGAGGAAGAAAGTGGCAAAAGCTGATCTACAGAAGGCTGCGTTTCTGTAATGTCTTCTACAGTTACTTGATGCGGATTTGGGACAGTTGTATCAGCTGGTTCTGTTATGACAGCCTTGCTCTTAATCTTGTTGGGTTGTTTGCCATCCTTTATTTTGTTAGGTTCAGAAATGTCAATGGTTCTAGTTCTCAGCTTGTATTGTTTGTGTACTTCGTACACAGCAGTATCATATCCTTGTTTAAAGTCAAAAGACTCGCCAGACTTAGTCTGAAATTGACTAAAATTATATTCATCTTGGTCTTCTTGGATCAGAAAAGTCTGATGCTCACCCTTTAGATCCATCAGATTCATATGAGTGTCTTCTGTTTGCTCATTGGATGTAGATCCTTCAACATAATTATCTTGAAAAGGGGGTCTTATGTCATGGTCTGGGCTTGACCTACCAACATTTGTGTTCTGCGTTTTCCTAAAATTTGGGTTCCTTATGGTATTGGACTGTTGCCCTTCCCATGATGATCTTCTCTCAACATTTTCTACTCTTTCTCCCAGCCTTTGTAGGCCACTGATAATCGCATCAAGCTTGTGATCAAAGGCTGAGGGTTCTTCCTTAAAGGTGGTTCTTCTTTCCATTCTGGCTCTGTTTCTTTTGGCAATTAGGTTGGCCTCTACGCTGACAGCAACATTTTGCATGTCTGCAAGGGTCTGAGGAGCTCTTTCTTTTAACTGGTATGCCATATCTGGATCGAATCCATCAGGAAACTTATACAAGGCAAGGTCAGGTGGGGGTCTTAAGTTCTGTGGTATTGCATTATAGACATTGTTGAACCTTGCACAGTACTCCAAGACAGTCTCCTGAGGACCTCTTTTAATTGTATCATATTCAGCTAGTATGTGCAAGGGGTCTTTCTTTTTCTCCCATCTGTTGGTAAAGGATTGGTAAAGCTCATCTGGAGTAGTTATGGAATTTGCAGCAAGTGATCTAAACCAAGTTCTTACATCACCGGTTAAACTTTGAACAAAAATTCTCATTCTCACGCTATCATCATCTATCTCGTAGTTTTCAAAATAGTCTTGCATCTTTTTGGTATGCTGAAGGGCTGTGAAAGGACCGATACTGTCAAAGTAGGTAATTTTAGATTGGTACTCCTGAAGTAAAGCCCCGGGATTAGCAAGCAATTGCAGGGGTGCATATCTATTAGCCATATTGGCAGGGATAAGTGGGATAACAGGGATAACAGGAGTAACTGAAGTAACTGGAACAACAGTTGTAGTTTTTGTAGTATGTGCAGTGAATGGAGGTGTGGATGGAGTACTTTGAGATGTGGATGATGAATAAGGGGAAGTAGGGGTTGAACGAAATAAAACTTTAACAAGGGTTGGAACAAAACTCGGAGGAGCTGCTTCAGGACTCAAATCAGAAAAATCTTGTCTTTGCTCTTGCTTCCTGAGGATCTTTGGGATTAGGTTCAGATTTACAAAAACAGCCGGAGGGTCTGGATCTGGATTTGACCTTGTATATCGTGGATTCTTCTTGGGAGCCAGTTTCCGAATGTTGTTTTTTTGGTATTTTTATGGGAATATTTTTTGAAATTGGCAAGGAAGTGTCAGATTTTGAAATGGTTGTGTATAGCTTTAAAACTAGCATGAAGATTGACTGAAGCAGCTTTTATTTGCTTCTGTTAATGTAAAACAGGAACAATTTCAAAGGCTTCCTGGCTGACATTCAGGCTTCATCCGTATTTTTAAGGGATATACAGTAATTAGAAAATCGATTCGCTTAGTGGATTTTTCCAACCTTCTGAGTGAAATTAACTGAGGATGTTCCCCAGTGGAGTCGCCATTATGTTATCACTCAGGTTGTCCCCCAGGTCGGAGTAAAGGGATACGGCCGAGGTAACCACAAACCAACTTTGGACTGTAGGTTCTAGCCCACTTGCAGTCAGAGAGGGCTCTCTCTTTATGATTTAGCTTTGTTGATGATGATTTCAGGCTAGCTATTGAGTTCAGGTATTTTTGTTTGTGTTTTGGTGGGAAAATTGATGTTTTCAAGTAAAGAGGCAAGTGTAGTGTGAAAGTTTCAAACCATTGGGCATGGAGTCAAGGAAGTAAGACTGCTGGTGCGTTTTCTTGGTCACAAGAGGAATAAGGAGCAAGGTAGCTGCATATGGGACAATTTTCCAAATTTAAAGGATGGAAAGAATGCTAAGGAAGGAGAGGCAATTAAGAATCTCTCAGTCAGCTTAACAGAGGAAAGTGGATGATCTCTATCTAAGGGCAGTAAAGAATCCTTAGATAACTGTCAAACACATGTGAATAAGAGTAAATATGAGCCACAAGGAATTCATATTCATGTCCAGTTCATTTCAGATGAAAAAACATAAAGAAATAGCAGAAACTGAGCCTAGAGTGCAGTTAAACAAGTTCTAAGCTAATCTTTCTTTTTGCTATTTGGATGGTGAAAAATGAAAACAAAGGTAAGAGGCACTTATTGATTCATGTTGAAGCACAAGAATTCCATCATTCAGTCTCTAGAGACCAGTAACAACAGATCAGGCAATCATTCTTCCAATCTCTTCAACAATCTTTGATTAAAGAAAAGTATCAAACATACAGTGCGAGTCTCTAATGAAAAGTTATCAATTAACCAACCCTTGAAACAATACAGTGGGTGGTATATATAGGGAAGATTCTCCAAAATTGTTTATTATAGCTGTGACCTAAGCAGGTCTGAAAGTAAATGATTACTCTAACCTAAACTTATAAATGCAAAAAATATCTATGAGCTGCACTGAGGGCAGCCATATCAGAACTGAATCAATGCGTTGTCCTCGGTGGCTTGGTGCAGTGCTTCTGCAATAACTGAGCATGGACTTCTGCTCCATTGTAGTTTGGTGGCTTTAAGTGCTTTAACTGTGATTTGAGAGCTGGGATGGGCTTACACCTCCTGACTTGACTTTGCTAGAGGCCAATTAATGCTGACCTGCCTTGGGAACTGAAGATTTCCATTAAAAAATTAACTGATACTCTTTGCCGCTTCATCTCTCCTTTGATACTCTTTGACAAATGAATTGGGCTGGTTTCTCTCTCGCTGTGGGTCAAATCAAAACTTAATGGCCGTTGTTCGGCCCTCAGCTTTCTTTAGAATTGTCTTTTGTTCATCTCTACATGCCTCGCGAAGAAAACGGGTCATTTGGTGCCTTTTGGGCTTGTTGGGGGCTACGCAATGAGGGATTTTCCATTTCGGCCCTTTTCCCGTAATCGCGCATGAAAAACTACCTCGGAATTTGAATCAGGGCCTCCTAAGCACGATTTTTGCCTTTCGCCTCAAAATTGATGATGATGTCAGCGGGTGTGACCATGGTACGGCGGATGATGTGGTAGGGTGACGTCAGCAGGGTGACGTCAGCATGTACGGTTGATGACGTGGCACAAGTGACTCGGCAGAGGGCCGACGTGTGCAGATGACGTGGTGAAGGTGACTTGGCAGATACGTGGAACCGGACA
This sequence comes from Pinus tabuliformis, assembly GCA_031772625.1. Lineage (NCBI taxonomy): Eukaryota > Viridiplantae > Streptophyta > Pinopsida > Pinales > Pinaceae > Pinus > Pinus tabuliformis. The sequence continues at coordinate 1,492,175,899 of CM062816.1, read as the reverse complement.
TGCGACATGGGGCGCGCGTACAGAGGGCAGAAAGTGGTTTTATCGGACTGCTTTCTGTACGGGGGCTGTATCCATCAGAGCCCCTCCGATGCAATAGGAAGTGGACAAGTGTCTTTGGGTACGGCGGAAAAACCGCCTCGCTATCGAAAGCTAACGACCGAGCAGTGGGGCGCTTCCGAAAATGCCGAGAGCCGTCGGATGGGGAGGGCCCGATCCGACGGTGGACGGAGCGCGGAGCTGGCGGGAGAATAATGGACGGGCACGCGAATATGCGAATCTTCATACGGCGCGATGGGGGGGTTTAGAACTTAGGAAATGTGGGTTATGGGGTTGTTTAACGAGCAGGGTTAATGTTTTATGTACACAACTTTAGGTTAAGGGCGGAGAAGAGGGTTTTTTCAAGGCTAGGGTTAGGGAAAAAGGTTGTTAGCATGACCAGGTGTCACACTAACTCCTGTTAGGACGCGGATGGGTTCATGATAGTCCCAGGTGGACTATTATGTCCCAGAACTGATAAATACATAGCTATAGTGCTAGAGGGTGGGGTATGTATATAGGGGAGTTATTTAGTATAGATTTAGTAGGGGAGGGGGAAATAGATAGGGGGCTATATAATATAGTCAGGAGTTAATATGGAGATGATGAGAAAGCACTAAGGTAAGGAACCTTAGGCCATTTTGGGGGAATAGGACTTTGTAATAGAAGAATGGAAATCCTTGAGTAAAGCAGATCTTCACCAAGGACAATGATGTGGAAAATGATGACTAAGAGGCATCAAGCAGATCTTGACCTCTTTGGGAAAATTAGTGAGTGATTTGGGGAATAAGAATGAACAGGGGAGTTAGTTATGTCCAGCTTGACTTCCTCCAGATGAAAACTGCATCATGGCTGTGATCTGAAAAGATATAACACTTAGAAACACAAAATTGATCATGAATCATCATTCTGCAACCTCAAAAACTACCTACCCAGCCTACCATCCTGACATTTTTTCTTCTCTTTGGTTTGGGTGCACTTAGACTTGTAGACCCAGCTTTACAAATTTTTCTTTTTTCTATTATTCTATCTAAGTCTACACTTATTTCTCCCAACGGCCCAGATTAAGCAGTTGGGCTCCTTTGATTCTCTACCTATCTACAAATCTGCCAAGATTAAACTGTTTGGACAGATATCATTCTCTATATTCTAAGACAGGAAATTGAAACCTAGGGAGACCAAGGTTAAGCTGTTTGGCCCTCCCTTTTATAGGACAATAATGGTTGAGTCATCAAAATTGGAATTCAGCAGTGGCATTTGGAACCCAGAAAGAAAAAGAGAAGCCATTGCCAGAAACAGTATAAACACAAGCAGAAACAACAGGCACGGTAAAGACAGCAGAAGATGAAGGGGAGCAATAGTAGGAAGAAACATCCCCTGAAACCTTGGCAAAAGAGGCAGCAGCTGTGCTAGCTGCATTAAGCACTCCAGTAAAACAAAAAGGAAAAAGAAAAAGAGAAACATCAATGTATTTCAAGGCCAGAAGGAGAACCAGGATAAAAGTGGGCAAGCCCCAGCCACCATCAAAAGAACCTATAATAATTGAGGATGCCCCTACTAAGAAAAAGGATGAATCCCCCTCCGCAATATCTATCACTTATGAGAGAGGAAGTCTCAAAACTTCCACCTGGAAGAAAAGAATCAGACTGATGGACACCAACATAGTTCTACAGGAAGCTAAGACCTCTCTACAGGAAACGCTGTCCAAGCTAAAGGAGACTGAAAAATTGGAAGAGGAGGCAGCGAAACAGTCACAAGAAGAAGACAAGACTGAGGAGATACCTGAACCAAGCCCTCAGCCTAATTTGGGCTCATATTACAACTTGCTAGATGGTGGGAAGATCATCCCACAGAAATTCGCTATACCCCTTTTCTTTGAATTAGAACAAGAAAGAATTAGAACACACACTTGGATGAAAATTGCTAAATCCAAGGGAGTTGCAGATATAGGCCACATGGAAGAACAACTGAAAGAATTAAGAAGGGAGTTGGCAATGGTGAGACACACTAAAAGCATTAAAAGAGCCCAGCTATAGGAGGAAAATGCACTGCTGAAAAAGCAGTTACAGCAACAGGAAACTCAAAGGGCAGACATAACACAGATTTCTGAAGAGCAGCAACTACAGGAAGGTCCCCTAGCAGGTCAGGAAACAGTAGAGGAACAACAGCCAAGGGAAGAGACACAGCCTGATGTTGAAATGAGGATAAAGGAGCAACAAGAGAGGGAGTCTCAGGTAGCAGCTGAAATACTGATGCTGAAATAGTAGTTGCAGGAGAGAGAAGCCCAAATGGCCTGCATGGCCAGCTGGGCAATGGAAGCCTTGCAATGTAGACAACCGGTCAGATCTTATGCATTGTATCTTAAAGACAAATGGCTCCAGTTCCAAATCAAAAAATTGGCCCAAAGGGGCACAATCCCTTTCCAACATTATGGTCAATTTGTGCATCTGTGTGCCACTAGTTCGGCTGAGGACAAGGCCAAATTTGCAAAGTTTTACTTACATAATATGGCACTCCTTGATATGAACTTTTGGGACCCAAATGCTGCATTAGGAGATGTACAGCTCATGGCTATGGCTTCCTGGATGAGCCATGAAGAAAAACGAGCAGTGGAAGTTCAACAGATCATGGCCAAAGAACTGAATGAGCCCTTGCTAATCAGGGCACAACCAGAAGACCCCTCAGCTCTAATATATGCTCATCAACACCTTTCCAACAACCCTCAAGTTCTCCCGGATTATGTCGAAAGGCAAGCACAAGCCATCGCCCATTTTGAGGATATGGAAAGATTATTCGGTGATGATTGCCTTCATGCTTGTATGAGGAGATGGAATACACTATCCTACAGCTTAAAGATCAGGGAGTATCACTCCCCAACAAGAATGAGCGAGGCTTTGGAAAGAGTGCCCCTTTATAAAAAGTCAATGCAAAACCTGAAAGCCAACTGGATTGGCCTCAAGTTCAGTCCTCCACTACTCTTAGGACTATTGGAAGGGGTTAAGGAAGAAGAAGAAGAACAACAGTGGGAGGAAGTAGAAAGAAAGGCAGGTTTTCATGATAGGGAAGAAGACATAACCTCAAAAGCATGGGATGTCGGGGAAGCTGTTAAGGCCATCAAAGATGAAGAACTGGATTAGTTGCTCATAGGATGAACAACCCATTCAGTAGGGGGGTGATGATGAGCCCCAGAAATGGGTAACTATATGGGCTCATTTTGCCTATTGTTTCCATTTAATCCACCATTCTCCATAGTTTTGTGCATGTTTTTTAATATATTTATGTTAATTGAGTGAATGGGGATAGTCACTTTACCACAAAGTCTAATGAGTGTTTATTGTAGATTTTTGGACATTTTTGGACCAAGACCAGGCATTTATGAGCAGATTGACAGCCAAAACTCGAAGGAACCAAGCTGAGGACTTATAGGAAGGGTGTCTCCTGCATTGATGACCCCTTCTTCGAGTTCTCCACCAGCAGCTCGGAGTTCAAATGCCACCACATCGATGATCACAAGGGCAGCCGAGCAGGTCTAGTGAAGTTGCTGTTATCTGCAAGTTTTGGCAGCCGAGTTCCTAAAGTTTAGGAGGACTGTTGGGAGTCCTCAAATTGTATAAATAAGAAGGCCTCAGGCCTCAGTAGGTTAGCTATTGAATAATCTATTTTTGCATTTTAGTGCAGCTCTACATTCAGCTCATTTTCGAGCTCTTTTTGTAGACAATTTTGTGATATGACTATTATTTTTTTATCAAAGAAGATGAATTCAACCTTGAAGCAGCACTGATTTTTCTAAGGGGGCTGTATCTCTTGGGGTTGGGCCCAACCCAAGTGCCCAGTACCTCCTTCTTGTATTTATATGTGTTTTTCTTGCATTCATGAAATAATTTCTGCTGTTTAGATTAAATCTTGCTTTGTTGCTTAGGTTGGTTTTGATGATTAGAATAGTTGTTTTAGTCTCAAGATGATTAGTTAGTTTGATGCAATAATAGAAAAAGATCCACAAAAAGGATACCAAGTAGGCTTTGATCTCCTTTCTCCCTCGTTGGGACCATGAATTGAGACCAAAGCACTCTTGCTGTCACCAAAACACTGTTTTTGCTTTCCAATGCAATTGCTAGTGTGTGAATTCGAGTTGGAGAAGTTGATATCAGTTTTATTTACATGCTTGGATTTTTCCTTGTTCAGTTTTCATAGCTTTCTTGCATCATTTCTTGTCCATAAAATTCTGTTTAGCACTTTTCTGGTCTTTAGGGCAGAATTAGGTTAAAATAGGTAAAACTCTATTTTTTTAACTCTCCTTGAATCAGTTTTTAGAAGCAGGTGTGCAACTCACTTGAATACCATCCCAGCTTATCATCCTTCCATCACCCAACCTGCTCCAGTCCATTTCTCAAGGTTTTCTCCACTCATTCGCCACACTTTCCCAAACAGCCCTAATTTCTACGTTTTTGTGCAAAATCGCTTTCTTATCCTTTGAACCAATCCAACCATCACCTTCATGTTTGATCATCATTGACAGAGTCCTAGACCCTCTAAAACCCTCATCCAACCTTAATTTTCCTTTTCCCACCGATTTTCCTCCTCCAAACCTTCAAAAATCACTTTTGGCTTGCTCCTGTAGAACTTCCTATAGATCCCCTGCAGACTTCTTGTAGAAGTTCATGCGAGCGATTTTTCGAAATCTGATCACAATGGAATTCTCTAGAAGGGTGCTAGGGACTCCTTAGGTCCTCTCCACACCTTCCTCATCATCTGCATCAGCCCACTCCATCTCCCTTCGCCACCAAACCTCTGCACAGTCACAAATAGTTAAAACATAAACACAATAATTTTGCATAAAATTGCTCAAAAGTACAAAAAGATGGTTCTTCCACATTTTCCTTCAGAAGTAGCTTAAGTACATGCATTTTACCTTGACAGTAGTCCATGGCATCCATTTCAGTAGTTTCATCTCTGTTTCTTGCAAAAGTAGGGTTAGTGGGTAAAACTAGGGTTTGCTAGGGTTTACATTTGCTTTCAACTTTCATCCTCTTTCTGCAAGTAGAATAGCCTCTTTTGAGTTAGATTTCTTCCATCATAGTTAAGAGCTTCTTCTGAGAATTCATAGAAGTTGGCTTGAGCTCCTAATGAACTTGTGCCAGCTGATCAAGTGACAGCCTGCAGTAAGAGCTAGTACTTGTGCATACAGCACTGTCGCTTCCAAGTTTGTTACGAACTACCGGGTTGATAAAAGTAAATAAGGGAGTTCCAGGAGTTGCAGCATCATTGCTGCAATACTGGAGCCCACCAGAGACCTTGACAAAGCTATAGGAGACTGAGAAACTTGAGAAGAGGGCAGAAGAGCATACCAAGGGGGAGGATGAAATTGCAGGGATACCAGAACTTGACCCCCAACCTAGTTTGGGCTCTTCTTACAACTTTCTGGAAGGAGGGAAAATCATCCCACAGAAGTTTGCAGTCCCACTTTTCTTTGAGTTGGAAAAAGAAAGAGTAAGGAGCCACAGATGGATGCAAATTGCAAAGTCCAAAGAGGTGGAAGACATTGGCCACATGGAGAGCAAGCTTAGAGAGATGGGTAGAGAGCTAGCCACTATAAAACATGCAGAAGCAATTTAAAGATCTCACTTGGAAGCAAAGAATGAAATGTTAAGTAAACAGTGGCAAGAAAGGGAAACCTAGGTAGAGACCGAAATGTTGAGGAAACAACTGCAAGAAAGGGAAACCCAGTTAGCATGCATGGCCAACTGGGCTATGGAGGCACTACAGTGCAGGTAGCCAGCCAAATCATATGGAGTATACCTCAAAGATCAATGGCTACAGTTCTAGATCAAGACTCTGGCCCAGAGAGGCACCATACCTTTTAAGGATTATGGACAATTCATGGATCTATGTGACCACAATTCAGAAGAGGACAAGGTGAAGTTGGCAGAGTTTTATTTACATAACATGGCCCTTACTGATATGAACCTATGGGACCCCAATGTTGGGTTAGGAGACTTGCAGCTGATGGCCATGGCATCTTGGATGAGTCATGAGGAGAAAAGGGCAACAGAAATCAAGAAGTTGATGGCAAAAGAGCAAAATGAACCCTTAATGATCCGATCTGAGCCAATAGACCCCATGGCTCTCATCAATTTCCACCAACACCTTGCATATAATCCTCAAAGTGTCCCTAAGTATATCAATGAGTAGGCCCAGACTATTGCACATTTTGAGGACATGAAGAGATTGTTTGGAGATGACTGCATTCATGCCTGCATGAGAAGGTGGAACACATTGCCACACAGCCTACATATTAGGGAGTATCACTCCCCAAACAGGATGAGAGAAGCCTTGACGAGAGTGCCACTGTATAAGAACTCTATGCGAAGTTTGAAGGCCAATTAGATTGGCCTCAAATTCAGTCCTCCACTGCTGCTAAGACTACTGGAAGGTGTAAAAGAAGAAGAAGAACAAAAACAATGGGAAGAGGTGGATAGAAAGGCAGGATTCCATGATAAGGAGGAGGATATCACATCAAAAGCATGGGATTTCATGGAATCCATCAGGGCCATCAAGGATGAGGAGATAGACTAGTTGCTCAAAGGATGAGCAACACATTCAGTAAGGGGTGATGATAAGCCCCATAAATGGGTAATCATATGGGCTCATTTGGCCTCCTAATTCAGTTTAATCCACCATTCTCATTAGTTTATTGCATGTTTTTTATTATATTTATGCTAATAGAGTGAATTGGGTTAGTCATTATGCCATGAAGTCTAATGTGTGCTTTATGCAGATTTTTGGTCAATTTTGGGACAAAGTCAAAGGATTAATGAGCATTTGGTAGCCAATATTCGAGGAAAACAAGGGAGAGGATTTGTAGGAGGGTGTCCCCCTCATTTATGACTCCCTACCTTGAATCCTCCTTCAGAAAACTCGGAGCACAAACAACCACATTGATGCATCAAAGGGGCAGCCGAGCAAGTGAAGAAGAACTGTTGTCTATCTCTAGTCTTGGGAGCCGAGCCTCCTTGATTTTAGGAGAGATGTTGGAGGCTCTAGTTGTATAAATAGGAGGGCTTAGGTGCTTAGTAGTTTAGTTGGATGTTAGTTAGAATTCTTGCACTTTTGTTGCAGTTCTTGCTCAGCTCATTTTCGAGCTTACTCTTGTGAACAATTTATGTAATGTGACTATTATTTTTGATAATGGAGATGAAATATTTTCTGAGCCAGCACTGATTTCTTTCAGAGGGCTGAAGCTCTTGGGTTAGGGCCCAACCCAAGTTTCCCAGCACCTCTTGCTTTGTACTTATATGTTTTTGCTTCAGTTCATGAATTAATTTCTGTTAGATAGATTCATTTTCCCTTGGTTAGAATAGGTTGCTTTTGTTGGTTTACATAGCTATTTCTATTTCAGTTGCTGAAGTAGGTTAAATAGTGATAGGAAAAGATCCAAAAAGGCCATCAACAGAACCTTGATCTCCTTTTCCCCCTTTTTGGGACCATGAGCTGAGGTCAAGGCACTCTTGCTGCCACTAAAAACAGAGTTTTGCTTCCTCCATGCAATTTCTAGTGTTGTAGTTTGATTTAAAAGTTAATGTTCTGCTTCAGATCCATTTTTCCATGTTCATTTCTATTTTGCAAGAAATATCTTTCCATGCTTTCCTGTTCATATAGCACTGTTCAACATTTTATGTTTCTAGGTCAGAATTTAGGTTAACATAAGAGATAGCTTTGTTCTTTTGGTACAACTAGTTCTTTTCTTACTCAATTTCAGTATTTTGACTTGCAGCGCTCTTACAACACACCTTTTCTCATGATACATCAATAAAGCAGCCATCATCATCTCTTTTCTCACAGGTTTCACAAGTCATTCATAGCCCTTCACGAATCTTCCCTAATTTCTACATTCTTCTCATAAGCTTCCCTCTTGTCTCTTGAACAAATCCAACCATCATTTTCTTTCATAATCATCCTTGATGAGCTTCAGACACCTTGACACCTCCCTCTAATCTTCAGCTACTCTTTCCCACCATTTTTCCACCTTTAAAACCTCTAAAAACAGCTCTCGGCATCCTCCTATAGATCCTCCTGTGGATCCCTTGCAGCCTCCTGTAGAATTTCCTGAAAGTGACTTTTTGAAGTCCGCTTGCAGAGGAAGTCTCCAGAAGGTTACCAGAGGCTTATTATGACTCCCCCACACCTTCCTACACCTCTGAAAACCCCAAGGTCACCTTCCATCGCCACCGAATCTCTGCCACAACCACAAATAGATAAATTACAAGCATAACAATTTCACATAAAACACTCAAAAACCCAAAAAGATGTTTTTTTTTCTCATTTCCTTCCAGAAGTAGCTTGAATAGATGTAATTTACCTTCTCAGTAGTCAATGGCACTCATTTCATCAGTTTTCATCTCTTTTTATGCAAAAGTAGGGTTAGTTGGAAGAATTAGGGTTTGCTAGGGTTTGCTTTACACTCCAGTCTTCTTTCTCTTTCTGCAAGTAGAATAGCCTCTTTAGAGTTAGCTTTCTTTCATCATAGCTAAAAGCTTCTTCTGAGAATTCATAGAAGTTGGCTTAAGCTCCTAGTGATCTTGCGCCAATTGACCAAGTGACAGCCTGTAGTAAGAGCTAGTACTTGTGCATACAGCACTGTCGCTTCCAAGTTTGTTACGAACTACCGGGTTGATAAATGTAAAGTAGGAAGCCCCAGGAGTTGCAACATTCTTGCTGCAATACTGGTGCTCACAACTTATGATAATTTTAAACACTCTTTTATTGGAACTCTAACACCCCCCCATAAGAGAAACATAGGGAGGAAAATAAAGAAAAAAGAACACAAAGAATGGGTCACAACAAGTAGGCCTTTTTAGGTACCCATGTACAACATTTCATAAGAGAGAGAAAGAAAGAAACTAAAGATATGAAGGAAGGAGGACCCAATAGTACCCCCCAAGGTCAACTTCCTTCACTCTAAGAACGTGTCGTAGTTGAAGAAACCTTGGTGATGGCAAGGACTTTGTAAAAATATCTGCTATTTTTTCTTTAGTAGGTACATATTCCAGGCTCAGAACTCCATCTTGTATAAGTTAGCAGATGAAGTTCATATGAATCTCAATGTGTTTAGTCCGTTGGTGCTCCATGAGATTTCTAGAAATTTGTATTGCACTCTAATTATCACACCATAAGAGAGTAGGTTGATCTTGCTGAATTCCAAACTCAAGCAATAATTGTTGCAACCAAAGAACTTCTTGACATGTGAGAACTACAACTCTATACTCAACTTCTGCCATAGATAATGCAATTGTTGATTTTTTCTTGCAGGACCAAGCAAAAGGAGTAGATCCAAGACAAAAAATAAATCTAAAGGTGGATTTTCTATCATCCACTAGTCTAGCCCAGTGATAATTAGTGAACGCTACAGACTCAAGAGAACCAACAGTGTATTGAATGCCAAAATTGGAAGTTCCCCGAATATATATCAGAATATGGTTCGCTGCTTTCTAGTGACTCTGATGAGGATCTTGAGAAAATATAGAGACCATTCCAACTACATAGGAAATGTCAAGTCGGGTGTGTGTCAAATAAATTAAACTACCAATAAGTTGGCAATACAATGTAGGATCCATCCAGGAGTGGTGCAACTGGTAGTAAGAGTAACACCATACTTAAAAGAGTAGGTGAAGGCTTACAATTAGCCATTCCAAAATGCTAAAGTAAATCAAGAGCATTTTTTTGTTGGAAGATGGTGATTCCTTTTAAAGATTGTTGAACCCGCAAGCCAAGAAAGTAGTGTAGAAGATCAAGATTTTTCATAGCAAACCATCCCATCAATGCTTCCTTAAAATTCTAAATCATAGAAGAAGAACTCCCTGCGAGGATAAGATCATCCACATACAAAACTAGAATCAATAAATCAGAGTCTTGTCTCTTAGTGTAGACTGTTGGATTAGAGTGACAACGATTGAACCTTGAAGAACGTAGAAAACTATACATCTTCTCATACCAAGCTCTAGGAGCTTGTTTGAGACTATACATAGATCGTCGAAGCCTGCATACAAGTGAAATATCTTGCACAAAACCAGGAGTTTTCTCCATGTAAATCTCCTCATGTAGATCACCATGCAGAAAAAGACTCTTTACATCCATTTGGTAAACTGAACAGCCTTGGGAAGATGGAAGAGAAAGCATACGATGAATAGAATACATCTTAGCAACAAGAGCAAGAGTCTCATAATATTCGATTCCTTTAACCTGTGAAAATCCATTAGCCACAATATGTGCTTTATGTTTGTCTACAGATCCATGTGTTGCATATTTGGTTATGTAGACCCACTTGTAACGGACCAACTTGCATCCCTTTGGAAGAGGAAAAAGATACCAAGTATGATTCTTAATCAAAGACAAATACTCTTATGTCATGGTAGCTTCCCACTAAGGTTTTCTAAAAGCATCAAAAAACTGTTGTGGATTTTCTGAAATGGCATGACTCAAAAGAGAGATTCCTTTAAACTGTGGTTAATTTGAGGCTAGATAACTTAAATCAATTGCATCATAGCCAAATCTATGAGGATGATTTCTCTTACGAAGACTCCTCCTCAAAGAATTATCAAGAATGGGTTTCTCTTGTACATGTTCTGCTAGTGCTAATGGCACATTTTATTCTAGCTAAGGAATTTTAGTAGAACTTTGTTCTTCTTCCATATCTACAAAAGAATCACAATGATTAGAACCATAAGAAAAATCAAGGATGAGGTATTCGGGGAAGAGGATGATCTTGGAATATTATTTTCATCAAAATGAACATCTCTTCAGAATAAAACTTCCTTCAAGGTAGGATCAAAGAGTCGATAAGCTTTCATGTCCTCACAATAACCAACAAATATCAATTACTCACTTTTCTTTTCCATGGATTTGCGTTTTCATTTGGAATTAATGCCCAAGTAGGACAACCAAATACCCTGAAAGAAGATACATCAGGCTTCTCATGTGTCCAAGCTTCCATTGGAGTCATATTTTGAACTGCCTTATGAGGCATCTTGTTTTGAATGTAATTAGCACAATTAACTAGTTCAACCCAAAAGGTAGGTGCCAAGTTCTTGGATTGAATCATGCAATTAAACATCTTCTTTAGTGTTATATTCTTCCTTTCAGCTACACCATTTTGCTGAGGGGTGTAGGTAACAAAATGCTGATGAAGAATGTCATGAAGAAGCACAATATTTCAATAGGAAATGTACATGCTTTATCAACCCAAGCCATATGTAAATGTAAAGATAATTGGATACTTGATTCACGAGCATCATATCATATGACTCCTTGTCAATACTTGCTTCCCTCTACATCTCATAGAAACATTTCACAAAATGCAGTTGGTGACTCTAAACAACTTAAAGTTATGGGATTAGGCACATTACATATGACCAATTGGTGCATTAAAAATGTGCCCCTAGTCCCTGAAATTTCTGCAAATTTATTGTCTATTTATCATATATGTCATGGTGATGAAAAAATGGTAGAGTTTTCTCCAAATCGAGTAGTTATTTGAGAACTACATGATCCTGCAGTTGTTCTTTCTATTGGATAGGTTGATCATGCCTCTATATTATACAAGTTTGTTTGCTTCTATCTCTCCTCTGCTTCTTCTTTTATAGCTCATGCTAATTCATTGAGTAAGATTTGGCATTAAAAACTTGGTCATCTCAATTATAGATATCTGCAGGAGATGTACACTCAAAATTTGGTTGCGGGTCTTACATAGGTTTCTTGTACTGATGGAGTATGTGCAGGATGTGCTCTTGGAAAACAACACCATGATCCCTTTCCTAAAGGGAGAGCCTCAAGGGAAAAATCACCTCTTGAGTTAGTGCATAGTGATCTAATGAAAGTTTCAACTCCTTTTTCAAGGGCCAAATATGCATTAACTTTCATTGATGATATTTCACGGTACTCTTGGGTGTATTTTACCAAGTACAAGAGTGAAGTATTTGCAACATTCAAGAAATTTAAGGCTCTTATTGAGAAACAATCTTCATCCACCATAAAAAATCTACGCACAGATAATGGGGGGAATATGTTAGCAAGGCATTTCAAAATATTTCTAAATAACATGGTATCAGAGCCCTCTCCCAAGTTCGATTCCCTGATTTTCATTTGAGGGGGGATGTTGGATTTTCACACTCACCTAATTGGGAATCAATCATGTGGACTAACATACATATCACATAAATATTTCAAAATTTTATTTTAAATTTTATATATATATATATATATCTATATATATATATATATATATATATATATATATATATATATATATATATATATATATATATATATATATATATATATATATATATATATATATATATATATATATATATATATATATATATATATAAAGTGTAGATTCATTTTAACTCCGGATCTACTAAGCGTGGAGAGTGATCAAATCTATTGAGGTGCAAATCTCTTTTAGAATGAAAAGAGTTTTGATCTCTCAGCACTTGGTAGATTCAGAGTTAAGATGGATCTAAACTAATATACATCCATTTGATTCAATAATTGTTAAGATAAATAATGGTAATAAATATTCATGGTGGTAATTTTTTTATAAGGAAATGAATGTTACAGTCATGTGTCAAAATCCTTTAACAGTAGGAATATATTATATCATTTATTTACAAGTACAATAAAAAGTGAAAAGATTAAAAAAATGGGAAACAATCCATGCAAAAGATCATAAAGCAATACGGTTGAGAGTTAAATTGATGATATATTTTTGGATTGTTATAATTTAATTTCTTATAAACTTTAGTAGAAGTGTTCATTATATTATTGTAAATTTCTTGAAAATTCCAATTAAAGGAGCATTTCATGTGTATGCCTTTTTAAAAATGGTTCTAACATTGAAAAAATGCTAGGAATGGTAAGAATTAGGCTCCGAAAGGACCCAAATTTGCACCAATCTCTTTGAATTTATCTAAACTTGTTTGAACAACCTCGGGTTCATACAAACTTGGAGGTGATAGTGCTATATGCACAAGTAGAAGCGAAGGTCCTGCCTGTTGTCACTGCTCATATGGCAAGAGACCCTAGGGGTTCCAAGCCAGACTTCTATAGAGTAAGAAGAAGCTTAATTCTGTGATGGAAGAAGAGAAAATCTATTCTAAGAGAGCTACTCTACTGCAATAATGAAGAAAACAACATGTAATGCTAACTCACACCATAACCTAATTAACCATTTAAACAGCTATGTTAAGAAGAATTGCTAAATCAACACTAATCTAATGTTGCTATCTAAGTTGCAGAAGTAAAGAGCATCAACCCTATGAATGCGTAAGCAAGGAAACTAAACTAATCTGGTGGCAACGTTTAACTAATATGTAGAACAAAGTTTGGGAAGGAGTCAAGCAGAAGAGCAGTCAGAGGACGAAATCAGTGAAAGGAGGACATAATGAAAGATGAGCAGCAGAGAACTTATCGCAGGAGATTACGTGAATAGATGGACGAACAGGATGAATGACGGAGATCTTATCGTGGGTGATTTAGTGAATAGATGAACGAACAGGGTAACGAACAGGATGAATGACAGAGATCTTATCACAGGCGATTTAGTGAATAGATGAACGAACAGGGTAACGAACAGGATGAATTACAAAGATCTTATCGCGGGGAATTAATTTAATAGATGGGTGAATAAGATGAACGGGAGATGAGCGGTGAAGATCTTATCGCGGGAGATCAAGTGAATGGATGGACGAACATGATTAACGACAGATGAAAAATGGAGATTTTATCGTGGGAGAAATGTGCAGAAATGATGGAGCGGGTTCTCGTAGGTGGTAAGCAGTTTCTCGCACACCCTCAAAGCTATAAGCTGTATTTCTAAATTTCACGTGATTAGCCTAACTAGGTGACACATAGCACGGGAAAACCACTTTTCTCGTGTGCTCTCTGTCAGATAACGATCGTGAAAGAATCAACGCGAGATTGCACGATAGCTGTTGGATCAAGCTAGACAGATCAACGGTGGAGATTTGGAGTGCATAAAGTATTGAGGCGACGCGATAGCCGTTGGATCAAGAGACAGATCGATGGTGGAGAACGGAGCGCATAAAGTCAAGCGTTGAAATGAATCGGATGGTGATTGGTCAGGTTTGTTGTGGATCGGATGATAAGGAGATCTACGGGTATAAACCAATTAAAACATGAATTATTAGCTTCTGCCTAAGCATTTCGTGCTGAAGAAAAGTTCAATGAAAACGACAGAAAAACTAGTGAGGGTGAGGGTGGACCGAGAGTGATGGAAAAGGATGACAGTGAAATGAACCACGTACTGAATCAAAACACAAACTTCATGCAAGAACTAGAAATCTGAAACACAACCAATCTACGCTACACTTCTGTAATGGAAATGCAACTACTCAAGCAAATGAACGATTAAACCATGAATCTATGCGCTACACTGTTGTAATGGAAATGCAGCTACTTAAGCAAATGAACGATTAAACCATGAATCTATGCTAGCATACATGTACAATAAAGAGGAGCTTTGGCTGCTAGGGTTGGGCCCTAACCTAAGAGCCTCAGCCCTCTGAGTTAACTCAGTGTTGGCTTGAAACAAAACTCATCTTTATTATAAAAACCATGAATTACATTAAAACCTGTCACAAGTCTTGTAGCTTGAAAATAAAGTAGAGTTTTACAATCAAAAATCCAAATAAAAACTGAATCCTACTGAGGTCCTAAGCCTCTCTACTTATACATCTGAAGTCTCCAACAACTTCCTTAAAATTAGGGAGGCTTGGCTCCCAAACTCAAGATAAACTGGTGCTCTGACTTTCACTTGCTTGGCTGCCTTCTAGTCCTCATGATTTGGCTACTTGCACTCCAAGCTGATGGAGGAATATTGGAATGGAGGGGTAGTAGATGAGGAGGATTTACCTCCCATAATTCCTCTCCCTTGTCCCATTCAAGTTTTGACCAAGTTCTTTGCCAAAATTCCTTGCTTTCATCCTTTATTCCTGCATTATATGCACATTAGACCACAAAGGAAAACATCCAACTCTAACTCATCTCATAAACAAAATATGGTCAAAAGTATGCAATAAGCTGTCAGAATATTTGGTTTAACTAAGCTAGGAGGTGAATTAAGGCCCATATAATTACTCAATGATGAGGCTCACATCACCCCCTACTAAAAGTGTTGCTCATCCTCTGAGAAACTTAGTCAATGGCCATGTCCTTGATGGTTCTGGTAGCCTCTCTGACATCCTATGATTTTGTTGTGGTCTCTTCTTCTTGTTCGTAGAAGCCTTCTGTCCTTTCTACTTATTCCCACTGCCTCTTGTCCTCTTCTTCTTTTCTCCCTTCTAGCATCCCTAGGAGTAGTGGTGGACTGAGTTTTAGGCCTATCCAATTGACCTTCAACCTTTGCATTGATTGCTTATACATAGGTGTCCCGTTGAGTGCCTCTCCCAACCTTTGAGGGGAGTGATATTATCTAATCTTCGAGCTGTGTGGTAGTGTGTTCCATCTCCTTATGCAAGCATGTAAACTATCATCTCCTAGCAGCCTAAACATATCCTCAAAATGTGAAATTGCTTGCTCTTGGGCAACAAGATATCTAGGTTCTAGTTGAGGATCATTTGCAATTAGATTATGGGTGCTAATTAGGGCCATGGGATTTGATTGTTCATCTCTGATTAAAAGAGGTTCATTTTTCTCTCTGGCCAATATTCTTTTCATATTTGCAGCCCTTGATTCCTCATGGTTCATCCATGATGCCAAAGCCATTAATTGTAGATCTCCTAGCTTTGCATTAGGATCCTAAACATTCATGTCTATGAGGGCCATGTTGTGCAAGTAAAACTCAGTCATTCTGGCCCTATCCTCTAGTGCACTATGATCACAAAGATCAATAAATTGCCTGTAGTCTGAAATGGCATGGTGCCTCTCTGTGCTAGTGTTTTAATTTGAAATTGCATCCATTGTTCTCTGAGGTAAGGAGCATAGGATTTAGCTGGCCATACATGCTAGTTGGTTTTCCCTTTTCCTGCAGCTGTCCTCTCAGCTATGCATTTTTCTTCTCAAGCTGATCTCTCATTATTTCTTCTTTGTCCCTTAAGCCACTTAGCTCTTTTGTTTCTTGCTGCTCTTTCTTGTTCCGAAATATAGAGGTGTTTGCCTCCTTTTCCCTTTTTGTTTGATTGGGGTGTGGAGAGTAGTGAGGGCATCTGTTGCCTCCCTCTTAGGGACCTCTGGACACACCCTAGGTGTCTCCTCCTTTTGTTCTTCCCCTTCTCTTTCAATTCCTTATTCCTCTCTGTTTTTCTTATCTTCTTCCTTTCATTGTTCTTTCTCATCTCCATCAGTTTCTTCCTTCATTTCCTCCTCTGTTTCAGCATCATCCTCCTTCTCTTTTGGTTCATCATGTTCCTCTGCTAGGTTCTGCTTCATCCATCTCATCCCCATCTAGCTCTGTAGCTTCTTCTTCTTGTTTTGCCTCCTCCTCACTAAGAGAAGGACTAACATCATAGGTGAGGGTTTTGATTTCATCCTCTGCTGGTAAGTCTCTGAAGACTGACCATGTTATAGGGATCCTGAGGTTTTGGAGGGCATCCTTAACGAGAATCCTGATCAACCCATGGTGAGCCAACTTTCGTGAGCTGGTGTTTTTAACCCAAATCTTAATTCTTCAAGCATTCTAAACTGGCATCCATAAACAACATTGTATCTATGGAATGGCATATTAGGTGACGGGGTATGGTGAATGAGGTGGATGGTAATGAATGAAGGTGGCGGATGACGTGGAGGAGACAAGATGGAGTGGAGCGATGGTGGTGGCCCGTTGCGGGGGTAGGGAGTGTACGGGATGCTCATCAGGCTTGAACCCTCGCAACAATCTTAGGCCATAGATCTTGGTCAAACACCTTGACATCATGGTCAACTGCAGGGGTTGAGCCTTAGTTATAACTTGTGCTCGTTTCTCCCTCGCAGAGCACTTTATCTGCCTCTTGAACCCACGCCGAATTAAATTTTTTGCTACTGCTCGAACTTTAATACGGGTTGGGGCCCAACCTTACATCAGATTTGTATGTCATAAAAAATAAATCACTGTTTTCAAACCCTTGCATTATCTTTTGATTTTAAAAATAATTTCCTTTTTTCCACCTGACTACCTGCTTTGTCGAGTGTGGCCAAGTTAACTCGCCACTGTTTCACTTAGAAACCAACTACCTCGTAACCCTTACAACTTGTGATCAAATGATGCATATGAGCGAGTGAGCAGGATACTTACCTGTGGTCTCGATGCCATGTTGCAGTTGTCGAATATTAGAGGTGTTGGGTTGTTTATTGCTGCATGGTCATTCTTCTTCCTCCTCTGCTATCTGCTTATGGTTTCTTGTCTTTTGCAGGTGTCTGTGACTGAAGATCTGATGCTGCTGCTACTATGGAGCTCCTAGATCATCCTAGTGAAGACCTGTAGCTGATGATTGATATTCCTTGGGATAGGCTGCCACAAAATTGCCTACAGGATGTCCTATAGCTGATGTCCTATTGTTGGCTAGGGCTGCGAGGATGCTGCAATGAATGGATAGAGGGAGTAGGGGTGTGTGTGGATGCTGGGATGATGGTAATGGATGAGGTGAGGGGTTAGATCATGTCTAGAATGAATTTTTGGGACCTAACCAACCTACCATTCACCCTTAGATTGCTTTTTGTAGGGGATCCTGTAGGAATACAGGGGATCCTGTAGAAAACACAATCTTCATCTAGATTGAAGCAATGAAGTGAAAAAGCAATGGGATTGATGGAGGGATGCATGGTAAGGAGTGGATGGGATGAATATGTGTGAGGAAAGGTTCCCTTTGGATCTTCTCTTTTCTCCTTTATTGCCTTTCTCGCCCACCTGCAAATAACAATTATGCCTTTTTTCTATTTTTTTTGAAAAACACCTAGGTTGCCTCAAAGAGGTTTTCACCCTAGATGTTTGCCCTGGGTGTCTCAAGGAAGGTTTTCACCCAAGGATCTTCTTATTCTTTTTTCATTTTTTCTCATCCTTGGGCCGCCTCACAAGGTTTTCAACCCAAATATGGGATTCAGGTGCCTCATGGAGGTATTCACCTGAATCCTTATTTTTTTCTCTTATTTTTTTTTTGCTACCCTACCCTACTTGAAAAACAAAATCACTTTCAAGTATAAGAATACCTCCAATGGAGCCATGTGCACATCAATATGATAGACAAGATGATGTGGATGCTTGAAATGTATGCTTTGTCATGTACCTAGATTTCAGAGACCAAATGATTTGACTTTGAAAGGATCAAGCATATTTGAGGAAGAGAGTGATGCTGCAACTTCGTGACTACCTAGAATCATATTTCAATGTAGTTGTGATATCCCTGGTCCACTTGCTGATTTGGATCGTCTTGGATGTCTTCTTCTTTCATGACCTTCAAATCTTCCTCTTTTTGCTGATTGTTCTCTTGAACATATGGAGGATTTGATGGTAACCATGAGGGAGCTTCCTCAATCTCTGATTTTGTTGTCTGCTCTTTAGCAAATGCAACCCATGGTTCTTTGATCTTCTCTTTTGAATCTTCTTCTTCTGCATGTTGTCCTTCAACGATATCAAGAGAATCTCTTTTTGTAATACTCTTCCTAAGCTATTTTGAGTACAATTGATCTCAAGAGGAGATGTCTGGAAGTGTTGTACCTCAACATTGTAAGTGGGTTGAGCTACTTCAATGTGTGGGTTTGGAAATGGTGGTACAGGTAGTTGAGTGGGAGTGTATATTTGAGATGGATTTGGATGGGGTTGTGGTGTAGGTGTAGGTGAATGGTAAGGATAACATGGAGTTTGGTATGGAGGATATTGAGGAAAACACTGAGGAAATTGTGGATGGCTTGTTGGCATTATGATTTGTGTGTTGTACTTGATGGCAACCCACTTATAGAAGAACAACTCACTTGTATATGGTAACTAGATGAATCTAGAGGAGAGATATCATATGTGATAGAATGCATGGCAATCGTTGTGATGAGTCTACAGGAGAGATATCAGTTATGAACAATGGAAAATCACATTATAACAGGTCTATTCAGAGGAAACAAAGTAACGGTACAAAAGAATAGGATGAAGGAACAAAGGACTACAAATCGGAATCAAGAAGTTGAAGAAAAAGGACATTTCCAGGTATATTAAGTTGTATACGATGGTTCAGTTGTCCAAGCAGCGTATACACGTAGGTTAACAGAGAAAAGGGAGAGTATACGTATACACACACTTTCACAGAAGGAATAACGCGTACATCTTGGTAAACCAAAGTTTTCGGTCCAAGGTATTTGACCCAAGGTATTTGGTCTGAGGTATTGGTCCGAGGTATTTGGTCCAAGGTATTGGTCCTAAGTGGTTTTGGTCCAAGGTATTGAGAAAGGCCTAAAAATATATAAGGAGGAGAAGATCATTAGGCCAAGGGTGTGCAAGGATTGAAGATCTTATGAAGTGTTAGATCAAATATACAGGTTATGGGTTTCTGATGCTTGGCTTGATTTGAACTAAGGATGAACCTTAGCAATTGATGGGGGACGAGATCTAATGATGGATTGGGATCACAAGACCTAAAATGAATTATCATTATTTGGTTTGATCATGGATCATCTAGATCTAAATACTGACGCATGTTTTATTCTTTATATGTGATGATCTGGGTATGACTGAAGTTTGGAATAGCTGTGAAACTTTAAGATAGTATTTGCAGATCTGTACGTTGGTTCGCTTTGGTAAAAGCACGTATACACGCTGGTTCAACACATCGAAGTAGCGTATACCTTATGAAATATGATATTTCAAGTTGCAGTTGCTTCTGGTTGTTGTTACAGAGTTCTAGGTTTTACCTTGTGTTTTGGTGACAATGTTTTTAAATGTTCAGATTGATTGATTGATTATGATTTGCTTTAGTGATGGTGGTTGGTATGTGGTTGATTGATTGTATAAGTGAAAAAAGTGATCTCTGTCACTGCCTGTGTAAAGCTCTATAAGTTGACAGTAGATATTCAGTATATTGCTGGTTGGTACAGACTTGATTCAAAAGTTTATGTTTGTAGTAGTTTTAAAGGTATGCGCAGGTTTGATTAATGGAAGTAGCGTATACACGTAGTTTGGGTTCAAACAAGTAGCGTATACACTTCGATGCATGGTTTTTTAGGTTACAAATGGTTCTGAATGATGATGCAGTGTTCTGGGTTCAGATCTGTGTACTGGTTACAGTAATCTATCTGTTCCAGTAGATTGGTTGAATTTGATTAAGTTTGAATGAATGGTTGATTAAGTTGTTTTATAGGTTCAAGATGATTTGAGGTTTCAGTGATTAATTGTTTCAGTTATATCAGAGGTTGATTGGGTTTCAGTTATTGGTTGATGCAGATGTATTTAATGGTTGTATTGCAGTTATGATTTTGAGCTTCAATGTTGTTGATGGGTCCAGTATGAAAATTTGATGAAACGTGGCCTACATATAGTGTTGTTGTTCATGTAACAGGAGTATCCTGTCTGAAAAATTATGATACGTGGTCCCTGGTGGAAAAGTGGGGAGTTGTCTGTAGGTTGGCACCTACATACTAGTAAAACATATGGCAAGTACAAGAGCTAGGGGGTTTGTAGCTCCCTCTAGTAAAAGCTGGAGAATGAGAGA